>CM032335.1:26770256-27370256 GCA_019022515.1 Quercus aquifolioides | reverse complement strand
TGCATCACGAATTAATTAAATTAGTGATTACCAGGATATACCAAAAACTCAATACAATTCAATTCCTTTAAAATGATTGACTAATTAATTAATAGAAGGTTGATACTTGCACACACTTTTTTTTATAGGTTACTTGCACGCACACACACACAACTTATCAAATGGCAAATCAAATTAAAAGGCAGGAAATGAATTACCAATTTGCTTGCAAGAGCCTGTAAGTCTATCCTTGGAATTAATTTTACCGTTAACTCTTTGCCTCACATTATCTACATCCACCTCCTATAAAAATGAGAGATTAAAAGTCAGACAAGAAATTTTGAGAAAGCAGACCCAACTAAGCTTACAAGTTCTATACGCATAAATCAAACCTTTGAATTGCCTTTCTTCAATCTTACAAGTTCTATAGACCCCATTACTTAATAAGCTTTTACAACATGAGATAGCAAATCCACGGTACAGTCCAGCAATGCCAAGTAGACTCATATAAGCCTCAATACCAGCTGGAACTGCCTAGATGAATATTTCTTTGTTAACACAGTCATATCTAGGGCCATATTCTGTAATGCATCTTTGATTGGCCAAAAGTTTTTCTAGAATAAAATAACTTTGTATTCTATCTCAAAGACCAAACAGATTACGGTTTGAGGAAAATTTTAAACCATTCCATAAATCTAGCAGTAATTGGCCTTCTAATTTACCAAAGACCTAGGCTTTGTTGTGCATTGGAGATTCTAAGTCTAAATTGTAATATGTTCTATAGCGAAGTACTTTGAAGAGGCTTAATAAGTTTGCAGCAAATTTGTCAGTAGAAACTGCTCAACTTAATACAAAATGAACTATTGAAGATATTATTACTTTCATGACTTCACGGAAAGCTAGTCTATGGCCAAGAAAAAGAAATGCTTGTGTTTGTGGTGCTGCATCTGCTTTGAAGGGTTTTGGTGTATCAATATAACAAAGTAGGGTCTTGAAAAACTTTATCACCTATTTGAACACCTAATAATTCAATAGTTGGGGAAGGAGGGATTTGAACCCTAGAAACCTCCTTTGGAACACCAAAAAGTGCTAGTTGAGCCATTAGGCTCTTGGCTGAATGGATTCTTATACATACTGCCATTTATTGACAATAATAGTAAAATTTACTTCCAAGCAAGAAACAAAGCAGTTAAAAATTGTTAGGACATATGTAGTTCACTCATTAAAGAACATATGTCATTCTTTTATGTAATTGGCTAATCCTTTTGACAAAACGCACTCTACTTGTAATTGGGTAGTTCTAGGTGTTTTTAATGCTTCAAGAAATAAGGTTTCAAGATCAAGTGTTGAAGTCATCAAGTCTGTCCAAGAAAAACAAGCTGATAGTGCGAGTTCATTAAAGCTCGACAGCTGCATCTATCGAGCTTAAGTAAGCTGTTCAAGTCCATAAGTTCGACACCTTCTCGACATCTCCTATCTGTCGAGATTTAAGAAAATCAGAATTCTAATCTGATTTCTTGGGATCCGTGAATATGTCTTTGGGTCTTCTTTTCTCCTAACCCTAGACATATAAAAGGATTTTTTTTAGGGCCATCAAAGTGTTCACAAGTTGCACAAGCATTGAGAAAACTCTGTTGAAGCAAATTGTGACCAGAGACGAAATTCTTGCCCTAGTTTATCTCTTCTGAAAAAGTTGCTATGTATTTGCACCTTTGGATTTTGTGACCAAGCATCTTCTTGATCTTCATCGTGTAGGATGAACTGAAGAACTTTGCAGCCAACCTCTCTTTCAGTTGGTGTTTGAAGTCGCGTACTGGGATTCGCGCATTGGTTAGTCACGTACTTGGGAGCTGTGCATCAAAAGGGGGAACTGTCACTACAGAACAAGTCCAATTGGGTATTGGGGTAAGGGTTCAACTGTAGGTTGGTAAGGTACTTGAGATTCCTTTACTTGTAACCGCTTGTTGTGATAATAGTGGAGTTTCAGGAGTGGTGACCTGAAAATCACCCGGTGGGGTTTTTGCCGTAAGGGTTTTCCCCATTCGTAAACAAATCACCATGTTATTTAATTTTCGCTGCATATTTAGTTTATTGGTGATTTATTTGTGCTTCCACGCGTTTGCATGAATAATTGATTAATTAATAACTTGGCTAATTAATTAATTTGTTTAATCATAAGGGGTCATTCAGTTTGTGGCCTATCAAAAATGGTAACATACCTCATATGGAGCTCTCTTGGTGCTAACTGCATCATTTTCCTTGAAAATTGGAATAACCTTGGGAGTTAATAATGACAGTATAGTTTCACTAAGTTGATTTCTAAAAGCTTTGTCCCTAAAATCATTATCTGTTAGAAGAAGCTGAGTTGATGTGACATCCAGCTGTAGATGGGTAAAATAGACTAATACATTAAATCCAAGACATTACCGAAATCACATACCAGCTGGTTCTGTAGTGAGTGCAATGCGATCCTTTGAGATCACAAGTTCATGTGACAATTCATCAGAGCCCAAAGTTTAAGGTACTCCATTGCTGTTGTTAAAAGCCCTTGACTTGCTAAATTTTTAGCATATTTTTCAACAAGCTTACACAAAGATGCACTAAATCGCTTCTGCCCAGTTGCCAAGCCAAGGACAATAGTCTTTTCCATCAAATCCTAGTCAAACGATTAAAAAAAGAAATAAGTACTGTGGACAGAATATACAGGTCAAAATACACCTCTACAAGTACCAAATTAACTTGCAGAAGCTCAACATAGGATTTCCCTCCATGCTCAGTTCTAAGACTCCTTGACCAAATCGTAAACAATGCACTGGAATGTCACAAAAAGAACTCTATCTTTGCCAGGAGTAACATTGGCGAATATAGCAACTGAAACAAACATTGGCGAGTATAACAACTCTTTCCACCCATGTTGGATCCAGTAACAATTTGGCAATACTCTTTTTTTTTTATAGGTAATAGAACTTTTATTCAAAAAAACTGGGCATCATGTTCACAATGGTAAATATTCTGATCAAGAAAAATTACAGTAGGTTCAAAGACTCAATACTCTCTGTTAGCATGCAAAATTTTGTCATTTGGAACAAAATTGTCTTGTACTGTAGTATCCAAATCTTGCTCAAAAGTGTTGGGAAATTTAGACCCCAGTTGATAGAATTAACAAGTTTTAAATCCAAGTTGTTAATTAGATTTATTATAAATCAAACTTGTTAAAACAAACAAACATCAATATCATGTCAATAATGAATGTAGCGGAAAAGTAAATAAGACAAGATATGATGACCCAGGAAAACCAATGAAACCAACCAGTTTCACAGTAAAAAACCTGGGGGGAAACCTTCCCGAAAAGCAATCCACTATAGTAAAGAGAAGTTTCAGATCTAGTACAAAACCTTTGTCCCTAGACTCTACAATCCCCGTAGATGAACTCACAGCAAAAACCTTCTACCGCTTCAGAACCTCTGAACTCTTCAATATATGAACGCCACCCTTTGATGCACGAATCCCAATACGTGACTAACTCCTTTGCACGAATCCCAGTACGTGACTCACTCACCAACTTAAGGAAGAAGAATGTTGGCTGCAAAGTTCTTCACTTCATCAACAATGAAGATCAAGAAGCACTTGGTTACAAAACCCTAAGGCGCAAAGACGCAGTAGCTTCTTTAGAGAGAATAACCTTTTGAATATGTTCTCCTTGTATTCTCTTATTCTCTTATGTGACGGCCTCTAAAATAAGCCTTATATAGGTCTAGGGTTGTGAGAAAGAAACCCTACAAAATACAAAAGCCTGGCCCAAAAATCAGATCTGGAAATCTGAATCCCGTAACCTCGATAGATACCTCGATCGATCGGGTAGGTGTCGAGCTTAATCCTCGATATATAGCAGGTGTCGAGGAGGTGTCGAGAATCTGTCGAGGGGACAGGAGCTTTCTCGATCGATTCCACCAGCGTCGAGAAGGTGTCGAGATTGCGATAAGAAAACACCTTAAGAGCTCGATAGATAGCTAGCTGTCGAGAGGTGTCGGGAAGCTGTCGGGCTATCTGTCCACAGGTGTCGAGCTATCTGTCCACAGGTGTCGAGCTATCTGTCCAGCCTTCTTGAATAGCTTTTCTTCACTTGTTTCTTGGTCCAATCTTCATGGCTTTAATACTAGACTTGAACAACATGTTCCTTGAAGTATTAAACACATCCTAGATCTACCCAAATACAAGTAAAGTGCGTTTTGTCAAAGGATTAGCCAACTACATAAAATATGTCCTTAACAATCTCCCCCTTTGGCAATCCGTGACAAAACCACAACAAACAAATGAACATATGAGAGAAGTCATAAATCACTCAACTCATATTCACTTGTTGAATACAATAAAATCTATCCTAACACAAACTCTTGAAAAACTTTGCAAGAAGAGAGTTTATGGCAAGTAGACTTTGACAACCTGTATTTCTGAAACACTTTAAACAAAACTCATCAAGGCATCTTAGTGTGAAACAGAAATAATAGATTGCATACAAGTAAAGAAACATGTGTATAAAGATAGAAAAGAAACAACACATGTAAAGGTAGGTGAAAGAAACATACATCAGCATATAAAGAAGATAAGCACAATGTATGTAAACAATGGTCACAAGACCCAAGGTACAAGAAGAAGGAAGTAAGCACTCCCCCTAACAAGATGAAACACATCTCCCCCTTACAAAGGAATGTATTTCTCCCCCTGACTTGTAGAATCTTAAAAAGAAACCACAAAGTCTCCACATTTCTCTCCCCTTTTTGTCATGATTGACAAAGGGTACAAGAAGCTAGAAAGCTTCGCCCGAGAAATAAAGATGATCAAGGATGATCAAGGAGGCACAAAGAAATCCATATAAATGCATGAATGTAATGAAACAAGATGCTATGGATGACAAGATAATAGAAAGATGCAAAACATGTGAAAAACACATGGATCCCAAAACACACACACACACTAAACAAGTCTAACCAATTTTATATTTCAAAAACAAGTCAAGACAGTTTAGTGAGCATACATTAGCATATGTAAACACTTGTGATGGCCAAATCACATTGTACCTGCACATGTATCAAGAGTAGCAAAGAATATTGCGTGTTGTGTGTGAAAAACATCGCAAGATTGCATATGTGTATACATGTTATGACGATCTGAGATATGAGAAAATAACTTTAACTCACACACAATCATAACTGTTTGATGGGGACTATCACCTTCGAGGTACATCCTATAACTCCCACATCTCCTAGAAAACACGCTTGCAATCATATTTAAAGCATCTTTAATCTTTTTGCTTTATTTTCTTTGCATATTTTCTTTTAAGCATATCATGCATGGGCATAAAAAGAGAGAAAAGAAATACCCAAGATGTTAAGCATTTGACATCGCATTTTTGCTATGCCGAAGCATACGAATGTCTTTGACACTGCACTTTTGCTATGCCGAAGCATACAGGTGTCTATGACACTGCACTTTTGCTATGCCGAAGCATACAGGTGTCATACTATGATTGGCGGGTAACAGTGGTGAGATGGTTATTTATGCCTTTCTCTTAGGATTTTCTAGTCCTACCCGTCAAAAAGAGTGATATGAGTGTTAAGTTTAAGAGATAACTTAATCTTACTCATCACAAACAAGAGCCACAAAGCTCACTTGCTTAGTTGTGCATAGAGATGCTCATCTAAGCTACAAGAGATACAAAGTTTAGAAAACTTTGTTTCAATGGCCATCCAAGGTACACAAGTACCAATGTACACAAACACACTGTTTTTGTATTTTTCTTTTTTTTTTTTTTTTTATTTTACAAAAACAAAATAAAAAAAAAAAAACAAACAAAAACATGATGCAAAGCATGAAAGAGATGCATATGCATGAAAACATGATAGAAATATGCAGATGCATGAAAGCATGATTCCAAAAGAGTAAGAAATCAAGCAAAAAAGTCCTACTTTAGATAGAAAGAATCAAAGCAGAGGACAAACAGAAAAGACAATTAAGTCTTAGGCTCCTTTCTCACCCACACAGCACGAGTCTTTGGCCGTGAAGATGAAAAGGCACGTGTCCTAGTATGTCTACTAAAGGACATAGAAGAATTAGAATTCTCCTGAAATTGAGTTAAAAAGCTCAAGGCTTTTAATAACTCTCCAAACAAAGGTGTAGGTCCTTGAGAGGAAACCTGTGACCGTTTGGACAATTGCTTATGAGGATACAACTTAAAGCAATTAGGACGAATGTGTCCAGCAACACCACAATGGTGACAAACATGAGCAGTTTTAGGACTACTCGGCTTCCTAGAAGGAGGTCTAACCTTAGAGGTTGACAGAGACCTCAACTTAGGACAATTTGGCCTAATATGACCAACAATATGACAATGATGACAAATGGGGACAAATTCAGATTTATCATTCAACCTAGGAGGAGTTTTAGACATAGGTTTAGAAACTTCAGCATTAACATCAGATTGTTTACCTTTGTCTATCCTAGCAATATTAGCCTTCAACTCTTCATTATTCCTTTTAAATGGGGAATATAAAATCCTTTTCTTTTGAGTTAGGCTCAACAACAAGTTTGGCACTAGTTAATTTTTCAACTTCAGTTTTAGATTCAACTAGTTGCTCTTCCAAACTTTTAATTTTGTCCACCTGAGATGAAATTTGATTTTTAAAATTCTCATTCAAATTATTGGCTTCATCCAATTTTGCAATCAAATCATCTTTTTCAAGCTTGACCTTTTTAAATTTAGCTTTCAATTTTGTAGAACATTCAAGAGATTTCATACAAAAATTATAAAGCTTGCAATAGGCATCTTGAAAATCATCATCATCATTCAACACAAGATCATGCAAATCAAAACAATCAAGAGATTCCATGACAACGGGGGTCAAGGATCACACTCAGGAAATTAATCCAATCAGAGTGAACCCGCTCTGATACCACTTGTTGGGAAATTTAGACCCCGGTTGATAGAATTAACAAGTTTTAAACCCAAGTTGTTAATTAGATTTATTATGAATCAAACTTGTTAAAACAAACAAACATCAATATCATGTCAAAATGAATGCAGCGGAAAAGTAAATAAGACAAGATATGATGACCCAGGAAAACCAATGAAACCAACCAGTTTCACAGTAAAAAACCTGGGGGGAAACCTTCCCGAAAAGCAATCCACTATAGTAAAGAGAAGTTTCAGATCTAGTACAAAACCTTTGTCCCTAGACTCTACAATCCCCGTAGATGAACTCACAGCAGAAACCTTCTACCGCTTCAGAACCTCTGAACTCTTCAATATATGAACGCCACCCTTTGATGCACGAATCCCAATACGTGACTAACTCCTTTGCACGAATCTCAGTACGTGACTCACTCACCAACTTAAGGAAGAAGAATGTTGGCTGCAAAGTTCTTCACTTCATCAACAATGAAGATCAAGAAGCACTTGGTTACAAAACCCTAAGGCGCAAAGACGCAGTAGCTTCTTTCAGAGAGAATAACCTTTTGAATATGTTCTCCTTGTATTCTCTTATTCTCTTATGTGACGGCCTCTAAAATAAGCCTTATATAGGTCTAGGGTTGTGAGAAAAGAAACCCTACACAAATACAAAAGCCTGGCCCAAAAATCAGATCTGGAAATCTGAAATCCCGTAACCTCGATAGATACCTCGATCGATCGGGAGGTGTCGAGATTTAATCCTCGATAGATAGCAGGTGTCGAGGAGGTGTCGAGAATCTGTCGAGGGGACAGGAGCTTTCTCGATCGATCCACCAGCTGTCGAGAAGGTGTCGAGATTGCGATAAGAAAACACCTTAAGAGCTCGATAGATAGCTAGCTGTCGAGAGGTGTCGGGCAGCTGTCGGGCTATCTGTCCACAGGTGTCGAGCTATCTGTCCAGCCTTCTTGAATAACTTTTCTTCACTTGTTTCTTGGTCCAATCTTCATGGCTTTAATACTAGACTTGAACAACATGTTCCTTGAAGTATTAAACATATCCTAGATCTACCCAATTACAAGTAAAGTGCGTTTTGTCAAAGGATTAGCCAACTACATAAAATATGTCCTTAACAAAAAGTAGCAAGCAGTAAACATGAGGCCATGACTTATAAGAAAATGGCCTTTCTTTAACAAGTCAGTAACATAAAACTTGACTTACAAAACCAAACCACACCCCCCCCCCCCCCCAACAAACAAAAATCATTATTGTAGTTTAGTAATGCATCTCACCATCATATAGCCCCATTTGGTCTATAGCCGCGTTTACACGTGCGGCCTATTCACCGTGACTATAGGTCCAACAGGTCTATAGCCGCGTTTTTTTCAACGCGGCTACAGGCTGAGACCTATAGCTGCGTTTTTGAAAACACGGCTATAGGCTAAGACCTATAGTTGTGTTTTTAAAAATGCAGCTATAGATCATGTTTTTTGGTGCATTTTAAAAACGCCGCTGTAGGGTATCTATAGGGCTGAAATGGAAATTTCTGAAGTTCATTGCCAGAATTTTGCAAGTTACCAACAAAAAATATATCAGCTTGTAAGCCCAAATCTTCAAGTTCATTGCCAAAATATATGTGCTATGGAAAAAATATCACCAAAGGACAAAAAGATCCTATACTATTGCAAGCCCAAAGCAGTACTGATTCTTGAACTTGTTGAGCTGCAACAAAAGAGCAACCACAAGAATTGGTATTAGCAGAGTACTTTTCAAAAAAAGAAAAGCAAACAATTGGCAAAGCATAATCTAATTGAGTTAATGATCAAACTTATAAGCTCTTTAGGTAGGTAATCGCTTCTTTTTGTAATGTCTCAAAAAAAAGTTTTGTTTTCCCAATTTCATAATTGAAAAGAGGTAGATATTGTTGCAATTGGAAAAAACAATACCTAGTACTAAACACATCTATAAAATGTATCTTCAAATGTCAGTTGATTGTTTAGACATGAGATACACCCGTCATGAGTGCTTCTAGTCCACTTACTAAGACATTATTTTATGCTTCCTCATTCTTGCAAAGATCTTATCAATTCTTGTAGTCTCACTTGCCTACTAACTATGGTTTGCTTGTTGTTAAGACCCCATAACTTGATCAAATGGGTCTAAAAGTGAATTAGAAAAGCTAAAACATTCACAGCCTTGAGTGAGCATGCACCAACTCTGAATGAGGATGTCAAAAACTCTTACAATAGGGAATCTTTGAGTTCAATTATTTCCTACTTGACAGAAAGATATCACTTAATTTCACCCATATGGGTAACATCATCTCAACTTTGCATAGATATGACTAAAGGACAACAATATATTCTCAAGATGGTTTTTCTACCCCTTTAAGAAATGCCCACAGTTGAATTCAAAATAGTAATCTTAAGAGAAACATACCACTTGGAGGGCACCATTTTTGGTTCCACCCATGCCAATTGACCATCGAAAATCATCCCCGTTTTCTTCTCCTCTCTAGTTCCTTGGCTGGTCTCACCTTGCCTGAAAGGAACACAAGCAAATACTAATATGCAAATCATTTAACTATAAAGAGATGTATGTGTAATTGGTATTGAATCGAAGTATAGTACCATGTCCAATCCCACAGTCAGGAGGATGTGTCCGTGTTCGTTACGGCCTTCACGACCGATCCTCACTGTGTGAAGCCTCAATGTGCTAAGCAAGCGACACACGATAGGCGTGTAGGACGTGCATTGGATGTTCAGTTGTGCACTTAGCCCCTTTCCATCTAGCAAACAACACAGACATAACTTTCATATTAGTTAGTTACATAATTCCCATGCGAAAAAGTTAATGCGGAAATGTAAAGCGGTAACTATCTAAGATCCTACATACTTGATAGCAAGTGGACCTGGGGGCAGTGCCTAGTGTGGATGCCTCATCACAGGACATATGTATGGAAACCTCGCCCACGCCCATAACTATACCAATAACATTGCACTGCCAATCTGCTTGGCTGTCTTTTCTGATGCCTTACAGAGGTTTCTATATAGCCAACTTAGTGCTGCACTACCCCAACTATAATTCTTTCTGTTGCTGATTGGATTAAGCGGATACATAATTGAGAGTTGTTCGCTAGACTTGTCCATAAACAGCATACTACCCAACATCCCCAGTATGTAAAACCGGGCATATTGCTGCACAAACACCTCAGTGGCATTAGCGGGGAGAGGGTTGCTAAACCGCTCCTCGAGCCAACGCGCTTTTACCTTTGGCCCTTCCATCGCTGCAGTGTTCTTACCAGCACCGACCTGTCTGTTTGGCGGCCTATGCCCTAAAAATTCGGCACAGAGGTTGCCCCAATCTTGTATATGGGTAAATCCCACCACCGGCAAGCCATCTACAGGTACCCCCATTATAACCTCCATGTCTTGTAGCATGATAGTCATCTCACCGTGGGGCAAGTGGAATAAGTGCATCTCCGGCCGCCATCTCCCCACCAATGCCGTGATCAATGCATGGTCAAGGTCTATATTTGGGACCCAAAGTAGCACCTCGAACCCCGCATCTGCAATATAAGTGGCAATCCATGGATCTAACCCACCTTTTGGCACACTTATAAATCGGCGACGACGAGTCAGTACACCTGGCACTTCCTGCAAACGGAGCAGCATTGTATTAATAATAGCATTCACTAAGCACGTAATAAATATGCTTCAAACTTAAATGCCAATGCTAGGGACAAGTGCATAGTAAGAAAAATCTTTCTACTACACTACGATTTTGGACAAGTGCATACCTCGCCTGCCGAAGGAGCATCCCAAAGTGAACTTGAACGATGCACAGGTTGCCTCATCAACAACGGTTGGACAAAAGGTCCCGCTCCATGTGGGTCCATATCTGGCATAAATTAAAGGTGATTAATGGCCCATTGTACTTAAAAAGCAATCAAATACAACAATATGCATCCTAGAAGCCAACCTAAACACAGGATAAACATGGAAACCAAAAGGATTAAAAGGAGACACTGATGCATAACTAAAATTTTAAAATCCCATCAAATTTCCCAAATTAATTAATTTTTTTCTAAATATACGAAATTGGCCATTCCCCCACTTCCCTTAGCAGTGGACAATGAATTTTGTGAACAAAATTCCTCTCAACAAACAAATTAGAGCAACCATCACTGAAGAAAGTGCAAACCTATCATGTTATCAAAATCACAACAGTTGAATAAAATATAGAAATTGTTAATTAGAACAACAACATAATATAATGCATCAATGTGATGAAGCCCTAACACGTTTTCATACCCACAAATTAATCCCAATCCCAATTACCGGCATATACCCACAAATAACCCTAACCCCCAAATGCTCAAACAAATATTGGGATGAGGAGAATGTACCTTTTGATTCCAAACTGAAGATGTAGATTGAGAGTGAAAGTATAGAGCATGAGCGAGAGGGAGAGTACAGAGCGAGAGTGAGAACAAGACTGAGAGGGAGACTGAGAGCGAAAGGGAGAGTGGGAGTGAGAGCGAGAGCGAGACTAAGAGGGAGATTGAGAGCGTGTGGGAGAGTGAGAGCAAGAGGATTGCGAGATTGAGACAGTGAGAGGGAGATTGAGAAAGTGAGAGTGATGAGAGAGTGAGACTGAGTGGGAGTAAGATTGAAAAAGTGTTTTAAGTAGTACTGGGCTGAACCCGGCCATACTTGAGTTCAGTGAACTCGAGTATGAGTCTGCATCGTGGAAGTAATCAACCCGAGCCATACTTGAGTTTAGAGGACTCGAGTACCACACTAACATAGCACTCGAGTTTAATAAGCTCGAGTATTAGGTGGCATTTTTATATGCCCAAATGCCAGCTCAGCCAGGGCCATGGTGGAATGCTCACTAGGAACTCGAGTACCATTTAGAACTCGAGTTTAGTAAACTTGAGTACCTGAAAAGTGGTACATTGATAATTAGTTCCGAAACAGTGCTAGATTGTCACAAAGTTTGTCAAAACGTGGTATTTGGCTATTTTCACCCTAAATTTATATATCTTGTAAAGTCTTTTATGATTGGGTGCGCACACAGACTTGTGGCACCGGCATAGCTCATTTCAGCCGACACTTAATGTAATAAATTAATTTTAGTACTACAATTTTGTTACAACTTTGCCACATGGTGACTTGTGAATGGTGAAATCATTGACCTATCAATTTATTTTCATTATTTACAACTTGTTACATAAGTAGGTTGCAGCAAAAGTAGTGAAAATTGATGTGGTACTAAACTTACTCAACTAATAATAGCTCATTTATTGAGTTTGTCCCTCTTGTCTTCTTATTTCCACTTTGGAGCTGTCCTCTTGCAAGCATTATCCTTCTTGTCTTCTCACCACAAAAATCAGCTTTTGGTTTAATGCAAAGCCAACCAAAGTGTGTCCTACACAGTTACAAGCTGAAGAAAAAGAAAAGAAGAGTTGAAAGAACTGTTTGTTACACTGTTTGGTACTGTTGTTTGTCCTACACTGTCTAGAGATTGAGAGCTCCACAAAAGCCATTCGGCCATTGTGTGATGGAAATACACACATAGAGAACTCGACAACCACAGAATGTTTTTTTGACAAACTACAACCAAAGAATGTTGGTGTCTAAAAGAAGATATTAATTATTACTGGGTTTAGTGGTGAGAGGAATCTGACAGTATTCTAACAATCCCTTCAAACTCAACTTGAGTTTAGAAGTCAAAAAACAAAAAAAGGTCCTCGTAGAAGAGTTCTAATAGTATTCTAACACAAGACACCAACAACGTTTTACAAGACTAAAGCATTCACATAGGTAAAGCTATAACATAAAAAAGTAAAGCCAAACGTAAGACATCCTCCTTCATCAATCACCTCTACTTGTTTCATGCGTTTCTCATTGTTATGCTCTGTGAACTTCTCTACATGCTCAGTAATCCCAGGTGTGCCTAATTCAATGAAAAAAAAGTTGAATGAAAGAAAGATGAAATAATGATTAAAATTTAAACTGTAAAGAAATATTATCATGATTTTTAAATAGAGTTTGTAGTGTGCCTTATATTAGAATCATATGTATTCTCTCCCTTGTGCATGTACATGTGTTTCTAAAATAATGAAAGTCTTCAAATCCACTGTGGAGACTATTTCGAGTAATAGCATATTTACATGGTTATTGTAGCCATGTAACTTAACGTCCAAATTATATATGAAAAATTATTAATGTGCTATAAATTTTACTAAAAAGTAGTTTATAAATTGATGTAGTATTGAATGTAATTAGTGTTGCTTTAATAATATAATAAATAAATATTGAAATAGTTTTTTTTTTATTTATTTTTTATTTTTTTATGATTGATGATAAATATTTTTTTTGATACAATGATTGATGATATTAATTTAAAATTTTTTTAGCGTTCCTATATTCAAATAGACTATAACTAATAACAATAAAAAAAAAAAGACAAAAGAAAATAAATACACTCTAACTAATTCTAATTTTACACATTTAACCTGTCAACATTAAGGGTAATTCTTACATGCTCCAGGAGCAATGCTCTCTCCTCCCACATGAGGAGTGGGCCCCACGCGTAGGTCTCACCATGAGACCCATCTCTTATGTGAGAGAAGAGAGCATTGTTCCCAGAATATCTAAGTTTTTTCCCAACATTAATCGAAGCACATGCCACATATGTCTTACAAAGCACATGCACGTGCTACATGAGAATTGCCTTTTATTGACCACATGCTCTTGTGTTGCATTGAAGTCCAAATCATTGCATTGTCACATAATTCACATGCTCCTGGGTCAGGAGTAACTTTTCAAAATTCACATCCAATAAAAAATATATAGAAAGAGTTTGATAGGATTTTCTCCAAATTAATTTGGAGAGAAACTTTGTCCATGGTCGATTATAGCAAGTGCTTGATTTGAACAAGGATTTCCTTAACACCTCTCTCTCTCTCTCTCTCTCTCTCTCTCTCCACAACACAAACTGAAATTAAGATAATGACAATGTTATGACAACTTTTTACACAATTATAGGCTATGTTTTGGTTTGATAATAAAGAACAATTATTAGGATTAAACGACATAAGTTGAAATTCTCTAAAATAAGTACTTAAGACAATTACGTGATATATTGTGATTAGAGGATTTAAAAAAAAAAAATTAAGCTTAAAAAATTACTTTTATATGGACCCATTACTGATACTATTTTTATTTTATGCCAATCACCACAATTATGAAAAAAAATTGTTAAAATTTTTGTGTCCCTAAACTTAAATTCTCACTAGTTTATCTTTTTGCAGATTTCTTTGGGGGATTGATCACTTAAATCATCATATGTTGAGTAGCCCAATTAAATTCAAACTACCATCTCCTAAATAAAGAAGCCATTCATCTTTATTGCTATAAAATTAGGAAGATACATCAAGATTGAATTAGTGTTGGATGAAAGATGGAATTTCTTCCATCCAAACTACCATCTCCTAAATACATTATTTATATCTACCATCTTCGAAAACTTCATCACACACTTAAGTACATATAAAGATAAGAAATACCACGAATTTGTTATTTTATTCCATAACGTGGTATATTATTGTTCATAATCACTCTGCATTTTTAGTAGCTTTGTTTTTGATGAGATAATTTTTGGCGATTTCTCCAATTTTTGCTACTAGGTCAGTAGTGACGTTTGAGGTATTTGCAACAGCTTCTTCCTTGATATCATACTCAATTGTGCTTTTGATTATGCATGAATCATTGTCCTTCTCTATGATTTCAAAGCGAACACGAAAAAGAGTAAGGCCTAAATCAAGATATCCTCCTTCCATCACCTCTAGTTCTTTCATGCGTTTCTCATTGTCATACTTTGTGAACTTCTCTCTTTGCACAGAAAACCCATGTGAGCCTAATTCATTAGAAAGGAAGTTTAATTAATGAAAAAAAAATAAAAAAATGGAAGTAACTATTCAAATTGAAACTTTAAAGAGAACATAGAAGCAAATAAAGTAGTCATTCATTTCTGACTAAAGAGAGGGGGGAGCTATTTCTCCAAAGTCAATCTTAGATTGCTTGGTATGACTGGTTGGGTTCAAGATTAGTTCTATATTTATCAGTTTGTATTGCTTTATCAATTATCATACCTGGTGTATATGTTTTCTTCAGAATAGTCCCAATCCCTCCATCACCTTCTATGACCTCAATCTTCTCAACGATACTTCCATCTTCTACAAGAAGTTTTGCTAACCCAAGCCTGCCATAAAGCTCCCATGCTTCACTAGCGGGCACATTTACCTCCAGCTCGTGTGAGAGTTGCCCAGACATCTTTTTTTAAATGCACTTGCGGAAGCAAATATGTTGGGATGTGTTTGGCATGTTCTTTCCTTGTGATATATATAGGCTCCAAATTTGTGTGAAGATTAGTAAATTGTCTTATCATCGAATAGGGTTCAAATAGTGCCTACACCAAAAATCGATTGGTGTCTTAGCCTAATGATAAGAGCAATCATTATAGAATATAATGGACTCCATATGTTGAAATTCTAACCTATTTATTAAAAGGTTTATGTTTGGACTAGAGGAAAGAGGGTGAAAATTTAGGTACAGTACATTAAATGTTGTACATTAGGTTTCTCATTTGAATGAACACTTGGTTGTTACTTTTACATTTAATTTTCTTTGAAAGGAAGAACACTATTTGGATGTAGCCCAACCAGGTTGAACTCATCAAGCCCTTATTAAAAAAATTTTAACTTAATATTTTTATGATCTGTTTTCTATGTAGGTTTGTAGGACAAAATTGGGAAATGCCCCGTTTGAGCAAAAAAAACAGCATTATGCCATCTTTTCCAAACTAAATAGGGAAATGTCCCTCTTTTGAAAATCAAGTTTCTCAAAATCGATTTAGGCCCTATAGCGGCGTTTTTTAGGAGCCTATAGTGACGTTTTTAGAACCTATAGTGGCGTTTTTTTAACTCGATTTATATGAAATCGAGTTATAGGTAAAAAAAAATTAAAAAAATTGCCTATAACTCGATTTTATGGAAGTCGAGTTACAAAACGTCACTATAGGTCCTGAAAATGTCACTATAGGTCCTTAAAAACGCCGCTATAGGGCTCCAGAATTTTTTTTTTTATAACTCGATTTTGAGAAAATCGAGTTACAAAATAAGGGCATTTCCCTATTTAGTTTGGAAAAGATGGCATAATACTGCTTTTTTTGCTCAAACAGGGCATTTCCCAATTTTGTCCTAGGTTTGTATATCAAGCAGTGGTGGCTACAAGATTTTTTGTCCAAGGGAGTCAATAAGAAATATAAATTATATAAAATCTAAAATCAAAGAGAAATTGAATATATTGACCTCACAAAATAAGATATTTTCTCGTTGCCTTGGTCCGAAGGAAGATTGTTCATGGCAACAGGACTATGCTTAGAAGATGAATTTTGTGTAGGAGATGAATCTTGCGGTCTACATGATTTCCTTATTATGAATATATTTATAGTACTCGCAAAAGAATAAAAGGTAAACTATAAGTTGATTTAACATTTTTTTTTTCTAATGCAATAAACATGTTAATTATTGTTGTTAGATAAAACTTTAATTATTATTACTTAGAATATTTTAATTTATTAGTTTATGTCTTTTAGTCTTTACCGTTCTTTTATTGAACTCAAAAGATATTTTAAGCCTAAATGTTTACAATTATTTAATTTTTTATTAGTTTACAATTCTTCAATTCGTTTTCAATTCTTTAATTCTTTAGTTTACTATTTTTTGCTAATATTAATTTATTAGTTTACAATTCTTTAATTGTTTCATTTTCTTAGTGTTAATGCTCCTACTGTACTGATTGATCCACTCAACTAGCCAACAACCACCCCCACTCACAAGTCACAAATTTGGTCAGAGACTCAAAAGTACAAAAACTCAAAAATTTTACAGTGTGGAAAAATTTTAATTTATCAAAATCACTATTGCAAATTCATTTAACAATGTAATTGCCCATTGACCTCAACTTGCAAAAACAAAAACAAATTCATCACATAACTCAATGAATTGATATTAACCAAACCTGAATCAATTTTGTTTTGAGAACCAAATATCGTGATTCAAGTGTAAGATTTAACAAAATAGATGAAAATTAATTAATAATTTTATATGTTTTTATTCACCTCTGGTACCATAAGGTGATGCATGATGTGAGAGTGAGAAAAAGAGAGAGTTTAGCATGTGAGTGTGACAGATAGAATGATTAATGGTTACAATATATTGTGTGGAAGACACTAAAAGATTTTTTTTTGTGTGTGTGTGTATTTTTCCTCGTGTAAAACATTTTAATTGAGTTGGATTCTCATTCACCCACAAATTTTTGGGGCCTTTTTCTATTGGTTCCACTCATTTTTTTGGACGGTGAGTTCAATTATTGTCTTCACAATACCTATGAATATATTATCACATGTTAGAGGAACTCAACGATGAGGACAATCATGATATGTAACCTTCAACATTGATCTTGACAATATAAACAATGAAAAATTCTAGTACCACAAAAGTTTTCACAACTTCTTGCCATAATTGTGATGTGGCAAGGTGTGATTGGTGAATAAAAAATTGTGGGTCCATGTATAAGTGATGATTAATCACTCACAATTTGGCACGTCACAATTGGTACAAAAAGTTGTGGAATAATTTATAGTCCTAGAACTACACATAAATAAAACTTTAGGTACTTCAAGACTGGGTGTAAGTACCATTAGGTGATACTGTTGGAAATATAATAGTAAATAAACAAGTTTGATTCAACAAATACCATTCCAAAGAATTAACAAGAATGTAAATTAGCAAGAATGTAAATTAGCAAGAACAGAAAATAAGGAAAAAAATTGAAGAACAGACTTGTAGTGCTATAGAATTATGCATAGAGTGTTACTTTTAAAAGTAAACCTTTTTCATCCAGAGTAAAACTTAGTATGACTAGTTCTCTTGGCCAAATAATCCCTCATGATTAGACTAGTGTCAATCGTGATGGGTGCACTTCCACTCATAGAGGTTCAAGAACATTATTCTAATGCCTTTAGGTAGAACAAGTATAAATTGTCGAAAAATATGTGATATAGAATGAAAACAATGTCTGATGGAGAATAAGAGCAAAAAAAAAAAAGTTAGGGGAAAAAGCATCCCCCCCCCCCCCCCTCTTTTATATGTTTGCGGTAATTCTCAATTTGCCTCATTATATTTGAAACCAACCAATTTCCCCTTCTATGTTTGGAAAATGAGCAAATACTTTAAATTCGTTACTTTTTCAATTAAATCCAGTGAAATTATAATTTTTGCAAATGCAATCTTTGAAAACAATAGTACAATCTTCAACTTTTTCTCTTCCTTGTGGTGTACAACTAATAATTTCTTTAACAATTTTTGTTAGATTTAACTAAGAAAATAACAAGTTGGGGGTATTTGCTCATTTCCTAAACATTGGGGGGGTGGGTGGGGAAGGGGGGGAGGGGGGAATTGTGAACTACCCCAAATATAAAGAGGGAAAACAAGGAAAATGTTTTTTTTCCCTTAAAAGTTGGATTAAGATCTTTTAGAGTTCCTAAGGTACTCTACTAAATAAATTTCTTTTAATCTTGACTCTTCATTTTATAATAAATGGTTCTGATAATGCCACATCATTAATTTAATAACAAAACCTTAAAATAATGATGTCATATCAACTAATTAAGCGTGCTTGATGCAAAACAAATGGGCTTAGCCTAACTTGCACCCAAACAATTTTGTCACATTGTTTTGACTTTGCTCCCCAGGGTTGTTTAGATGATTGGGACGGGGCCTTTGAAAGGCTGCTTATGTACCTCTTTCGTAGAGGATCAGGTCAAGACGTAGTTCAAGAGAACTAGATTTTGAAAAATAATGATTTTTTTTTTTTTTTTTTTTTTTTGTGGAAATGAGATTTCTCTTTCTTTCTTCTTTTTATTTTTTATTTTTTATATTTTTTATGAACAAGAAGTGATCATTTGAACAACCATTTTGGCAAATCAAAGTGTTTAAGAATCAAACAAATCTCTTTGATTAGGAAGGATCTGTTGGGATTTGTGCCCTAAAATTCAATTTATTGGCATGTTATAAATAATTAGATTATTTAATTATATGAGACTATCTATAAATGAACCAATGAGACATTATCTTAGTCCATAAGATGCATAGTATGTGTTTTATGTGAAAAGTCACAGAAGATTTAAATCACAAGTTCTTTGTAAACTCAAAATTTTTGTTCGTAGTCGGTGATAAAATTGGGCATTTCATCTGCGAAGACTATAACATATCAACTAAGATGATTTGTCTTGATCATGGAAGTGAAAACTTCTAGTTAATATGTTAATATGTTTTAAGAGTTAAGACATATTGAACCGGACCTCTGTGAAATTTATTATTCTCCTAACGACTGTCAAATAAATAATAAATCTCACGACTTCTATTTATATCAACTCTAAATCTTGAGAGAATAATGGACCTGATCATGAGATGTAGGTTGCTTTGATATATCAGGAGTGAGATCTATAAGTTACGGTCAAAACCTTAGTATGTTGGGCAGCTGCATTTAATGTTGATGGAACATATATTTTCAAGATGGAATTCATAATCTCTTAACGGAGATATAAAATATTCCCTTGAGATAAGTTTAATGGGTTTGGTTATTCAGAGTGTTGGGCCCAACCACTTTAATAAGGAGTTACTAAAGTATATATTTATGAAATTAGATTTCATAAATATATGATGAATAACATAAAGGATTAAACCGGGTACTCAAGGATTAAGATGTAGTAATCTTCAAAGTGGCAGTCTATATTCATGACTTTGTATTACTACGAATATTTTAATGAAGGAGTTGCATGTATAATAAAGTCTTGTGACATAATTTATTAATAAGGCCTAGAGTGCAATTATATTCTTATAGTGGTATTGAATATAATTAATGGTAACTTTGAACTTGTCAAGAGTTGACAGAAAAACCCAAGGCCCATTGGAGCTAGAGTCTTATTTGTTCCCTTTGGTCCCATCTCAAGTTACAAACAAAAGCCCAATTGGGTAGGTCCAAAAGGCTAACCCAATTAGATAATAAGTCATTATTTAATAAGAGTTATTAAATAAAGAAACTACTAAGGTAGTTATAACGTACGTATGATGAAAAACAAAAACAAAAAATCAGTTTTTCTCCTCAAGGAGAAGAAGAAGGATTTTTCTTTGAGAGTCTATGTACAAAAAACTGATTGAGAGACCACACATCTTGGGCACCATGTGGAATTGAGATGAAGATTAAAGGTATTCTCAAGTCATAGTTTTAAAATTCACTGCATCAAGGTACGCTTTCTATTCTTTGATCTAGAATTCATGATTACATGTTATCTTTCATGATTGAAGTAGATCTATGTTTGTTGCTTCCGCTGTGTGTTTTGTATGAGATACAAAACCAGATTTTCCAACAGGATCAAGATCATTAAACTCATATAATCAAATTTGCTTCTTCCTTTTGAACATCGTTAGATTAAGTCTCCAAAGGCAATGGAATGTGACAATATTTAGAAATCACATTGTTGGGAGCAAACAAGGAGAGTGCAATAAGTTTTAAAGTTCTTTTGAGTCATTTGAGGATTTAAGAATTTGATTTTTTTTTTTTTGGCTTCGGACATATCATCCAGTGGGGTTTGACAATTTTAAGTATTTTTCCTTTTTAATTCAAGAGAAAATAATATTAGATTTTAAGATGTGCCTACAACTAGCAAGACTTCAAGGAGGTCTTTACTCATGGGTTGTAATGTAGGGTGGGTTTGGGTTATGAAATGAAAGATATAAAAGGCTCAAAATTCCCTATGATGTTTCCCCCAAGTATGCATTACTCAAAAATCATGTATTAGAGGAGTCTTCATTAGTCACTTGTATCAACATTTGTTTTTAAACTCATTCCTCTTGAATCATAACTCTAGACTTTCATCTTGCAAAATCCTTTTCTTTTTAGATTACATCTTCAAGTTTTCAATTTGCTAGGATTTTACCCTTTTTTCTTCTTCTTTTCTTTGGCCCTAACTTTTGCCTAGACCGCCCTTTTGGGTTTTTAGCCTAGCGGGCTTTCTTTCTTTTCTTTCCTTTTTGGCCTTAGCTTTTGCCTGGACTGCCCTTTTGGGTTTTCAGCCTAGCAGACCTTTTTTTTTTCTGTCTTTCATCTATAATTGAATGAACTATTGGAGATCTTTTGCCTTCCTTGTTTTTCTCAGCTTAAGTCATTTTGATGCACTCTCTAGACTACTTTCTTGCACTGCTGCACTTGTACCCTTCTGTGCTTGATGAATCTTTTCCTTTTTTGATGAACTTTCTTTTAGATGAAACTTGTATTCCTCTTGACATGATGAATTTTGGGCTCTTCAAACTTGATGCACACTTTTTTTCTCTCACATTGATGAAATTTCATTTATCTTTCCTTGATTGAGTGAAACCTCATTTTTCTTTGATGATCTCTTATCTTTAGCTTAATGAGTTCTCCACTTGTCTTTCATGTCTTCTAGGAGAGCTTTACCAATTACCTTCAAAGCTACAAGGTCGATTCCTCCTCAACATGAGATTTAAGCATGCATACTTTGATTTTTCCCACCCTAGGTTTAGATTTTAGTGGGTTCATGCGAAAAAGAGGCTAGTTTAAAGGCTCAAATGGGCTAGCAATAGATAATGAATATTCTAGGTAATAGGAAATAATTTAGTTTAACCAAAGATGACCTCCTATCCCTAGTAATGCTTGCTTGTAGGCACAGTGATTCAAGCCCTTTTAATAAATTCATCTTAAAAGAAAAAGTATGAATGCTCTAATGATGTGAAACAAAATACTTTTGAAAATTGGATCGAGTGCATGGATTATTGGGATTTTCCGATGGATGGATTCTTTTTTATTGCCTTTTAAGACCATTTCTTCTTATATTCTAAGTCAAGTAGCAAAAGTCTTTTCATGGATAACATTAAATTAATCATTCCTTGGTACAAGTTGATTGCTCAAGCCTTTAAACATCAAAATTTAGAAAATGTTGTCCAAGAGATCCTCATGTACCATGTTGAAAAGGAGACTTCTTCTTTTCTTTTTTCTTTTTTTAAATCTTGAAGAAAAAAATTGGGTCTTTTTAAAAAAGTCACTAGGAAGTTCAATGGCCCTAGTTCAAAGATTTTTTTTAAATGACTCAAAGGCCCAATGCCCCTAGTCCAAATACTTTCTCACTTGAATTTTTTTTTTTTCTTCTTTTTTGAAAAGATTTGGGAATCTTGATTTTTTTTTTTTTTTTGGATTTTTTTTTTAAATATATACATGAACAAAGTACATCAAATGCTACATGGATTTTTAGAATTCAAAGAAACATAGAAACATGCAATAAACAAATAAACTTTAAGTTTAACCATGATGTTGCAAACCAAATGTGGAGTGAGGCAAAGTTGGGCCACTTTCTTCTTCTTGGTCTATTTAGGATGCTTGAGACTTAGTATGCTTGAACCTTGATTATAATAAAAAGGCTTGGGCTTGCACTTGGGAGGCTTGAACCTTGATTATGATCTTTTGGTATTTGCTTAAAATGGCTTGGGCTTACACTTGGAAGACATGCATCTTGTGAGCTTTTGGCTTTTGATATTGATCATGCGTATACACCTTTGATGGGCTCAAGTGTTGGGCTTAGAATGATTCAAGAAACAATTTTTGATTTCCATACCAAGTAAAGTTCAATCATAGGCTTTTGGGCTTGAGTTAATTCATAGCATACAAGGTTCAAACAATTATGATGGGCTCAAGCGTTGGACTTGGGCTCATCATGGTTCAAACAATGGTCAAACACATGCATAATGCAATGCAATTTACATTGACGACCTAAAGGTAGGTTCTATGGGTCATTACAACATGGGTAGAAGGTAGGTTAAAGGTCCCCACAAGCTAGGACATCGTACCTCCCAACTTGTGACGCCAGGAGCACCGCGTTAGTCCAAACGATACAGTTTGTCCATATGAACCACCATCGCATAATCATGATGATCCTTGTCACGGTGGGTGGTAGGTTCGCCGCTGGGTATGTGAGTCTCAGGAAGACCACAATCCATGGCTAATACTATTAGGCTTCCGGGCTAGCACACAATTAAAATAAATTTCATTCAAGAAAATGATGCATGACATGCAATATAATGACACATTAGACATATTGTATACAAAAAGCAATTAACAAACAATGACATAGTTGGCCACCATAACCTAATTGAAGCTTAGCCCTCAATATCACCAGCGGAGTCGCCACTGTGAGAGACCACACCCCCGGCCCGTTTTTTATGGAATGTTGGGCCAAACCCACGGGAATGGGTGGAGTCGTGTTATTATCCCTCAAAATAGAGGTTCAACTAATTATATTTTCCCTTCTAGATTACGGGTTTTACAATAGAGTTACCACTTATTTAATTATTGGAAGAAATAAGCAAAATCAAAATTGAAAAAGTCCTCATTTTATTAATTTGAAATTGAATGTACATTGATCATAGGAAATTACATGGCTTTGGTCCTAGATACAATTTAAGATAAAGTACATGGTTTTGTTTCCTAGTTACAATCTAGAAATTGAAATTAAATTACATGGATAAGCATTTGATCTACTAACCCTTGATCTAAGCTCGAAAGCTATGTTACAAGGTGGGAAGGTGTTAGGCACTCACCTTGCCCGGTGAAACCGGTCTTCTAGACTATGGTGGCCAACATTCATATCATATCATTCAATATGTCAATCAATTTACATGTTGAATTTAATGTGTGTGCATATGATAAACCCCTAATTCAATTTATTAAGCATTGCATTTGGATTGAAAAATAAATTCTAGTGAATGTGTGTGGATGGTGATATCCTAGATTCAAGGATTTGAAAGAATTATGAAACAAGCATGTTTTTCATATTTTTGATGTGGATTTAAGATTAAAACTAGTGTTATGCATGAACATGTGATAAACAATTAAGAACATGTGAAGAACACATAAGAACATTTAAGAACATTCAAACATATTCAAGGGAATTTAAATAATTACTATCATGCTTTAATCCTAAATTCTCATCATGGCAACACAAAAAACAAGTTAGGGAAAGGGATTATACCTTCATGCAAGATCCATACGGTGGAGGCGAAGACTTTTGGTAGAGGTCCTAAGGGTGGAGGAAAATAAGAGTTAGGAGAGGGAGAATGAGTCTCACTCAATACCTTGAGTCTCAAGAAGACCAAGATATGACAAGATTACTCTACTTCACTAGAACTCAAGATAGGAGAAGAGAGGGGGTTTTTATGTGCTTTGAAATGGAGGAAAGGGGAGGGGTTTATATAGTAGTGGTGGGGAAAATATGAATGAAATGTCATTTAATGAAGGTTGACAAAGAATCATGAACCTAGACCTTATTTTAGCTTTTGGGAAAATCTGGTGTATTAAATGTAGAGATTGGTGGGAGTGAGGAGCAAGCAACATTCGGTTTTCCCGTAGCTACTGTAATAGCCTGTAAAGTCAACTTTAAAAAATCATATCATACTCAATTATGATCGAAATTGTCTCGTTCTTGTGCTCAAATTGAAGCCCGGGTGTCTAGTTTCTGAGAAAATTAACCTCATTCACAGATTAAAAATATTCTAAGAGATATCAACGAAATGGTGAGCAGATGCCATTTGTTAGAAAATAATTTTAGCGCAATTAACATTTGTAAAGTTGTGATTTACAACTATGTTTTATATTGGCTTTATTCCATGACAAAATGTGTTGTAATTACTTTATTTCATTTCCTTGTATTTTGTGGGATTTAATTGTATTGGGTTTAGTATCAAGTTGGTGAAGACTCAAGCTTTATTGAAGATCAGTGGATCTCGCGGGTGTGTCGCTGGAAGCTAAGCCGCGAAAGAGCCATGTGAGAAGCACATGACTGGAAGCTGAAGAGTCGTGCCAGGTTGTCGTCTTCGCGAGTGTCTCGCGGGTAAGGCCTTCCCGCGAGATAGTCGCGAAACATTCTGCCTGGAGGATTTTAATGAGTGACTTTCTTACCCTTCACCCATACTATATATACCCTCATTACCCACAAATGTATAAGAGGCTATTCAGAGAGAAAAACCCTAGATAGGTTTTCTACAACACACACCCATCTTTTGAGAGAGAGCTACTCCTCATTAGTGAGAAATCATTGTAGCCTCTTCTCCATCCCTCTCCCATTATCATACCTTGAGAGGAGATTTGTACCCAAACACAACCCACACCTATTCAGAGTGTAGAGAGTGTTTTGGAGTTGCTGGGAAGCATTGGAAGAAGCCGATGATGGCAGATGCAACATGGAGCTTGTTGCGGGATCCGGAGAACTAAGACAAGACACGGTTCCGAGAAGCCTTGTTGGAGTAGGAGCTTGGAGGGCTTAGGTACATCGGGTAGATTAGGCTTGGAGGGTCTCTTGCTAACTCATGTATCCCAACTGATTGTCTAGTGGATCGATTTCCGCTTGGAGGGCGGCGGAGAGGTTTTTCGCCGAGTTCTTCGGTTTCCTCTTCGAAAACACGTCTTGGTGTTTTCTGTGTTTGCATCTCTCTTCCCTACTCTTTTATATTCCATTATACTGCTGTGTTGCTTTAAATATGGATTAGAGTAGTTGTCTTGCTTATACGCTTGTGTTTACACTATTCCGCACTTAGTATTAAGTTAGTGTAAAATCAACCAAGCCGTAATTTTAATCGGGGGTCTAAACAGCTCTTGTGTTTTTCAACACATTTTCGAGCTTTCAATTGGTATCAGAGCGGGTACACTTGCTGTGGTTTTAATACCTAAGTGTGATCCTTGACCCCTTGTGTGTTTTGCCATGGATAATGCTTTACATGCTTGTATGGATGTTGTTGATTGCAACATGCCATGTGTTTGTGAAAATGCCTCTATGAGTGTTTATCCTCATGATTGTGATGCCATGCTATATGAATCCATGGGTGTTGTTGACAAACTCTTGAAGAAAGAAGCCAAGAAGTTTCAAAAGAATTTGAGCAAGTTCATTTGTGAAAATGATGATTTGATTGCTAAGCTAAATGAATCCAATAAATTGGTTGAAAAATATAAAAAGCTTGCTGAAAATTCTCTTGAAAAGCTGAAAGAGTTTGAGTGTTTGAATATGGACTTGGATGCTAAACTTGTTTTGTCTAACAAACTTGTTGATAATCTTAAATCTGAAAATGAATCTCTTAAGATGCATGCCAAGTGTTTGATTGCTGAACCTATTGTCAAAAATGATGAAAATATATGTTGCAATCATGTTGTGGTACCCGATTTTGTGCCTAATGTGTGTTTTGCCTCAAAGGACAAATCGGTGTACATTCCTCCACATAAAAGAAATCAAAAAGTGGAGAGAAAGGCTCTTAAGCCTAAGCCTCTGTTTAGGTCCAATCCTAGGGAATTGAGTGGATCTAAGTTTGTTCCAACTTGCCACCATTGCGGTGTGATTGGTCATATAAGGCCTCAATGTTCTAAGTTGAAGAGAGAACAAACCCAAGTTGCTAGATCCATTCCCAAAAAGCCTAATGGACCTAAATACATTTTTTGTCACCATTGTGGTGCCCTTGGTCATCTTAGACCTCATTGCTCTCAGTTTCAAGCTTTTAAAAGAATCAAAAGAAAAGAGAAACTTGAGCTTCTTGCAAGTTGTGCTAAAAATGATAAACCGGATTTGAGTGAAAATAGCATGTTGTTAAAGAAAGTGTTTAATGCTCTTAACTCCTTGACTATGTGCATCTCCGGTTCTCATTCTTCCAACCCTCGTCTCACTTCTCTTGAGACACTCATTCCAAGCAATCATTCCGTTTGGATGAGGAAGGGTTCCTATGGTTGAGCTTTTGCTCCTTTGGTCCTTGATCTAATTCTTTCGATCTTTGTAGGACCCTTCATGCATTGAATGTCATATCTTCATCCATTTGTGCATTTTGCATTTATTTGTATGCATTGCTTTTGTTTTGATCTTACTTTTATGTCTTTGTTTTGTGTGAGTAAAAAATCCAAAACCACATAAAAAGTGAAAAATTCAAAAAGTTTGATCGTATATGTTTGAGCACATATCTCATGTGAGTTTGGCCTAGTACCTTCGTACTAATGGCGTAGTGCATTTATGAGCTTAGCTTGTTTTGTATGCACCTAGTTCTTTGTGGGAGAAATCTTGAAAACTATGTGTGACTGTTGTAAATAGATCTTCAAGCTTGTCATGAATGATTGGTCAATAGTCTTGTTGGTCTTGATACTTGCATAGACTTGTGTCTATATCTCTTCCCACTTTATGTTTTTTTTTGCAAATAGAGCTCACCAAATGTAAATCTCCAAATGAAAAGAGATATTGAGCTGCAAAAGCCTGTCGCACATACTAGTATTTGACTAGGAAAAAGGGAAAGCGACTCTTTTTAATATGTTTTGTATGGTGCTCAAAAAGCCAAAGGCTAATCATCAATGTTGAAATATCATAAATTTCATGCACCAATCTCAAAATGAGATGTTTTTGTCCAAACAAAACAAAATGGATCAATTGTTATGCCTTATATAGAAGCCAAATGAAAAGCTTCTGAAGTTATGTATTCAATGTGTGGGAGGTCATATATACTCATTTCTATAATGGAGATAGTCCACTTGATTTCGTATCAGTTGTGTATGACTCGATTGAATTGATCATTGAAGCTTCACTCTAGTCTAAGGACTATTCCACACTTGATTCCCACACACAACACACAAGTTTAATGTTCAATGAATGCCTATTTCATTTGTGTGTTTGTACATGTTCAAATGTGATGTGTGTGTGCTCAACCATATGTGGTTCAAACCAAAAAGATTTTTGTTCTTTTTGTTTGCTTTTGGAAGTGATTTGTATCACCCATGTTTTTCAAAGTTTTCAAAGTGTTTTTGTGTGAAAAACATGTTTTCTGGGTGTTTTTGTGACCTATTTCATGTATAGGCTCAATTGGGAGTTAAATGGTCCAATTTTAAAGCTTTTTCAGCTTTGGACAGAGAGTTTCGCGACTGTTTCGCGAGTAGCTCGCGAGTAAGGCTTACCCGCAAAAATTTCGCGAGTACTTTCGCGAGTCAGTTTCCCGCGAAAATCTCCAGATCAGCTTTTTAAAGGGCATTTCGTGGGTCTTTTGTTTTAAACTTCTCCCATCTTCTCCCAAACACTTATTTTCATGTTTCTACATCAAAACCCAACTAATTTTAAGTGTTTTACATTCCATAAACATCCCTAAGGTAATCTTTAACTCTTTTCATTGATTTTGATCCTTAGATTACGTTTTTGGGGTTTTTATGTTCATAGTTGGGATTTTCTCAAATGGGAGTTGGAAAACTTATTTTCTGTCAATCTTTTTGATTGGGTTTTGTTTAAAATGATTCTTTGCTTTGGTTGTTGGCCCCTTGTGGCAAAAATATCATGTATTTAGGCAAGTTTTTCATATGTTCTTGCATTGTTTATCATACATGTGTAGTGTGTGCACTCCAAGTGTTTGATAAAATGCCCAAATGGCATTTTCTCGTTGTTTTGGACTCCGATGAGTACCAAATTTTGGGGATCACCATAATTATTCATGTTTATCATGTTTTGATCATTGGTGGTGTGTTTTGTACACTTTGCCCCTTGAGTGCCTTGCTCATGCATTGGTCATGCATCTCACATGCACACTAGTTGCACCTTTGCTGCACACACTTGAACACTTGACATGTTTTTGCATTCACTCATGCTTGTTAAGTCTTTTTAGACCTTCTAGCACATTTAACATGTTCTTGTGTCCATGTCATGTCTAGGTTTACATCATGTTCCATCATCCTTAGCATGTCATGTTCTTTATGCTTTGTAGCATTGTTTTAAAATGTTTTTGTCTTATGTTTGAGTTTCATTTTCTCATTCATCATGCACCCTTCATGCATCATCTTTTACCCTTATTCTTATCTTCTTTTCTTTCCCTCCTTCCTCTTGATTAATTTGTCTATTCGTGACAAAAAGGGGGAGAGTATCGTCATTTCTATATGACTCATGTGCACACTCTTAGGGGGAGAAATTCTACCTTGTGCACATTCGTAGGGGGAGAAAGCCATAGGGGAGATGCATATACTAAGGGGGAGAAGACATTTTTTTTGAGAAAACCTTGATCTACTTTATGCTTGTTTTCTCGTTACTTTATGGTGCTTTGATATGCTTTATTGCTCTCATTGCATCGTGCTTGTGTGTTGGACATGCTTTTACCCTTATGTTATTGTGCTTTATTGGTTGCATGTTCGGATGATCATTTGCTTTGCTATATGATCATTGTAGTCATTTCCATATGACTATCATGTGTTTGATCAAGTTGCTCATATGTTTCACAACATGTTTACTTGATCGCATTTTACTTGTTACATTATCTGATTTACCTTGAGGGTCTAATGTGTGTTGTGCAAGTGTTTCAGGTTACAGGTTTATATGTTCCAAGTTCATCACAGCTCCTATGATTCATGATAGGGGGAGTGATATGATAGGGAAGTACTTTATATTCATGTACCCATGTTGCTTTTGTAAGCTTTAAGGGTTGTTTTGTTTCATTGCATGTATTTGTAGGCTTTTATGGTTTGTGCCATGTATTTGCAATACTTTGCTTATGCAGCCTTTATGCTTGTGCTATTGAAGTTTAATGTCAAACATTTACTTCACTACATCACTCTTGTGCCCTAGTAGGATTGTTCCTAGATGCATATACGTTCTATGCATTGGTTGAGTGATGAACACTCTTGTGCCCATGTAGGATTGTTCCTAGATGCAAATACTTTGAGTATTTTGCATTGGTTGAGTGTTGGATTTGCAAATGGTACTCTTCACATGAGCTTATCATCTTGCATATCCGGATGTTCATTCCGTGTGTGAATGAGCATTGTAATTACTTCTGTATAAGTGATTACTTGTTTGATCTTGCCATGATCTAGTGTTTTCTATTTCATCTTGCTTGATCATGTTTTTAATGCTCCATATGTTTTTCAAGTTTTCTGCATACAATGATAATATTTTGTTGTTGTGTTTCAGGAGTTACTTGTTCATATGTCCAAGAGCTTATCAGAATCTAGAATTAGGTGTGAGTGAGTTTTGCCTTTGTTCCCAAACTCACGTTTAAGTCTAGAGTCTGTTATAGGGTGTTTTGTCACGGAATAGCCAAAGGGGGAGATTGTAAAGTTGTGATTTACAACTATGTTTTATATTGGCTTTATTCCATGACAAAATGTGTTGTAATTACTTTATTTCATTTCCTTGTATTTTGTGGGATTTAATTGTATTGGGTTTAGTATCAAGTTGGTGAAGACTCAAGCTTTATTGAAGATCAGTGGATCTCGCGGGTGTGTCGCTGGAAGCTAAGCCGCGAAAGAGCCATGTGAGAAGCACATGACTGGAAGCTGAAGAGTCATGCCAGGTTGTCGTCTTCGCGAGTGTCTCGCGGGTAAGGCCTTCCCGCGAGATAGTCGCGAAACATTCTGCCTGGAGGATTTTAATGAGTGACTTTCTTACCCTTCACCCATACTATATATACCCTCATTACCCACAAATGTATAAGAGGCTATTCAGAGAGAAAAACCCTAGATAGGTTTTCTACAACACACACCCATCTTTTGAGAGAGAGCTACTCCTCATTAGTGAGAAATCATTGTAGCCTCTTCTCCATCCCTCTCCCATTATCATACCTTGAGAGGAGATTTGTACCCAAACACAACCCACACCTATTCAGAGTGTAGAGAGTGTTTTGGAGTTGCTGGGAAGCATTGGAAGAAGCCGATGATGGCAGATGCAACATGGAGCTTGTTGCGGGATCCGGAGAACTAAGACAAGACACGGTTCCAAGAAGCCTTGTTGGAGTAGGAGCTTGGAGGGCTTAGGTACATCGGGTAGATTAGGCTTGGAGGGTCTCTTGCTAACTCATGTATCCCAACTGATTGTCTAGTGGATCGATTTCCGCTTGGAGGGCGGCGGAGAGGTTTTTCGCCGAGTTCTTCGGTTTCCTCTTCGAAAACACGTCTTGGTGTTTTCTGTATTTGCATCTCTCTTCCCTACTCTTTTATATTCCATTATACTGCTGTGTTGCTTTAAATATGGATTAGAGTAGTTGTCTTGCTTATACGCTTGTGTTTACACTATTCCGCACTTAGTATTAAGTTAGTGTAAAATCAACCAAGCCGTAATTTTAATCGGGGGTCTAAACAGCTCTTGTGTTTTTCAACACATTTTCGAGCTTTCAACATTAATAGGTCCCAAATTAGTTCCCAATTAACATTAATAGGCTCCAATCACTCCCATTTCAGACTTAATTAGTTCCAAATTTACCCTATTTAAAAGATAATTACACAAATTACTCATTGAATAATTAATGTTTAACTATCTAATTAATTAAGTGTGTGCAACCTTACCATAAAATGTAATCCTAGCCAATCAAATTATGACACGTCATTAATCTAAAATTGATTATAATTATAACCAATTGGAATCAATTGTTCATAATCACATATAGTTGGACTCAATTTGAGATAGTGCATTTCGGCCATTAAAACTTGATTTGATGATAACTTTCAATCTGATGGTCTGATTAGGGCTTATGACTAGTCGTTTTGATCATTACAACATCATGATAACTTTGGTGAAATAAGATTAAGGATCTAATGACTAGAATCAAGATGCATATTTTCAAGGCGAAATTACCCTTTTACCCTCCATGTGAGGTTAAATGGGAGTTGCAAAATGGGGTGTCAATAGCAAGTATTATTTTTTTTTTATCATTTTATTTGCAACACTGAACACTTTTAATGTTGTTGACAAGATTTGGCGGAAACTATATTATGATATGTCCATATTTTGTGTTATTGTTAGGTTTTAGTTTATTTGGAAAATAGCAAGATAGTTTTGATAGTATGATGAAGAACAGTTACTGCAATTGAAGAATTAAGATGGTCTTTGTGCAGTTTTCTTTTACTATTTATAAATATATTGTTTAACAGATTAGCATCAAATTGTTATATCTTAATTATATGATGTTTTTAGATGCATGAGTAATTGTTTTTAAGCATTTACGAATATTTTGTATTGCTCATCTTCCTTATCTCATTAGTGTATTTTTTGAGATTTTTAAGAAAACAAATTCAATTTCGAGTTTAAAATTATTTATTTATCTATTTATTTTTCGCATGTTGGATTAGATGTTAGATTAGATTATGACAATATTAACACAATATTTGGCTTGATTACAATCATTATGTATAATAGAGTAAAATTTTTAAATTTGATTATGCATTGAATATTTGGCTTGATCACATCACATTTGATATGTTTTACACATTTGGGAGAATGAATTTGACTTTGATGTGAGTTTTATATTTTACCTTTCTTTTTTATTTGAATTGTAGTTTTTTTGAATTTTATAATTTTTTTTTTATATGTTTCTCGGTGATTTTGATTGTATGGTAGAAAAAATTGGATTTGAAAAAGTTTTTTTTAAAACTAAAAAATAATTTCCAAATTTTAGTTACTTTTCAATGATACAGAAAATGTTATAAATAATTTTTATTATAAAAATTAATATTTTTTCAACCTTTTGAATTCTTGAGAAAAATTATATTGTTTTCATTTTGGCATAAAAAAATTATATATTATATTTGTGATTGTCACTATAACAAATGAAAATATGATTATGAAATACATTACTATTTATTAAATTAGTCCAAATTGCAAAAATAAATTTAATGAGACCACACTAAAAATATTATCACGCGCAACACGCAGGATCCGCGACTAGTTTAATCATGATTTGGGTAATTTGTTGATTAATCCTGATTTACTAACCCTTTTGAGCCAAAACGGCAACTAGGGATTCTAGTAAATTTGCCAAAGTTCGTTAACAAGCATTAAATGAAGTTGGCATGCTTCTTATGGGTAAATGTGGTCAGGCCAAATTTTTAGTCACATAGAGCAGCTCAGGTATCCTTTTGGGTGTAACTAGCCAGCAGTATTTAGGGTCAAACAAAAGTATCTTGGCGGGTAGGATTTATATTTAAACGGAAAAACTAGCTCACAACCTATTTCACTAGACTAGTGGACAACTCATGGGTCTCAATAGTACCAGGTTGTGGGTCATGGGTTATTTGGTGATGCATATAATTTTACTAACCCTTTTTAATCCAAATGAATTGCATAAATATGAGACATTTTATATTTTATTTATTAATTAATATTAAAATGCATCGGCAGAAATACATCACACACTTTTTTTTCCCTATTTTTTTTTTTTCTGAATTGAAAACTTCTTCACACACTTTTTTTTTAATGTTTATTTATTTTATAAAGAATTCATTCGTCTTTATTGCTATAAAATTAGGAAGATACATCATGATGCAACTGGTGTTGGATGAAAGATGGAATTTCTTCCATCCAAACTATCATCTCCTAAATACATTATTTATATCTACCATCTTTGAAAACTTCATCACATACTTAAGTACATATAAAGATAAGATATACCACAAATTTGTTATTGTATTCCTTAACGTGGTATATTATTGTTCATAATCAAGCTGCATTTTTAGTAGCTTTGTTTTTTATGAGATAATTTTTGGCGACTTCCGCAATTTTTGCTACTAGGTCAGTAGTGACATACGAGGTATTTGCAATGGCCTCTTCCTTGAAATCATACTTAATCATGCTTTTGATTATGCATGAATCATTGTCCTTCTCTATGATTTGAAGCGAACACGAAAAGAGTAAGGCCTAAATCAAGATATCCTCCTTCCATCACCTCTAGTTCTTTCATGCATTTCTCATTGTCATACTTTGTGAACTTCTCTCTTTGCACAGAAAACCCATGTGAGCCTAATTCATTAGAAAGGAAGTTTAATTAATGAAAAAAAAAAAGATGGAAGTAACTATTCAAGTTGAAACTTTAAAGAGAACATAGAAGCATAAATAGTCTACAACCACTTGCCCTACAACCACTCCCACTCACTGATTGACTCGACCCACTCACTTAGCCTATAACCACTCCCACTCATAAGTCACAAATTTGGTCAAAGGCTCAAAAGTGTAAAAAGACAAAAACTTAAAACTTAAAAACACTATAAACAATAAACACAGAGAGAGAGAGACGGTCAAAGACTCAAAACTCAAAAAAAAAAATTAAAAATTTATATCAAAAGACTGTAACCACACACACGGTGAAAGAGAGTTTATCGAAAGACTATAAAACAGAGAGAGAGAGAGAGAGAGAGCGAGACATCCCAGATCAAGCAGCAGTGGTGGCGATGCAACCTTACTTGGTTAGACTTGGGACTTGCTAATTTTTTTTCTTGAAGTTTAGAAGCTAAATTTAGCTGTGCTTAAAAAAATTAGGTTCAAGGTCAAGTTGTGCAAATTTTTATTGTAGGAGGGTCAAAAAAAATTTAAAAAGATATTATATAATTTTTTTTTCCAGGGGGTTCGTTTGAATCCCTTGCCTTCAACGTAGCGCCACCCTTGAATCCTTGATACCAAGGTCATATTAAATTTTCTACGTTATAGATAAAAATATTAATGACACTATTTATCATTTTTATTTTTTTTGGTTGTTGATAATTTGATAGTTGGGAGATAAGAGATTTGAACCTTATACATTTTGGTTGAAAACTCCTAGAAAAGCTAATTGAGTTAAAAGGCTCTAGGAAACATTACTCATCAACTTACAGAGCTATTTTCAAATATAAATGTTTTCAGTGTCAGATATAGCTAACATTGAGTGTTTTATTTCATAAATGCATTACAGATTTTCTTACGAGTCATTTACTTTATTATGTAACATGTTTTATTTTATTTTTGTTAAAATTGTATATATTGTATGAGTTTAAATTGACTCATTTATTTTGATCTTTAAGTTTATTTGCTTATATACAACTTTTTACAAGTATACATTTTTTATGCTAATGTAAACTTTTTTGAAAGCCTCATTTTTTTTTTTTTTAAGTACAAATATACTTTTGCAAACTTTTAACATGTTGTTAAGCCTCATTTTCTTTGCCATTTACTTTTTTCTTTAGCATGTTATATATATATATATATATATATATATATATTTTTGGTTAAAATTGTATATATTGTATGAGTTTAAATTGACTCATTTCTTTTTGCTTTTTAGTTTATTTGCTTATGTACAACTTTTTGCAAGTCTTAGTTTTTTATGCTATTGTAAACCATTTTGAAAGTCTCATTTTTTTTTTTTTTTGTTAGGACATATGTGATTTGATGTTAAGAACAAATGTCAATTTAGAATTGGCTAATCTTTTGACAAAACGCACTTTACTTGTAATTGGGTAGATCTAGGATGTGTTTAATGCTTCAAGGTACAAGGTTTCAAGTTCTAGTGTTAAAGCCATGCAAATCTGTCCAAGAAACAAGTGAAAAGTGCTGGTTTTTAAAGCTTGACAGCTAGTATCTATCGAGGTTTAAAAAGCTGCTGACGCCCGATTCTCAACAACTAGCTCGATAGATACCCTATCTGTCGAGGTTTATCAAATTCAGTTTTTCAGAGCTGATTTTCATCCAATACATGTGTATATGTTTGGGCTTTCTTTTCTAACAACCCTAAACATATATAAGGATTATTTTAAGGGCTGTTAAAGGGCACGCAAGTGTGAAGCAAAGTTTCGTTCATGCAAATTGTGACCGAAGACAGAATTTGCCCTAGTTTATCTTTCTCTTGAAGAAGCTTTTGTGTTTGTACACCGTAGGGTTTTGTGACCAAGGAGCTTCGTGATCTTCATCATGTTGATAAACTGAAGAACTTTGCAGCCAACATCCTTCTCAAGTTGGTGATTAAGTCGCGTATTAGGATCCGCGCATCTATTGGTTAGTCACGTACTGGGAGTCGTGCATTGAAAATGAGAGATTGTCACGAAAAAACAAGTCTAATTGGGTATTGGGGTAAGGGTTCAACTGTAGGTTGGTATAAGGTACTGAGATTCCTTTACTTGTAACCACTTGTTGTGATAATAGTGAATTCTCGAGAATGGTGACCTTAAAATCACCCGGTGAGGTTTTTGCTGTGTAAGTTATCCCCATTTGTAAATAAATCACCGTGTCAATTTAATTTCCGCTACATTTAGTTAATTGATGATTTGTTTGTGCTACCACGCGTTTTGCATGTTAATTGAATTAATTAATTAACTTGGCTAAATCAATTGGTTAATTTATTACAAGGGGTCAATACATTCTTGGCCTGTCAAGTGGTATTAGAGCAAGCACACTTTGATTAGGTGTTAATCTTTGCTGTGTGATCCATTGACCCTTGTTGTCATGGTTGCAACCGTCTTGAAGAGATATTTGTTTTCAAATACATCTTGTTTTTCTAATCTCTACTTGTTTGAGTGTATCAGAAAATGCAAGTCTAAAAGTTATTTGAATTCTATTATGATAACTATTGGAAAAGATCTCAACTTGACAAAGAAGAAACTAGACTGTCTCAGAATGAAAATGTGCAAAGGAGTTCGTCTGAGAAGAGTGAAAGTTAAAAGTTTTGTTCATAAAAGGCAGATGAGAGAAAACACCATTCTCACTGATCTGTCATCTAAACACGAAGTGTGCTTTGTTTAAATTCCGCATTTAAGATTATGGACACGTGCTTATGGTACCTTGACAGTGGCTGCACAAGACACATGACTGGAGACCAATCTCTTTTAAAGGTTTTCAAGTCTAAGAAATGTGGCAATGTCACTTTTGGTGATGGGAGCAAATCACAAATTAAAGGAAAGGGATTCATCTCTCTACCTGGACTGCCAGACATTGCAAATGTTCTATATGTAGAAGGTTTAAGAGTGAACTTGTTGAGCATAAGTCAGATATGTGATCAAGACTTCATGGTACTACTCTCAAAGGGAAAATGCCTTGTCATGGATGAATCTGGAAAGAAACTTATAAGTGGTGCCCGCACTCCAGACAACTGTTATGGTTTAGTTCCGGATGTTGATATTATGTGCAATAACATTTGTTTGCCAAATGAAGATCTATGGCACCAAAGGATGGGACATGCTAGTTACAAACATCTTTCAATTGTATCTAAGCATGAGTTAGTTTTGGGGATACCAAAGCTCAGTAGAGTGAGTAATGTGGTGTGTGGACCATGTCAGGTTGGAAAACAGACGAAAGCCAAACATCCGGGCACTCAAACATCCGTTATATCCAGACCATTAGAGCTACTACATCTGGATCTCATGGGTCCAACTAGAACTGAGTCTCTTGGTGGAAAGAGATACATCATGGTTGTGGTAGACGACTTCACTATGTACACTTAGGTTATACTCCTACGATCCAAGTCTGATGCTCTTGAGCACATTGAAGCCTTGTGCACAAGATTGCAGAATGAGAAGAGCTTGAAGATTGATCGAATTCAAAGTGATCATGGTAAGGAATAGTCACAGGTACACTCAGATGCTCAAAGTTCAGCTTGAATAAGTTTCCTTGCGGTGGTTGCGATGCCTGACTTGTTGAAACATGAACTGTCACAGGTACACTCAGATTCTCCTGTGCTTCATGAAATTCACTCAAATAATCCAAAGCTCACTGATATGACCGAGATGGATGTTGAAAAACACCCCTATGCAAGACCGTGTTTCGCTGAAGCCAGATTTGCCAACATATCACCCAAAATAAAATCCAACTCCTCAAGTGACAACCTTGGCATGAGACTAGCAACCAGCTGCCCAAAATCCACTTGCACAGTACCGACCTTTTGAAACCTGATTGCACTGCCAGGCCAAACGTCCTATGCTGCCCCACACTCCCAAAGCACATGTAGCACTGATTCATCAACTCTATGACAAAAATAGCATCGAGCATCCTCCAACACCCTCCTTCGCACCAGGTTGTCCTTCGTAGGCAATATATTATGGCATGCTCTCCATGAAAAAATTCTAAACTTATTTGGAACCTTAGCCTTCCAGATCCGTGACCACAAGGAAATATTTGATCTTTGCACCGAAGCCTCCCTATAATTACTCTCTGCCAACCTTAATTGCTTAGCCACATGGTACCCGGACTTGACATTATACCTACCATTCTTAGTATAGGACAAAGCCAAGAAATCCTACACCACCTGCCTGCTCAAGGGAACTTGGAGAATAGCTTCAGCATCATACAAGTGGAACAAAGCAAGGATTCGATCTCTATCCCACTGGTGGTTCTGCCAATCAATCAAATCCAAAACTCTCCACTCCCAAATTTCCTCCTTAGGTTGGAAAAGAACACTCTTTGTTGGCTGATTAGGTAACCAACAATCCTTCAAAACATAGATAGAAGCACCATTCCCCACTCTCCAATAACACCCTTTTCTCAATACCAGTTGAGCAGCTAATAAACTCTTCCAAACATAGGAGCTGTTTTGACAATCTTTCGCCTCAAGGAACTCACACCATGGAAAGTACTTTGCCTTAAAGTAGCTATACAAAAGAGAGTTTTTGTCCTACAACAATCGCCATCCTTGTTTAGCTAGCATAGCTAGATTAAAAGATCGAATATCTCTGAATCCCATCCCTCCTTCCTTCTTCGACTGCGTCAGAAAACTCCAACTCTTCCAGTGAATTTTCCTTTCCTCACCAATTTGGCCCCACCAAAATCTAGCACACATAGCATCCAATTCATCACGTAATTTTCTAAGTAATTGAAACACCCCCATCGTATAAGTGGGAATAGAGTGAGCCACTGCTTTTATCAAAACCTCCTTTCCAGCCCCTGAAAGCAACTTCCCCTTCCAACCTTGAATCTTTTTCCAAACCCTTTCCTTAATGAAAGAAAAAGTGTCATATTTCCTTCTTCCAATCAAAGTAGGCAACCCCAGATAAGAATCAAACTTCGCTACCTCCTTCACCTTCAATTGGTCAACAATCCATGCTTTTTGCTCCACCTTCACATTGCTACTGAAATAAGGCTGAAGACTTCTCAAGATTGATGCATTGGCTAGAAGCATCAGCATATAGCTGTAGAGTATCTGATACAACTTGCACTTCATCATTATTAGCCTAACAAAAAATCAAAAAGTCATTAGCAAAAAACAAATTAGTTATACGAGGAGCATTCCTACAGATTGCCACTCCATGCAACCTCCCATCTAATTCTTCCTTAGTAAGAAGCGAGGTAAAGCCTTCTGCACAAATCAAAAACAAATAAGGGGACAGCAGATCTCCTTGACGAATACCTCTAGAAGGCATGATATTCCCATAGGCTTTTCCATTAATCCTAACTGAAAAGGAAGATGTAGAAACACATTTCATAACCCTATACACCCAAACCTCTGAAAAACCCAATTTTATCATCTTACCCTTAAGAAAGCCCCATTCCACCCTGTCATAGGCCTTACTCACATCCAATTTAAGAGCTAATACCCCCTTTTTGCCCTTTTTCCTAATATGCATGGCATGCAAAGTCTCATAGGCTACTAGCACATTATCAATAATAAGGCGGCTAGGTACAAAAGCACTTTGAGAAGTAGAAATAATCTGTGGCAATATCAGCTTCAATTTGTTCGCCAAAAATTTTGAAATAATTTTATAAATCACATTACAGAGGCTAATCTGTCTAAAGTCTACCATTTTTTCCGGTTTCCTTACTTTAGGAATCAGCACTATATGAGTATAATTAATATCAGGCTTCATATTACCAGAATTTAAAATATTTAACACAGCATCAGTCACCTTATTACCCACAATATGCCAAAATTTTTTATAGAAAAGTGCATTCATACCATCGGGTCCAAGAGCCTTTGTTGGTCCCATATGAAATAACGCTACTTTAACTTCTTCACTACTAAACGGCCTGGAAAGCAACTCCAACATATCCTCTGTAATTTTTTGATTTACTGTGCTGAGACATTCCTCAATTCTGTCACAAGTGCCTGCATTAAAAATATTCATGAAATAATCAGACGCCACCTCAACCACATCCTCAACTTCCTCCACCCAAACCCCATTAGCATTTTTAATTCCCTTAATAAAATTCTACCGCCTTCTTTGCGAAGCTTTGGAATGAAAAAATTTAGTATTCCTGTCTCCATCTTTTAGCCATGACACTCGGGATCTCTGACGCCAAAATATCTCTTGCTTCAACAATAGGTCATCAAGTTGCTTGCTTACACGCAGAAACTCACTTTTGCTCTCTTCGGTCAGCTCACATTCATTCATCACCTCTATTTTTTTTTTAAGCCTTTCAATCTCTTCTGTTTCAGGTTTGGTCTTAGAGGAACCCCATGCATGTAGTTCAGCCCCACAAGCTTGGATTTGATCCCGTACACCACTCAAACCCGAGTTACCACAACCACCCTTTGTCTAAGCTTCAGTCACTGCTTCCTCACAATCTGCCCACAACAACCAATTCTCTTCAAACTTGAAACCACTAGCCCCCCTTCCCCTTACCCGCCTATCACTCTTGGTTTTCAAAAGAATAGGAATGTGATCAGAAGCAAGGCTGAACAGATGAGAGACCGAACTTGCAGGAAATTTGTCAATCCTTAGCCTCCTATTAGTCCATGTAAATTTATGCCCAATGAACCATAAGTCAGTCAACCCACAATCCTCCAAGGCAACCCGAAAGTCCTCCATCTAATTATAATAAGGTGCACGGACACTTTGCTTCTCAGATGCATGAAAAATGGCATTGAAATCACCTATACAACACCAAGGGCCCTCAATGAAAGACCGTAAATGAGATAAAAGAGCCCAGGACTTCCGCTTTTCATTCGCCCATGGCCACCCATAAAATCTTGTGAGATACCACACAAAACCATCATCTTCCACTACCTTTGCTAAAATATGATTATCAGTAAAATTAATAACATCTAATGTCATCTCCTCCCTCCATAGTAAAGCCAACTTGCCACCTGAATTTGGCTTTTTTACTATCAATTTATTTTTAAACGATAAATCACCACAATGCTTCTCAAACCCACCTCTATCCAACCTTGTTTCCTTCAAGAAGCATACATCGGGAGCTTGTTCCCACACTAACTTGTGAAGGCTTTGAACTGCCCAAAGGTTTCCAAGCCCTTGTCAGTTCCAACTTAAAAGCTTCATTGCTCTCGGCAAGGGTGATTCAGCACCCCTGCTGCTTCATTCATGTTTGAATCATCACTAACCTTCCCCCTTTTTCCTTTACACTTTTCATCCTCTGTCTCCCCAATAGAAAACACTTCCAACATATTTCTTTTACCCAAGATGGACTTAGCTCCTTCCTTTAATATTCCCACAGGCCCAACATCCATACGTGTAGGCCTAGTCCAAGTACTTTTCTTTTTAATACTATTCAACCCAGCCCCTTTTTTAGTACAGTACACATGCTCTTTGTGACTAGCTGGCTCCAAATCAGTCTCCACATCAAGGCTTGAATTGTGAACACCTAAATCAGCTGAGCATGATACTCTATTTTCCTTATCCACTTCCTCAAGCCATGATTCTCGGCCCAATCCTCGTGACCTGTGAATTCTGCTCCCACCAATCCGGTTGCACCTCTACTACTTTCCATAGCCGTTTTGTTAGGGAAACTATCCTTGCCGTCGCCATTCTCATTCACCTCCGGCATGCTTTGTGAACCATCACAATGCTTTGTGAACCATTCTCATTCACCTCCATCATCGCTACCCTGCTTCACAAATCCCCATTTCAATGGTGAACGTGCCTTTCCACCTGCCTTCAACCAATCCCCATAGCCATAGTCCACGTCAATCCCAGTTTTTGTTATACTGAAGTACTTCGCACAGTATCGTAAGTCATGCCCTAAGAATCCACAATAATGACAAAATACTGGCAACCGTTCATACTTAAAGTTCACCCAGTGTTTCTCCCCATCCGAACCTGCCAAAAAAGCCCCTTGCTGTATTTCTTTGTCTAAAGGAATAGCAATCTTGACCTTCATAAAGAAATTTTGGCTGTCATTGAAGCGCCGCTTCTCCACCTCCAAAACCTTGCCCAACCGGTTCCCCACCTCCTCTGCTACCCAAGAAGATCTCATATCAAAAGGAGCCCCCCAGATTTGCACCCATAAAGGAACTGAGTCAAACTGGACATTCCTTGCCGTCATCCCCAATTTCCACCTGGTTAGCAACAGAGCTTGATTATCAAAACACCAAAGGCCTCCTGTATATACTCTGTCCAACTCGAATTCAGATCTAAACTTGAACTGGAACAGGTTTGATCCCACCTCAACGACTTGCACTCCATCTTCCAATCCCTACACCTTTTTGAGTGTAACCAGAGCAGCTCTTTTATTAAAGGATTTGCATGTTAAAATTTTTCCAATAAGAATCAAAGCCCAGCTCTCTAATTCCTCTCTTCAGCCTTCATCTAAAATAGTAATAGTTTCTTCTTCCTCCAAAGTTAAAGTCATCTTCTCTAAAATCTATGAGACGTCGTCTGACATGTGCCATGATTAAAGAGTCCGCAACATGAAAGAAAAAAGAAAGCAGCCCCGTAGGAAACCCTGAGGGAGAGAGATCTCGCAGTCCACAAGAGAGAGAACTCCTACAAAAGAGGAGAAAAGTTTACTGGGTTTTTTTTATGGCATGATACAAAAAAGAGGTTATATAGTATATTAAATGTTTTTGTTAAGAGCCTTATAATTCAACTAACACTTTTTAAAAAAAAAAACTCCGAGTTTCAAATCCCTTTGCCCCTAATTATTAAATTTTTTTTTTTTTTATAAAGTAGACTAAAATGTAAAATACACCCTTGAAGTTTGGATGTTATTTTGATTTCATTCCCTAATGTTATATACTGTTTTGATTGTTAGCCTACCTGTCCTTTTTTTGTGGATTAACTTGCCATGTGTGTATATTTCGTCCAATGAAAAGATGCCAAGTCAATTAGTGATGCCACATCGCATAAATAATACCAAAATCATTATAAAATTATTATCTAAATATAAAAAACCTACATAAATTAAAATTTAAAATAAAATCCCAGCTAATTTGGCTCACAACAACAACCCAACCAACCACATGAACCATCGTTACAACTTACAACCATCAAACCCAAGCCCAAACTTCAAAAAAACCCAGCCACCATTTCTTTCACGCGCTGTCATACCAATTTCACTCATCCTCGGTTTATGACCTTTTGGAACTCCTCATTTCACACGCCCTTTAAAGTCTCGTTCGTTAAGCTTTGATCAAAGAGAGACAATTGAATTGAGAGCCTAGGCTTTAGGATTTTAGAGAGAATGAATCAAAAAGAGAGCAAGATTGATTCAGTCTGAGATGGCTGATGAGAGACTTGCCACCAAGAGGTGGTGGCAACGAGCAGCTAGCAAGAGACGATGGCTGGGTTAAGATGGTGAGAATCGGCCATGGTCGGATAGGGTTAGAGAGAGAGGTTGCAAAGTCTCTTTCAATAATAATAATGTTACTTACAATTTGAAAAAAGTCTCTTTCAATAATATTAATATTTTCTAATAGCTATTTATAATTCAAAATTACAAAAAAGTACTATTAACATTATAAAATTATGGTATAACAAGAATAAGAATAAATTTTACAGTGTGTAAAAATTTTAATTTATCGAAATCACTATTGCAAATTCATTTAACAATATAATCGCCCATTGACCTTAACTTGCAAAAACAAAAACAAATTCAACACATAACTCAATGAATTGATATAAACCATACCATGATCAATTTTATTTAGAGAATCAAATATTGTAATATCAATTGAAAGATTTAACAAAATAGATGAAAATTAATTAATAATTTTAAATATGTTAATTTAAGGTGATGCATGATGATGGATAGTTGAAATCTAATTTCAATTTTATATTGGTTGAGAGAGAGAGATTGTTTAGTGTGTGAATGTGACAGATTGAATGGTTAATGGTGACAATATGCTCTGTGGGAGACAATCCTATAAACACACCGTTTTTTTCTTTTTCTTTTTTCCCTTTTGTAAAATATTTTATTTGAGTTTTTTTTTTTTTTTTTTAGAGAGTTTCAACCTATGGCATCCGCTCCTGATAATAGCTCTTTATCATTAGACCAAGACATCAATCAGTTTTTGGTGTAGGCGGGGATTAAATCCCAAATCTCTTATACAATCATCAGAGACTTTACTATTTAAGTTTAATTCTCATTCACCCACAAATTTTTGTGACCTTTTTCTATTGGGTTCATTCATATTTTGGGGGTGAGTTCAATTATTGCCTTCACAATTTTTATTTTTATTTCTATTTCTAATGGGCCCCTAGGTCATGGCCTAAATTACTTAGTCCTAGGCCGGTCTAACAACCTTTTTTCCCCATAAGAAACAACGCATGATTTTTTATCAAAAGAAGAAACAATGCATGATTTAATCATGCACCCTTGGTGCGGTGGTCACTCCACAAATATAAATACTTGTGGGGGGTAAGGGCTAGGGTTCAAGTCTCCAGGAGGGAGCTTCACATATATATACACTTAGATTAGGCTAGAGTAAAAATTTTATCTTCTATCCAAAAAAAAAAAAAAAAGTAAAGATTTGGTGGGTTTTTTTTTTTTCTCCTTTTTTTTTTTTTTTTTTTGGTTGAAGAGAAGATAGAAAAAATTTTACTAAAGAAAAGAAGATAATTACAAAGTGATAATAAACAAGGGGTGGATCCCCTATCCATAATTGAGAAACTCAGTACGAGAAAGACCTAAACCTATCAATCTTGAATCACATGTTAGAGGAACTCATCGATGAGGACAATAATGATATGAAACCTTCAAGATTGATCTTGACAATATAAACAAAACTTCAGGTACTTGAAGATAGGGCCGAATCTAGGCTTAGGTTGCACAAGGTTACACACTAGTAAAAATAAACTTTAAAGCGTGAAACAATTTTAATTTATCAAAATCACTCTTGCAACTTCACTTAACAATATAATTTCCCATTCACCTCAACTTGCAAAATCAAAGATGGATTCAACACATACCTCAATAAATTGATATTAACCAAACCAAGATCAATTTCATTTAGAGAATTTCAATTATCATGATTCAGGTTTAATATTTTAAAAAAAAAAAAAAAAAAAGATGAAAAAATAATTATTAATTTTAAACGTTTTAATTTACCTTTGGTAAGGGCCATTAGGTGATACTGTTGGAAATATAATAGTAAAAAAACAAGTTTGAGTCAACTTATCTTCCCAAATAATTAACAAGAATATAAATTAGCAAGAATGTAAATTAGTATAGAGTTGTTTAAATGTTTTTAGGCATGTTTTTAGTAAAATTTTGTTAATGTTTACCATTTTAATACATTTATTTGTATTTTATTACTATTAAATTAATTATGACGTCATTACGGTTTGACCTCGGTTGAACCTAGGTTCAACCTTAAAAACCTTAAACCTTTCCCTTTTCTGGTTCTTTGAACGGTCCGCATTGAAAACCATGGAGCCAATTAAGTTACAAGACTTTTGGAAAATTTCAGGGCTCAATAAGTAACTTGTGATTGACATCCTCAAAAAAAAAAAAAAAAAAAAAAAATGGTAAATTGTAAATGTATATATATAGTTAAAGCTTTCTCCTGAAGACTTGAACCTCAACCCTATAGAATCATGTATAGAATGTTGTTTTTAAAGGTTGTTTATACTTTATTATTTTCTATTAACATTATAAAAATGGTGAAAATTCATGTGAAAGTTGTTTAAATGTTTTTAGACATGTTTTTAGTAAAATTTTGTTAATGTTTACCATTTTAATACATTTATTTGTATTTTATTATTATTGAATTAATTATGACGTCATTATGGTTCGAACTCGGTTAAACCTTGGTTCAACCTCGGTTAAACCTTGGTTCAACCTTAAAAGTCTTGAACCTCTCATTTTTTCAATTCTTTGAATGGTTCACATTGAAAATCATGGAGCCAATCAAGTTACAAGACACTTGGAAAATTTTCGGACTCAAGTAACTTGTAACTGACATCCTCAAAAAAAAAAAAAAAAAAAAAAGTAACTTGTAAATGTATATGTGTGTAAAACTCTCTCCTGACAACTTGAACCTCAACCCACAAGAACTTATATTTATAAAGTGACCATTATGCTAAGGGTGCGCAGCGGTACTCTATATGTCTAATAAAGGCTAATGGTTCACAACAAAGAATTAGTCCGAAGACATGAACTCGCAAGAGGAAAAATAGGTGAAACAATACTTTCAATATTTATGAATCACAAATACAGCAAAATGAGGAAAATAAAGAAAATTGAGAGAGAGAGAGAGAGAGAGAGAGAGAGAGAGGCACTACTGGGTATATACCCTTAGACATGGACGGAGTCATCCATGGAGCCCCCCTTAATTTTTATAAAATAATATAATTATATAACTATATATTTAGGTATTAATTTTAGCAACTTTGTTCAATAAAATTACATTTTGTCCCCCTTATTGATCATTATAAGAGAAATGCTACAATTACAAACTTTTTTACAACATTTTTACAGACTATTGAGGTAGCAAATTCTTACTGATTTGCATTTGGGTCCACCACTTACACCACATTTTTACTTATTAATAACCACTAATCACAACAAAAATTTATAGATCTAGTATTTTCCTCCTTTTAAAGTCCATAAAAAAATTTATAGATCTAAAATCTAAAAGAAAAATATACAAGTCCAAAATATTAGCCCAACAACAAGAATTACCAATAGGCAATAGCAAAGCTAAAAAAAAAAAAAAAAAAAAAAAAAAAAAGACTAATCAACCAATTTTACCAAAAACAAACAACTTAACCCTTTAGAAAACTTTAGAAAATAATTTTGTTCTTACCAACAAAGACACACTCTACACACACATAAAAAAAATTAATAAAAGAAAACCCTTGTTGGCTAAGCAATAGAACCAAAAGCCGAAACCACTGCATATAGCTAGCAATAAAACCACCCCCATAACTCCAAGTCCTGACTCCGTCTCTGCCCTTAGAGCTACTACTTCAAATGGTTTTAATTGTTGCAATAAGATAAGTGTGTTTGGTAAGATAGGGTTTAATGGCTGATTAATGCAAGGCTTGGCACCAAGGTTTTTTTTTTTTTTTTAAGAGAGTTTCAACTTATAGTGTCCACTCCTAATAATTGCTCTTTATTATCAAACCAATACACCAATTAGTTTTTGGTGTATACGAGGATTGAATCTTCAATCTTTTATTTGATGACAAAAGACTTTACTAGTTGAGCTAACTAGAACTCACAATAACAAAACTTTTTAGTAGGTCTAAGATGCTCCTAGGATCCATCTTTGAATATGTATTAGAGCTTTTATCTGTTGTATTCCTTATGGGATGGAAAACTTTTGTTTTTTTTTTCTTTTTTCCTTAGCTTAGATATTAGGGTGAATTGATTTAATCATAATTTGGGTAATTTGTTGATTAGTCCTAATTTACTAAAACCCTTTTGGGCCAAAATGGCAACTAGGGATCCTACTAAATTTGCCAAAGTTCGTTAACGAGCATTAAATGAAGTTGGCATGCTTCTTATGGGTACATGTGGTCAGGCTAAATTTTTAGTCACATAGAGCAGCTCAGGTATCCTTTTGGGTGTAACTTGCTAGCACTTGGGCTTATTCACGGGCCTTTTGATTTTGCAAGTAAAACTAACCAGGTTTGCAATCTTAATATCTTGTGCCCATGTTAAACCAAAAAAAAGCTATAACACCCCATAATTTTATTACTAATTTCTTTCTTATACATAAATTAAAAAGGAGGCCCACAATTAAATAGATTTAATTGATTTGGGCCTAAAATATTTAAATAAGATAATTATTGTGGTATAAGAGGCCCAAGTGAGATGACATAAGTAAATATATGAGTCTTGATAAGTTTTAAAAACCTTAGTCTTTTGCCTCTTAAGTTACACGTGTATATATATAAGAGGTTTCTTTTTATTTCAGCGGCAACACACGATTGAGCTCTTCTTTTCTTCTCTACAGCTGTGCGTGAGAATTTCAGGTATGGTTTTCTCCTGCTCTAAATTTAGAAAGTTGGAATATTCAATGGCTAGCAATTGTTCTCACGCTTATAGGAAGATATGAGTCTGTGCATCTATTATTTTTGGTACCTAGTAGAATATAATTGGGAAAGCTGTCCTATCATTATATTAATGGGAAAGCTGACTTATGATTGTTACAATATTAAAATAGGCATGGAACATAGCCGTATGGCCCTCCGTAGGCTTTAAGATTGATTAGATAAAAATAGTATATATACCCATATGTCTTGGAATGGAGCTAATAGGACTTAGTTTCATGAATATCTATGATTATATTATGGTTATTAGATACCTTCCTCAGCATCGTTCTAGTGACATTAGTTATCATCTCTAAGCCACTGCAATATGCAGCAATGATTTTAAGCCAAAAATCTGATTATGCAGCAATGGTTTTAAGCCCAAAATCTGAATCTATTTAGCCACTGTAACATAGATATTATAAGGAAGTCATATACTGGCTAACTAAGTTCACCAATCTGTCATGCATCTACGCACCTATCATTGTTCAAATACTAGTCCAGCCTTATCATTTATGTTTTGCGGCATGAAGGGAATAATGGGCTATTGGATTGATCAATTCAGATTATAATATGAGGCTTCTAAAGAAAAGTAGTAGATTATATGATGGTTAGACATATAATGAAATGCTAGAGTTCTATAGAATTGTTGTACTTTCATGCCAATTTATAGATAGTGAAAATATGTGAAATAGAACATCTGATCAAAGCCGAAAGTGAACAGTAAGTAAATAAACGGAAAATTTTGGAAATATTAGTGTTGTTCAGGATTAAACTGTTTAAGTGGGAAAATAGATTTTTTAGTGGGAAATTGCGTATTGATGAACCTATTTTTGGTGTTACTAGGTTCTAATTCTACTGATTTATTGTGACTCAAGGGTAATTGGTTTCATTTTTGCAAATAAGAGGTAAGTGGTATTTACTAATTTGGGGATTTTCCCAAAAATAGCTTTGATTATGAAACTATTCTTATATCAAAGAAATATGTTGATATTCTAAAAATATATTGATATTCTATAAATGTTTGATGTGCACATTGTATGGAAACATTGACTATTTGTAATATGAAAAACTTGTGAGACAACGTACCTAAACTTATTTAAACTTGTATGTGTGGATAAATCTTTGTATTTTTTTGAGTATTATGACTGGATTATTTGTTGTGAGCACTTGGATTTGTTTTGAATCCTAGGGCAAGTTGTGATTAAAAGCTCAGTGTTGTATTTAATTCTTAGCAAGAGACAATCATACTGTAACTAATCCTTTGCAAGGGACGGTCCCAGAGAAGAGGATAGTGCACATTTGGTAACTCCTTAGTAAGGGAGTGCACCTTTAGGTTCCAAAGGAGCCACCCTTAAGAAAGGGATGAAAAGGGGGTTCCAGTCCTAAAAAGGGGATAGCACAACTCTGTCAACAGGGTGTAAATGTTGACTACGAGAAATTTCTAGGAAATTGTTTGTATAATGGTGTTGGTAAATCATAATGGCTCACAATATAATGATATTTTTTTATATGAAATATTTGATGTTAAAATATTGATGGGTTACAAGTTAAAACTTTGTTGTATGAATTATTTATTTAAAAGGTTTGTTCCCACACCCCAATGTTAGTGAATTCCACTTACTGAGCTATTTGACCTCCCCTTTTATTCCCCCTTACAGATATATTAGAGGGATCATTGGAGTAGAGATTCTTGGAAGACAACAGTTACAGATTATATTGTGGAATTGAAGATTTTATTATTATTTTAATGGTATTAAATATTGTACTGAAGAATTATTTTGAGGCTATTTTATCTTTGGTGGGATTAGAGCTCTCACAATTGGGATGAGATTTTAGGTTACTGGTTGCAAAAAAAAAAAAAAAAATGGTTTCTCTCCCTTCTTTTGTTAAATTAATCTTTTCTCTCTCTTTCTCTCTTTTCTCTTTCTTCTTCACTGAACCCAAACCCAGCACTTCTCTTCCCTTTCCTTTTTTTTTTTCCTTCCTCAACCATTTTTTCTCTATTTTTTTCTTTCTTCTTCACCTTTCTTCTTCACTAAACTCAGCCCTTCTCTTCTCCCCTTCATTTTTTATTTCTTTCTTCCTCCAACTCCTCGCCACACATCAGCCCCTACCCACCAAGCCGCCACTGACCCAAAACAATATTTTTTCGCGAGCTACTGCAAGCTATAATATAAGACAACACATTATCGGTCTTTCTTTTTTCTTTTTACACAAAGTCGTACTTACCGTTGAATAATGACTTTTTTTTTGGCTTTATGAATGATTTGTAAACATAAATGAAAGCTAGAAAATGTGTTGAAAACACAAGAGCTATTTAGACCCCCAAATTAAAGTTACAGCTCGATTCATTTTACTCTAACTTAATACTAAGTGCGGAATAGTGTAAAAGCGAGCGGATAAACAAACAAGCTACTCTAATCTATTATCAAATCAACACAACAATAAAATGGAATGTAAAAGAGTAGGAAAGAAATATGCAAACACAAGATAACACGCCGATGTGTTATCGAAGAGGAAACCGAAGAACTCGGCGAAAAACCTCTCCGCCGCCCTCAAAGCGGAAATCGATCCACTAGACAATCAATTGGGATACATGGGTTAGCAAGAGACCTCCAAGTCTAATCTACCCGATGTACCTAAGCCCTCCAAGCTCCTACTCCAACAAGGCTTCTAGGAACCGTGTCTTGTCTAGTTCTCCGGATCCCGCAACAAACTTCATGTTGCATCTGCCATCCTTGGCTTCTTCCAATACTTCCCAGCAGCACCAAAACTTTACTTGACACTCTGAAAGGGTGTGGTAAGTGTTTGGGCTATCAACCTCTCAATAGTATGAAACTGGAGAGGTAGGAGTTGAGGAAATTCCACAAGCAAATGTGTAGAGGATTGTGGATATGACAATCTCTAACTCTCAAGATGTTTGGCTAGGGTTTTCTCTCAGAAGCACTCTACAACATTTGTGGGTAATGTGGGTATATATAGTGTAGACACAAAAAGTGTGTATTAGAATGGAGTGTCTTGGGGGAAGGCCTTACCCACGAGATACTCGCGAGACACAACTGTCTCCATCCTAGCCTGTCTCTTCACATTACAGCATGTGCAAGGCACATGAGTCACTTCGCGGGATGCTTAGTCGCGGGCTACCCACGAAAACTCTTCAGTCTTCAATTGCTTGAGTTTTCACACACTCTCTCTCTATCACACAACCCTTACAATCAAATCCCACAATAAATACAAGGTACAAAAGATTGAATAAATTTACAATCAAATTTGGCATGGATAAAAGCCAACAAAAACACATAATTGTAAATAACAACTTTACAATCTCCCCCTTTGGCAATTCCTTAACAAACCCCTAAAACAGACTCTAGACTTAAATGTGAGTTTGGGAACAGTGGCAAAACTCACTCACACCTAAATCTAGAAGTTGTGATGAACTTGGAACATATATACCTGTAACCTGAGACACTTGAACAAAACACATTAGACCCTCAAGGTAAATCAAGTGATAAAAGGACATGTATAATGTAACAAGTAAAAAGCGATCAAGCAAACATGTTGTAATACCTAAGAGCAACTTGATCAAACACAAAATAGTCATATGGAAATGACTACAATGATCATATAGCAAAGTAAATGATCATTTGAACATGCAACCAAAAAAGCACAATAGCATAAGGATAAATGCATGTCCAACACATACGCACGATGCGATGAAAGCAACAAAGCAAATCAAAGTACCATAAAATAACGAGAAAACAAGCATAAAGTAAATCAAGGTTTTCTAAAAAAAATGTCTTCTCCCTCTTGGTATATGCATCTCCCCTATGGCTTTCTCCCCCTACGAATGTGCATGAGGTAGAATTTCTCTCCCTAAGAGTGTTCACATGATTCATATAGAAATGATGATATGCTCCCCCTTTTTGTCACGAATAGACAAATTAATCAAGAGGAATGAGGGAAAAAAAAGAAGATATGAACAAGGGTAAAAGATGATGCATGAGGGGTGCAAGATATAAATCTAGGTATGACAAAGACGCAAGAACATATTATATGTGCTGAAAGGTCTAAAAAGATTTAATTAGCATGAGTGAATGCAAAAACATGTCAAGTGTTCAAGTGTGTGCAACAAATGTGCATCTAGTATGCATCTAGTGTGCATGTGAGATGCATGACCAATGCATGAATAAGCACTCACGGGGCAAGGTGTATAAAACACACAACCAATTATCAAAACATGATAAACATAAATAATTATGGTGATCCCCAAAATTTGGTACTCATCGGAGTCCAAAACAACGAGAAAATGCCATTTGGGCATTTTATCAACCACTTAGAGTGCACACACTACACATGTATGTTAAATAATGCATGAACATATAAAAATCTTGCCTAAATACATGTTATTTTTTCCATAAGGGGCCAACATCCAAAGCAAATCAACATTTAAAACAAAGCCCAATAAAAAAGATTGACAAAAATTAAGTTTTCCAATTCCCATTTGAGAAAATACCAACTATGAACATAAATCCCCAAAAACATAATCTAAGGATCAAAATCCATGAAAAGAGTTAAAGATTACCTTAGAGATGTTAATAGAATGAAAAACACTTAAATTTAGTTGGGTTTTGATGTAGAAACATTAAAACAGGGGTTTGGAAGAAGATGGGAGGCGTTTAAAACAAATGACCCACGAAATATCCTTTAAAAAGTTGATTTGGAAATTTTTGCTAGTATTTTGCTGGTTAGCTTCCCGCGAAAATTTCGCTGGTATCTCGCTGGTATTTCGCTGGTAAGCCTTACTCGCAAAACAGCCGCGAAACAATTGCGAAACACTCTGTCCAAAGCTTGAAAACTTGAGAATTGGACCATTTAACTCCTAGTTGAGCATACACATGAAATGGGTCACGAAAATACCCAGAAAACATGGTTTTCACACAAAAACAACTTGAAAAACTTTGAAAAACAAGGGTGATACAAATCACTTCCAAAGCAAACAAAAAAAACAAAAATCTTTTTGGTTTGATCCACATATGATTAAGCACACACACATCACATTTGAACATGTACAATTACACAAATGAAATAAACATTCATTAAACATTAGACTTGTGTGTTGTGTGTGTGTATCAAATGTGGAATAGTCCTTAGTCTAGAGTGAAGCTTCAATGATCAATTCAATCAAGTCATACACAACTAGCACTAAGTCAAGTGGTCTATTTCAATTTTAGAAATGAACATATATGACCTCCCACAAGAAAATGATTACCAAACTTAGAAGCTTTTCATTTGGCTTCCATACAAATCACAACATTTGATCATTTTTTGAACAATACATCTCATTTTGAGATCGGTGCTTGAAATTTTTGATATTTCAACATTGAGAATTAGCCTTTGGCTTTTTGAGCACCATACATTTTAAAACAAAAGTCGCTTTCCCTTTTTCCTAGTCAAATACTAGTATGTACGACAGGTTTTTGCAGCTCAATATCTCTTTTCATTTGGAGATTTACATTTGGTGAGCTCTTTTGCAAAAACATAAAAATAAAGTGGGAAGAGATATAGGCACAAGTCTATGCAAGTATCAAGACCATCAAGACTATAGTCCAATCATTCATGACAAGCTTAAAGATCTATTTACAACAATCACACATAATTTTTAAGATTTCTTCCACACAGATAAATGTGCATACAGAACAAGCTAAGCTCGAAAATGCACTACGACATTAGTACGAAGGTACTAGACCAAACTCACCTGAGATATGTGCTCAAATATATACGATCAAACTTTTTGAATTTTTCACTTTTTATGTGGTTTTGGATTTTTACACACATAAAACAAAGACATAAAAGTAAGATAAAAAACAAAACAATGCATATAAAGAAATGCAAGATGCACAAAATGCATGAAGATAAGACAATCAATGCATGAAGGGTCCTACAAAGATCGAAAGAATTAGATCAATGACCAAAAGAGCAAAAGCTCAACCATAGGAACCTTTCCTCATCCAAACGGAATGATTGTTAGGAATGAGTGTCTCATGAGAAGTGAGACGAGGGTTGGAAGAATGAGAATCGGAGATGCACATAGTCAAGAAGTTAAGAGCATTAAACACTTTCTTTAAAAACATGCTATTTTCACTCAAATCTGATTTACCATTTTTAGTACAACTTCCAAGAAGTTCAAGTTTCTCTTTTCTTTTGATTCTATTAAGAGCATGAAACTTAGAGCAATGAGGTCTTAGATGACCAAAGGCACCACAATGGTGACAAACAACGTGTTTAGGTCCATTAGGCTTTTTGAGAATGGATCTAGCAACTTGGTTTTGTTCTCTCTTCAACTTAGAACATTGAGGCCTTATATGACCAATCACATCACAATGGTGACAAGTTTGAACAAATTTAGATCCATCCAAAGCCTTAGGATGAGACCTAAACAGATGCTTAGGCTTAGGAGCCTTTCTCTCCACTTTTTGGTTTCTTTTGTATGGAGGAATGTACACCAATTTGTCCTTTAAGGTAGAACACACAATAGGCACAACATCGGGTACCACAACATGATTGCAACAAATATTTTCATCATTTTTAACAATAGGTTCAGCAATCAAATACTTGGCATGCATCTTAAGATATTCATTTTCACATTTTAGCTCATCAACAAGTTTGTTAGACAAAAAAAGTTTAGCATCCAAGTCCATATTCAAACATTCAAACTCTTATATTCTTCAACCAATCTGTTGGATTCATTGAGCTTAGCAATTAACTCATCCCTTTCACAAAATAACTTGCTCAAATTCTTTTGAAACTTCTTAGCCTTTTTCTTCAAGAGTTTGTCATTTGGAATATCAACAACAGCAAACGATTCAAGTAACATGTCATCACAATCATGAAGATAAAAACTCATAGAGGCATTTTCACAAACACGTGGTATGCTACAATCATCATCATCCATAGAAGCATACAAAGCATTAACCATGGCAAAACACACAAGGGATCAAGGATCACACTTAGGTAATGAAACCAAAACAAGTATACCCGCCCTGATACCAATTGAAAGCTCGAAAATGTGTTGAAAACACAAGAGCTATTTAGACCCCCAAATTAAAGTTACGGCTCGATTGATTTTACACTAACTTAATACTAAGTGCAGAATAGTGTAAAAGCGAGCGGATAAACAAACAAGCTACTCTAATCCATAATCAAATCAACACAGCAGTAAAATGGAATGTAAAAGAGTAGGGAAGAAAGATGCAAACATAAGATAACACGCCGATGTGTTATCGAAGAGGAAATCGAAGAACTTGGCGAAAAACCTCTCTGCCACCCTCCAAGCGGAAATCAATCCATTAGACAATCAGTTGGGATACATGGGTTAGCAAGAGACCCTCCAAGCCTAATCTACCCGATATACCTAAGCCCTCCAAGCTCCTACTTCAACAAGACTTCTCGGAACCGTATCTTGTCTAGTTCTCCAGATCCCGCAACAAGCTCCATGTTGCATCTACCATCCTTGGCTTCTTCCAATGCTTCCCAGCAGCACCAAAACTTCACTTGATACTCTGAAAGGGTGTGATAAGTGTTTGGGTTATCAACCTCTCAATAGTATGGAAATGGAGAGGTAAGAGTTGAGGAAATTCTACAAGCAAATGTGTAGAGGATTATGGGTATGACAATCTCTAACTCTCAAGATGTTTGGCTAAGGTTTTCTCTCAGAAGCACTTTACAACATTTGTGAGTAATGTGGGTATATATAGTGTAGGCACAAAAAGTGTGTATCAGAATGGACAGTCTGGCAGAACAGAATGTCTCGCGAGTGTCTCGCGGGAAGGCCTTACCCGCGAGATACTCGCAAGACACAGCTGTCTCCATCCTAGCTTGACTCTTCATATTCCAGCATGTGCAAGACACATGAGTCACTTCACGGGTTTGCTTAGTCACGAGCTACCCGCGAAAACTCTTCAGTCTTCAATTGCTTAAGTCTTCACACTCTCTCTCTATCACACAACCCTTACAATCAAATCCCACAATAAATACAGGGTACAAAAGATTGAATAAATTTACAATCAAATTTGGCACGAAATAAAAGTCAACAAAAACACATAGTTGTAAATAACAACTTTACAATAAATTTTAAGATACTGTAATTATAAAAGACAGGTATACCGGTGCCAGAAAAAGTAATGTCCACATGAAAGTGTATGTGAGAAAAAAAATGGATGTAAGAGCAATTGCATTAGTCCTTCTAAAAAGTTTTGTCTCTTTTACAAAAAGAACTTACTTTTTCTATTTTACACCATCATTTTTACAAAGTACCCACATCAGTTTATTTATTTTACACTCTCTTTTATTTAAATAATATTTTTCTCACATTTTTATTATTATTTCACATCTACCCATATGACCCCACCAACTTTTAACCCACACCACTCACATTTTTTTTAATTATTTATTTTTCTTTCTGAACACTATCTTTCTTTTTCTCATTCTTCTTTCTTTTCTTTCTTCTTTCATCCCTTTCTTCTTCTCCTTCTCATTCTTCTTCTTTTTCTTCTTCTCATTCTTCTTCTTCTTTTTCAATTTGGGTTTCACTATGGGTGGTGATTTTGGGTTTGATTTTGGGCAGATTTCACCGCTATTGTGAGCTGTGATTTTGGGCGAATTTCAGGTGGATTTTTCCACTGTTGCTACTACTTCTTCTTCTTCCTCTTTGGCATTCTCTTCTTCTTCACTTCTGCATTTTGGGTTTGATTAGTTATATGGGTTTGATGGGATTTTTTTTTTTTTTTTTTTTTTTGAGGAGAGGGTTTGATGAATTTGGAATCAAGATTTAGAATAAATTTGAAGAATTTAATGATTTGTATAAATTTTTTGTTGGATTCAAGAAGATAGAGGAGAAAGAGTAGAGGGAGGGAGAGAGCGAGAATCAGATGAGAGAGAAAAAACAATTAAAAAATCAAATAGAAAGCTACAGTAACTGTGAAAATTTGAATGTATATACCACCGTAATTCTAAGCAGTATCATAAGGATGGGATCATGCTATAAGGATGATTTTGTTGCAAATTTGGTGGATTTAGGTTGTGGTAATTGTGGAGGTGGCTGTGGGTTGTCGGTGGCAGTGGAGGTGGCTGGGATTTTGGGTATCTTCAGATGAGAGAGGGAGAGACAAATGAAGTGAGGTGTGAAAAAAATAATATTTAAATGAAGAGGTAAAAAAATAGAATCACTGATGTTGGATATTTTGTAAAATGAGAAGGTAAAATAAATAAAGTAGCTTTTTGTGGTGCTAAATAACTAAAAAAAAATAGCTCCACCAATGTAGATGCTCAAAAGGCGGATATTAACTACTAGAGGGCAGAGACTTAAAAAAGGAAGTTAAGAAAAGGTGAAAACATTCACTAGAGAACAGTCCCCTTTCTTCCATCACCTTCTATTATCTCAACTTTCCCAATGAGACTTAGCTCTTCATTAATAAGTTTTGCCAACCCATGTGTGTCATAAATTAAAGCCCCCATGCTTCACTTGCGGCCACATTTACCTCCAGTTTGTGTGAGAGTTAATTTGCCCAAACATCTTTAAAGTCTCTTGCTTTTGAGCAGCTATCTACATATACTCCTTTGAAATCATATTTTGAAATCGCGAAAACACGATTTCAAAGAGAGTGTACTTGGAATGTGCAACAATGAGTGTATAACAAGATTTTTTCTATATATAGAATCAAAATTGTTTGGTTGATATTATAATATTGTGCCACCTAAGATTTTGAAACTTTACAATTTTATATTTAATTATTTTAATGTATAGTATTTTTTTGGAAAAAATTGGCAAATGCCTTTTTTGAGCAAAAAAAGCAGCATTTTGCCCTCTTTCCCAAACTAATTAGGGAAATGCCCTTCTTTTGTAACTCGATTTACTCAAAATCGAGTTTAAAAAAAAAAAAATCTGAAGCCCTATAGTGACGTTTTAAGGACCTATAGTAATGTTTTGTAACTCGACCTCCATGAAATCGAGTTACAGGTAATTTTTTTTCATTTTTTTACCTATAACTCAATTTCATGGAGATCGAGTTACAAAACGTCACTATAGGTCCTTAAAATGTCATTATAGGCTTCTTAAAAACGTCATTATAAGGCCTAACTCGATTTTGAGCAAATCAAGTTTTAAAAGATGGGCATTTCCCTAATTAGTTTGGGAAAGATGACAGAATGCTACTTTTTTTGCTCAAAAAGGGCATTGGCCAATTTTTCCCTATTTTTTTAACAAAATTTTATTTTAGTGATTAGGATATATATTTAATAGAAAAAACTAGCCCATAGCTTATTCTATTAGACTTGTGGGCTACTCATGGGCCTCAACAGTAAAAGTTCAGGTTGTGAGTCATGGGTTATTTGGTGATGCATATATATTTAATTACCAACCCTTTTTAATCCAAATAAATTGCATAATTATATGACATTTTATATTTTATTTATTAATTAATATTAAAATGCACAGGCAGAAACACTTTTTTTTTTTTTTTACAAAGAAGTCATTTATCTTTATTGTTTTAAAATTAGGAAGATATATATATCAAGATTCAAGTATTTTGAGAGAGTTTTTAACTTATGGCGTCCGCTCCTGATGATAGCTCTTTATCTTATCATCAAACCAAGACACCAATCAGTTTTTGGTGTAGGCGGGGATTGAATCCCAGATCTCTTATACAACCATCAGAGACTTTACCAGTTGAGCTAACTGGAACCCATAAGATTCAAGTATTCAACTCTACTTTATTCTCTTCACTCCCTCACAATCCAAATAGACCATAAATGTAATCAATAATTGCCCATTAACAAATCATGGTTTGTTTTTATAAGCAAACAATTCATGGTTTTATCTAATCGTGCATTTAAAGAGTCGGTAGTAACCTGAAGGACCTGAAATTATGTTTATGTTGTCAAGATCAATCTTTATCAAATGTTGAATTTTTCCTCCAAAAAAAAAAAAAATCACTTGTTGGATCTATAATAAGAACTCATCGATGAAGACAATGATGATACGTCGCTATCAGGATTCATCTTGACAACATATACATAAGTTTAGGCCCTTCAGGATACCACCAACTCTTTACATGATTAAATTAAAAAATAAAAAATAAATAAATTGAAGCATTGGATCCTAAGGTTTTTGTCTTCTTTATACAAAAATATTTCATTCCATAAACAGAATACAATAAATACCAAGTCGGCAAGACCCAAACATTGTATTACTATATATAACTGTAGTGTACTAGACATATGGGTTAATGTGGCTATATCAATGTCTCCAATTCCAGACCATTATATATATATATATATATATATATATATATTACTAATTTACTGTAAAATTTATGAGTAATGTTACAACCATAAACTATTTTACCTACATTTTTACAAATTGTTGATGTGACAAATTTCTTATTAGTTTTCATCTAGGCCTACCATTAACATCACTTTTTCATTTACCAATAACCACTCACCACATCAGCAGTTTGTAAATTTTTTTTATAAAAAAATTTGTATCTCTAGCATTACTCAAATTTTATTAGAAAAAGGTTTGCAAATTGATGTAGTATTGGACGTGATTAGTGTCACTTCAATAACATAATAAATAAATATTGAAATAGTTTTTGTGAGTGGTGAAACATAAATTTATAAAACTGATTTAGTAAAATTTGTGGCATTTCTAACAAGTTGAAACACACTATTACTCTAACTAATTTCCGATAAAAAAGAAAGAAAAAGAAAGAAAGAAAGAAGAAGTAGAAAGAAATACACTCTAACTATCTATAACTTTACACATTTAACACATGACAAAATTAATTGAAGCACGTGTAGGGAATAATATACAAAGTAATAAAAGAAGAACAAGGATAACATAAAAGACAAAATAGAAATAGATAACTTGGAGATACAAAATTGTTATCCTTAAACAATATTTGACCCCACACTAATGTTGCTAAAGGGTTATCGCAAACTTGTCCCTAGGATACAACTAAGTTGTTGGGTTCTAAAAATAGCAATTCCGGAGAATAACCACAAAATTTCTTATGTTTCTCTCTAACTTACTATTTTGTGGAGTTATTTTCGAGTGAACATAAGCCTCTATTTATACTCATAGGGTTAAATTTCATCAAAAGACACGTATGAAGAGTTAAAATATTTCATAAAACCGTTCATAAGGCTTGAATACACATATTATTGCACACATATTATTTTTTAAACAAAAATCATAAGTTGAATACACTCTTTTTATTGGAAAAGGTTTCTCTCAAGCTTGATTGGAAAATGTTTCTCTACAAATTAGTTTGGAGAGAAACCCTTTAAACTCTGTTAATATCTTTTTATTTGATGTAAATTTTGAAATTCTAATCGTTAGATTGTATGTTTTTATTATGTCCTCCATGCTTGCAGAATTTTAAGAAGATCAAATTTCAATCGCTATGTCATCTGAATGTTCAAATAGTGTATAAAACACTATGAACGTTTAGACCCCCAATTACAAAATTATCAATTCAAGCTTAATGTCAAACAATATATGTGTGGAAAATGAACATAAGCAAATAACGGAATTGATAAACGATCTAAACCAATTAAAATCACATTCACAGCAGAAATTAAATGACAAAAATTAAGGGAAGAGAGATGTAAACATAAGGACAACACAATGATGTATTATCGAAGAGGAAACTGAAACCCTCAGCGTAAAACCTCTTCGCCGCCCTCTAAGCAGTAAAAAATCCACTAGAAAATGTAATTGGGATACATGAACAGCAATAAACCCTCCAAGCCTAATCTACCCAGTGTACCTAAGCCCTCCAAGCTTCTTGCTCCAACGAGGTTACGCCGAACCTTTTTCTTTTCTAGCTTACCAAATTCCGCTATAACCCATAGCATCAACTAATAACCATTGGTCCATTCCTAACTGCTTCTCAAAGCACCAAAAAGCTTTCTCACAGATATGGGTATGGTGAAAAAGGATTTGGGTTATGAACCTCTCAAGGATGTAACAGTGGAGAGGGTGAGAGTAGATGAATTTAAAGAGTCTCTATGAAAAGATTGTGGATGAGTCAATCTTGTTTTTCTTTAGGGTTTCTCTCTCAAAATTCTCTCTAGAAGCTCTTTACATTTCGTGGGTATAAGGGTCTATATATACTAGTGGGTGTTTGGAATGCGAAGAGTCAATTTTCCAAAACAGAGCTGGCTGGCGACTTGGCCTCGCGACTTGACTGAGTCGCGAGTTCAAGCCGCGAGCTAATAGAATGGCCAATCTGGACTTTTTTTCCTGTAGTGCTACAGCTGGCACGACAGTTCAACTTCTCTGCATGCTTCACTCGTGTGTATCTTCTGGCGGCTTGCCAGTCGCGAGCCACCCGCGAGATCCAGTCGCGAGTCCCTGCTTCACTGCACAATCTTCAGCATTTCTTCACACTCTCTCACACACTACCCTTACATGATTCCCACCTAAATACAGGATTTCTAAATGCTGAATTACAAGCAAATTTGGCACAAAATAAAGCCAACATAATGGTTTATTAAATTCAACCTTACATCATCAATCAAAAGTTTAAATTTCAAGTTTTTGTGATCCAAAATTATGTATAAAAAATAAGTTTAATGATCAAATAGTAAATAACATCCAATTTGAACAAAATTTGGGATGTGTGTTAGGAACATACAAAACATGCAATCCAATTGTTAGATTTTCAATTAGGAGTGGATGTCATAAGTTGAAACTCTCTAAAAAGAGTACTTAAAATAATTATGTGATAAGTTGTGGTTAAAATATTTTTAAAAAATAAGTTGAGCTTAGAAAACCACTTTTACATGGCCCTATTACTGATACTATTTTTATTTTGTGCCAATCACAACAATTATGAAAAAAATTGTGAAAAGTTTTGTATCCCTAAACTTAAACTCTCACTAGTTTATCGTTTTACAGACTTCTTATTTAAATTCAAAACTTTTGAAACAAAAGTGGTTCATGTAGCATAAAGTAGTCAGTATTTTTATAAAAAAGTTGGTTAGTGTTAAGAATATCCAAAAGGTTAAGTTAAGAGGTCTAATATACAACTTTTTACCCAACTTAGAGCATTCACATCAATCCGTCCAAAGTTTCCGTCTATTTTAGCATAACAACCTACTTTTTCTATTTTACATAACTACTTTATAAAAAAACACACATCAGATTATCTATTATACACCATTTTTTTTATTTAAATAATATTTTTTCACTATTTTATTTTATTATTTCACACCTCACCCACCTTCACACACTCCAAACACTTTTCTCTAAACACAGTCTTTCTTTTTTTCTTTTTTTCTTTCTCCTTCTTTTTCTTCTTTCTTCTTTCTTTTTCCCTTCTCCTTCTTAGTCTCCTCCTTCCTCTTCTTCTTCTTTTGCAATTTGGGTTTGATTATTTATATGGGTTTAATTTTTTTTTAGGAGAGGTTTTGATAAATTTGGAATCTAGATTTAGAATAAGTTTGAAGAATTTGATGATTTGTATATATTTGTTAATACATTCAAGAGAAGATAGAAGAGAAAGAGAGTAGAGGAAGAGAGAGAGTCAGATGAGAGAGGAGAAGAGAAGGATGAGAGAGGAAAGAAAAAAATCAATTAAAAAATCAAATAGAAAGTTACCATAACCGTGTAAATATGCATGGTTACTATAGTAAAAATGGAAATGCACAGTAATATAGAGGCACCGATATGGGTAGATTTTGAGTAAAAATGTGTAAAATTATGCACTTTTTCTATTTTGTACTGACTAGTGCAAGTACTTAATGTGATGAGTTGTGATTAAAAAATTCTAAAAAAAATAAGTTGAGTTAAGAAATCAATTTCACATGGGGCCATTACTTACCATTTTTATTTTGTATCAATCACAATAATTATGAAAAAAGTTGTGAAAATTTTGTGTCCCTAAACTTATTGGAAATAAGCAGGTCCATAACCCAACCAAAACCAAAACAAAGACTAATTCGACTGACAAGTTGAGTCTAAGAATTAATGGATTCGGACTTTGATATCATGTTAGAGCATCCAATCAAAAAGACTAAGTTAGTAGATGGAGTGATCTGACAAATACATGTTTCTATAATCAAGAACACGCTCAACTAGAATTTTCTTATCAATTAATCCTCCATGAGTTATTTTTGCTGCAAAAGCAATTGATTTTTAAGAGGCATTGAAACTTTTAAGTACATAGAAAGATAAGGAATACCACAAGTTTGTTATCTCATAAGGTGGTTTTTCACTGACAAATTCCAAAGATACATAATTAGTGTTCATCTTTAGCAGCTTTGTTTTTGGTGAGATATTTTTTGGAGAGTTCTGCAATATTTGCCACTGCGTCAATAGTAACATACGAGGCATTAGCAGCAGCCTCTTCCTTGACATCATACTCTATTGTGCTTTTGATTATGCATGATTCATTGTCTTTCTCTATGACTTCGAATCGAATAAGAAAAAGAGTAAAGCCTAACTCAAGATATCCTCCTTCGATCACTTCTGTTTCTTTCAGGCGTTTCTCATTGTCAAGCTTTGTGAACTTCTCTTTGTAAACAGTAAACAAAGGTGGGCCTAATTCAATAAAAATAAAGTTGAATGAGAAAGATAAAGTAACGATGCAAATTGAAATTAACTTCAAATAAATAAATAAAATAGTTGCATAATCAGTCATTCATTGATTTATCAACAAAAAAAAAAAAAATCAGTAATTCATTTCTTTATTTTTCCAAGCAATAAAAGAACATTAACCCCTTGAGTCTGGATCTCATTTACATTAAAAATCAATTGATATATTAGTTTCATGATAAAAAAACAATCATTATACGGTGGACATTATAGGTTCAAATCTTTACTTAATTGAGATAGAACATGAAATTGATTGCATATTTTTAATATTGACCCAAGATTGACCTAAAAATTAGTCTTGCTCTAAATAAGTGATTAATTGACATTATAAAAACAACATTTTAATTCTGCACAAACGGATCTTATCTAAATGTCTTTAAGGTTCCAAGAAGTGGTATCTAACAATTTTCGCAGAATAAATCTAGAAACATACCCAAATTCACAATATACCGAAGTGGTCGTCTAAGACTCTAAACGATGGACGCTTTTTGCCCCCCACTTTTGGGGCATTCTAGCATTTTAGCCCCTTTTATTTTTTTAATTGGCAAAATGCCCCTGTTTCGAAACTATATAGGTGCGTGCTCCTGTTTCGATACTCGATGACCCTAAAATCGAGTTACTTAAAGTACTCGATTGGTTTAAAATCGAGTTATGCCCAATCAAACTTAAAAAAAAAAAAAAAAAATTCATGAAACTCGAGTAAATGGAAATCGAGTTCCAAAACGTCACTATAGGGCTTAAAAACGTCACTATAGGGATAAAAAACGCCGCTATAGGGCCACTGAAACCTGGTATAAAAAATTTTTCCAGAAAAACGCCACTATAGGGATTAAAAAACGCCGCTATAGGGCCACTGAAACCTGGTATAAATTTTTTTTTCCAGAAAAACGCCGCTATAGGGCTTAAAAACGTCACTATAGGGCTTAAAAACGCCGCTATAGGTCTCCCTGAATATTGGCCGATCACACTTGTAAAATTTTTTTGCATGGAACTCGATTTCCCTAAGCTCGAGTTACATGCAAATTTTTTTTTTTTTTTTTAAGTTTGATCGGGCATAACTCGATTTTCTACAAATCGAGTATTGAAACAGGGGCATATCCCTATATAGTTTCGAAATAGGGGCAAATTGCTAAATAAAAAAGCAATTAGGGGCAAAAGGCTAGAATGTCCCCCACTTTTGACATAAACATACCTTTTTGTTTTGTTCCATTACTCACAATGGGTCACTCCATTGAGTTGAAAAAATTGGGCTTGTTCATAGTATTGTTGATTTTCGCAATTGTAAACATCCTCATGACACTTTTTGTATCAAAGCCTATGAACAAATTTTCCTTTTCTTCTTTTAGACTTCTCTTTTGATACCAACTAAAAAAGATCTATTTGGATATCAAGAAAAAAAAAGTTTTAAAGGAATTACATTTGCTTCAATGTTTTTGTACAATGTTAATTAATTTTTGCAATAACTGATGGAAGGTTTTCGATGTAGGCTTAATGGAATTAGTGGCACTATTTATTATACTTACTATTAAAGCCAAACATGCACCACTAGAATTAAAACAGAAAATTAAAAATGGTAAAAACATTCACCAGCTTCAATTGCTTTGCAATACCTGCAAATGTTAGCTTGAGAATAGTCCCAGCCCCTCCATCACCTTCTATGACATCAATTTTCTCAATGCCACTTGCAGGCTCTTCTTCAACAAGTTTTGCCAACCGAAGCGTGCTGTAAAGCTCCCACCCCTCACTCGCCGGCACGTTCACCTCTAGCTCGTGTGAGAGCTGCCCAAACATCTTTAACTTCTCTTGCTTCTGAACAGAACCCCAGCTAACTGTTATGATGTATTAGGCATGCTCTTTCCTTGTGATATATATATTCTCAAAATTTATCTATGGACAAAGTGAAAATACTTAAGAATTTTGGGCAAGTCGGCTTCCAAAGATTCTTTTGCTGCTCGCATATTGGTTTGTCATATGAGCTAATAGGAAGTGAACGATGCTAAATGCAATTAGTAGTCCAATAAACAATTTATGGTTTTATTTATCTAATCATGTGAAGAGTTTGTATCCTAGGCCATTGTTTATGTTGTCAACATTACTCTCGAACGCTTGTAGAATGACTCGAATCTTTTCACGCCGGCTATCTTTTTTTTTTTTCCCCTTGTAGATCATAGCATTTAGTAATATTATGGTTGAAAATTTAGAAGAACTCATTAGTGACGTCGAAAGTGGCATTGGATTCTAAGGTTGCGAGAGCGTGATGATTTGAAAATTGTTAGAATTGCTAGGCAGAAGCTCAAGCTTATTGTATTAAATTGTGATTATGCTATTGAATTAGAGTTAGGTGTGGCTAATTTTTCAAAAGAGTTAGGTGTGGCTGGCTGTTCGTCAAACTATTGAATTAGAGTTAGGTGTGGCTATTCGTCAAAAAAGAGTTAGGTGTGGCTATATAAACATCTCTGTTATGTTGGTGCCTAGAATAAGAGTAGGCATAATTGTTGGAATCTCAAATCGCTTATTTGAGAATAATAGATTTTATTAGTTGAGCTTACAACATGCTACTAACCCCACAGCTTAAACCCTTCCCCCCCCCCCCCCCCCCCTCAAAAGACCTTTAAACACACTTTATACATGGGGAAATGCCAATCACTTACAAGGCCCTTGACCAATTTGAAACATTTAAATACATAAAAAGTTATTCAATACCACAATTCGCAAGTTTGTTATTTAATAAGGTTGTATTTCACCAATAAATTGCAAAGATTCATAATTAATGTGTATCTTTAGAAGCTTTGTTTTTTATGAGATGATTTTTGGCGAGCTCTGCAAGTTTTGCCACTGCATCGATGGTGGCATATGATGCATTAGCAGCAGCCTCTTCCTTGACATCATACTCAATTGTGGTTCTCAGTATGCATGTATCACTGTCCTTCTCGATGACTTCAAGGCGAGTGTGATGAAAAGTAAAGCCTAATTCAAGATATCCTCCTTCAATCACCTCTGCTTCTTTCAAGCGTTTCTCATTGTCAAGCTTTGTGAACTTCTCTTTGTAATAAGTAAATCCAGGTGTGCCTAATTCAAGGAAAGAAAGTTCAATGAAGAGAGATGAAGTAACTATTCAAATTGACAGTTTAAAGAAAACATGGTAGCCTAATCAGTATTTCATTTTTAACTAGCATGAATCGTGCAACTTTCCACTCTTTTTTCTTTTTTTTTAATCCATTTTATCCTTCAAATTAAATAAGACAAATTTTAAAGTATAATATTAATAGGGTCCTTGCTACTAATGTATTGGATTTTCAATTGGTGTAATTAATGCTTAAAATTTTCAATTCATTTTCTAATTGTCATCTCTCAACACTCATTTATACTTTGAGGGTACCTAATAATTATCCTGACCTATATGACTAGATAAGGCTATTGGTGATCCATAATTAATTCAGTATCTTTACTTAATTGAGTTATACACCTTAGCATTAATAAGAATCTTAGAATGAACAGGGCCGGCTCAATGGTATAAGCCATTGATGCGGCCGCCTAAGGCCCCAAGTGAAAAAAAGGCCCCTAAATTTTAACCAATAGTATTAATTAAGCCAAAATATTAACCAATAAATAAAATAGTATTTTCTTATCAAATGAAAAACAAATAAAAAAAAGAAAAAAATGTTACGTCCACAACATTTTTCACAACATTTTTACAAAAAATCTTAATAGCAGATTGTTAAAGGTTGTTATTAACAGCAAAAAAATAATTTTAGTGGTAGGTTCAACTAGAAAACAAAAAGCAACTTAACACTTAAGATTTGTCATGAAAAATATTCTGAATGTCGCACTTCTAAAAGAAAAAAGAAAAGAAAAAAAGCAATTCACAATATTTTTCACAATAGTCAAGTTAGCAAACTTTTATTAGTTTTCAACTAGATTCACTACTGATATCACTCTTTTACTCACTACTATCAATCCGCCACATCAACCAGTGTAAAAAGTTTTGTCAAATTTTTTTGTGTTTATAAACTTTAAAAAAAAAAATTACATGATTTATGTTGATTAATAGTAATTTTATATATAAAACAAGATAACTAATTTTCGCCTTAGGCCCCCAAATGCATCAAGCCGCCCCTGAGAATGAAGGGTCCTGTATTAGACTATTACGTATGCAGTTGTAACCATGGACCAAAAAATCAGTCTTGCTCTAAATATGCAATTGATTGACACTGTAAAAACATCATTTACATGCCACACACATCTCATATGAATATATTCTAAGGTTGCAGGAATTGGAATCTATCAATTTTCGCAATTGAAAACATCCTCATGACAATTTTGATTTCAAATCCTGTCAACAATTTTCCCTTTTCTTCTTTTTTTTTTTTTTTTTTTTTTTTTGGATATCTACGTCTGCTTCTATGTTTTTGTAGAATATTAATTACTTTTTGCAATAATTGATGGAAGGTTTTCGCGGTAGGCTGGATAAAATTGGTGGAAATATTAATTATTAGTATTATTTAACTAGTAAAGGGAATCATTCACCAGATACTATAAACTTAAAAAGAAATTTTTTTTAAAAAAGGGTAAAAACATTGATTAACTTCTATGACTTTGAGGTACCTGGTGGAAATGTTAACTTGAGAATGGTCCCAATCCCTCCATCACCTTCTGTGAGCTCAATTTTCTGAATGAGAGTTCCGTCTTCTTCAAGAAGTTTTGCCAACCGAAGCGTGCCAAAAAGCTCCCAGGCTTCACTAGCGGGCACGTTTATCTCCAGCTCGTGTGAGAGTTGCCCAAACATCTTTAACTTCTCAGCAGAACCCAGCTATGTTTTGGGATGTATGAAGTGTTGATGCACAGCACCACTGTTGGATAAGCTTTGTGGATGTGTGGTTATAACTTATAATCCACTAACACACAGACGCACCCAAAAAAAAAAAAAAGTGTTGATGCACAGCACCACTGTTGGATAAGCTTTGTGGATGTTTGGTTATAACTTATAATCCACTAACACACAGACGCACCCAAAAATAAAAAAGAATAGTCACGTCTCACGTAGGGGGAAAGCCAGGCAGTGCAAGGCAAGATAAAAAAAAAAATGGTAAAAACTCTAGTACATACTGTGTTACAATCACTTTCATATTTCATTTGAGCGTAGTATTTTTAGAGTTTGTTTAGATACCGCTTATTTTACTGAAAATTGAAAATACTGTAGCAAATAATTTTAAAATAAGACTAAACAGTGCACATGTGGGTCCCAGCAAAAATAGAGAGTAGCTGAACTGCATGAATGGACAAACACATGCACAGTGCACAGTGGCTGAACTGCGTGAATAGACAAACTGCATAGTACACGTGGGTCCCAGCAAGGATGGACAAACGCAGAAATGCAGACGTGAGGGCGAGACACTATATCCAAACGTTACCTTAGTCTGCTTTAGTCTTATTTGGTCTATTTTGGTCTCATTTTGTTCACTTCGGTCGATTTGGTCTATTTAGTCTACTTCAGTCTCATTCAATCCATTTTAATTCACTTTAGTCCTATTTGGTCCATTTTGGACTAATTAGGTTTTAAATTGATTTTTTCTATAGGTTGTCTTTTAGTTTTGGGCTAAAAATTACAAAAAAAATATTATAAATTAGAGATATGGGCCCTAAAAAAGCAATAAAATTGATAAATATTTAAAAGATTATCTTACCTTAAAATTCAAGTTTCAATAATATAGACATTATACTTCTATATATCAATATGTATTATTATTGAATGCAAATTATATTATATGTTCCATTACATAAAACTTATAAAAATATATAGAAGATAATTTTAAATAACACATGCATGATTTAATCTTCAAATTTTATATTATATTATTTAAAATAATACTTATTACATTTTTCCATGTATTGTGTGGGTTTGCTAGTCACATTTTCAATTTATGAAAACACACAATGTGTAGTACCCATTAGGTTGGCACAATTGTGGTACCCATCAGGAAATCGTGCCCTTTCCATATTGGGGGGTTTTGTCCATCTTCACTCGTACATTTTCCTGATGGACAATTGTCTTTTGTCCATCGCAATGACAAGTTAGATTTGAAGAGCGGAACCCATTATAGAGAATTTTTATTAGCTCAAGAGTCACATGGGAAGATAATTTAGGGGCCCAGGGGGTTTCATTTTTCACTATGAGGTATTTTTTATTGCTGCAACTACATAAAGTTGAAGTTTCCAGATTGAAGATCTTACTCTTGTACTGGTTTCGCAGGGTCCTAGTATTTTGTGGTAGAGATTTTATTTACTCTTAAAAATTTATTGTTATTATTTTTTTTTAATTTATTGTGAACTCAAGTTTTGAGCATAAACTTGAGTATTGAAAATTTGTAATCTCTATTTTGTTGTAGGTTTATTTACTCTATGAATTTTTTTCCTATACATTGGAGGATTTTTCACATAAATTTGGAGTTCTTATTTTGCTCTATTCATATGTAGTTTTTGTTACATAATTTTTTTTAATGAGTTATATGATTTTTTTTTTATAAATAATACACATAAATAGTCTTACAATTTGCCACATAATGAATTGAAAAAGATAGATAAGAGATTCCCTATACTGTTCGCATTTTGGTCTTGTGAGCTATAATGGGAAAAGAACAATACCAAATGCAATTTTTTGTCCCATTAAGTTATTAAGCATCCACATTGGTGGAGCCATAAATTTAGCAATTTGATACCACAAAAAGCTACTTTATCTATTTTACTCAATGAAGTTAATACCGTACCAGAGACCATTTCGATTTGATCAAAGAAACGAAAAATTTCGGTACCAGTTAATACCGGTGTACTATTTCGGAGTTTACGATATAGATATATATATATATAAGTTTTCTTTATATAAATTATAATCTATATAGGTTTAATATATTAGTCATTTTATATTACTAGAGTATATTTAGGAAAAAAAAGTACAATATTTACAATAAACAACAAGGGAAGGGAATTGAAGTTTACCCAAAAACAAAAAGGGTCTTGTTAACAGGTGCTGTGCAACACCCGTTAAGAAGGAATTTAATAATAATTTTTTTAAACGTGGAGACTTTTATCAAGGAAAGAGAAGCCATTACATTTTTTTATTTATAAGACAAAAATACCCTTCTTCATCTTTTAACTCTCCTCACCTTTTTACGCTCAAAACTAGTTTAGCTGTCTCTCTCTTTTGCCCCCAAAATAAAAAATTTCAAACCAAAACAAACAACAATTTCAATACTCTCAAAAAACAACAAAATCACACTCTTTTACAAAATAAGAACAATTTGATATGAAATTAAAAACTTTTTGGGTGTGAATGAGGGAGGAAATAGACAGTATAAAACTGGACCCGGCCTGCTAAGCGGTCAGCTTCGTCAAATCTAACTAGGCCGAAACGAAGCTCTCCGCAAGCAAATCAAACACGTCCAGATCTCGACTACCAAAACTCCACCGTAAATTGAGTTCCATGGATGCGCCACTATGGCAAATGTGAGTGGGTAACTAGTGTGGTTCTCTATGAACACAAGGGAAAATGGAACATAAATAAGATGAAAAAAGAAACTGGAGATTTGTTGGGGGAAATTTTGGGTCCCTCCACCCAGATCTGTAGCTGTGAAGGAGAAGGAAAGAAATGAAAAATATATATATATTTTTAAAAAGAATCAAAAGATAAGAATAAACATGAAGCCAAAGGATGGGAAAGAGATCTGAGATCACCAGGAGAAAATGCTATAAATATGGAGATTGTAAAAATGTTTGAGAGGGTATTTAAGTAAAATAATGCAAAATTTAATGTTTCCAATGTTGCCTGACGCACATCATTCAGATGTTGACGTTTTTCTTGATTTCTCGATTAAAGCAGGGCTATTTCAGTAATAACATGCAGACTAAAGTAAAACTTAACAGGTGCTGTACAGCACCCGTTAACAAAAGCCAAAAAAAAAAAAAAAAAGGAATGAATTGAAGCACACAAAAAAAAGAAAAAGAAAAAGTGAAGGAATGAAAGAAAAAGAAAAAGAAAGATATACTAATTTAACAAAGTGCATTAAATTGCCACACCACTCCCACCTAGCCATCTGATATCACTAACCAAACAGTTAGATAAGAAAATTTGAAAGACATAAAACTGAAAGCACACAGTTGTAGTACATTAGCAGTGAAGAAACCAAAGACGCAGAGGAAAAAAGAGCAACAGAGAAAGAGAATAAAGAAGTTGTAGCGGCAGCTACAATGGAGAGGAATGGGATCTAAATTAGAGGAAAAAAAAAAGAGAGAGAAGAAAAAGAAGAAGAAGATTTGGAGCACAGTCTCAGTCATTAGGCACCAAGTTAGTGAGTCACAGACCCATTTTTCTTTTTCTTTTTATTTTTTCTTCTTGTTTGTACCGGTCCGAAACCGCCTTATTGACCAAAATGCCCGGAATATCTCGAATTGGCTGGAACAAACTGGTACGACTCGGTATCTAAGGCTATACGAATCACAGCAGTTTCTGTACCGGTGTAGGTTTCGGTACGAAAATTTCCTGCTGTATCGGCTGGTACAATATGGAATTGACTACCTTGATTTTACTTCTTACTTTACAAAACACCCAACATCAGTGATATTATTTTAGCTTTCAACACAAAAAATATATATAAATAACACAATAAAATAATATATCCACTACAATAAAATAATATATTCACTACAACAAATAACAATCACAACCACCACCACCATCGCAACCACCACTGCCGCCACCGCCACCACAACCGCCACCATATTTATTGTGAAAATAATATAAACAACACAATATTTATTGTAAAAATATTGTGGTAGCATTTCTTAATTTAAATTTCTTATTATTCTTTATTTTATTTTTCCCTTTATCTCTTTATTTGTTTTCATCCATACACATTTCTTTCCTTTCATTTTCACTCTCCTCCACACACATATAGTTCATTTTCACTCTCCTCCACATGTATACTTCCTCTTCACTTTATCTTCTTTTTCATTTTTTTTTTTCTACTTCATCTATCTCTCTCTCTCTCTCATAGAGATCGGCAGATAACAAAGGCTACAGAGAGTCAGCCTTTTAAATCGACATTCACGCATTCCGCCTCGTCCACTCCATCGCCGCTTGTTCTCCCCCTACCGCGGCTCAAATGGATTAGATTTGTTGTCTTTTTAAAAAAAAAATTATGATTTGATTAGTTTTAAGATTGTGATTTGAGTTTGTATTTTGATTGTGATTGAGTTTAGATAGAGATGTTTGAGAGAGAAAAGATCTGGAATGGTTGAGTGGAGGAAGAAAGGAAAAGAAAATGAAAGGGAGAAGAGAGATCGGCGATGTTGGCGCTGGGCTAGTGAGATTGGCGAGTGAGACGAGGTGGAGGAAGAGAAAAAATTTGAGTGCAAGACACGAAGAGTGGAGAAGTGAAAAGTGAGGAGAGAGGAGCAACGGGCAAAAATGAGGAAGGAGGAGAAAAAAGAAGAAGAAGAAAATATTATAATATTCTGACCAGTGTAAACGCAACATAAAATAAATTTTTTTTACCTGTAGGGTGTGTTTGTTTGGAGGTGAAATAAGGTAGATGGAAAACTTTTGAGAGAAAATGGGAAGGAAATTTTTTTTAGAGTGTGTTTGGTTGGGTGGGGAGGAAGGAAAATAAATGGTGAGGCCTAGGTGTTTTCTCCCCGAGCACACCAAAACGTTTTCTCTCCAAAATAGAGAGAAAATTGAAGGGAGAAAATGAGGCTGCTTAATAGACAAAAATGCCCATGTACACTTGCACATGGGCAATTCGTCCAATTCCTTTTCTTTTTTGTGCTTTCGTGGCAGTTGCCTCTTTTTTTTTTCTTTTTCTTTTTTTTTGGGTTTAACTAGACATGATTTTTTTTTTTAATAAATTGGGTGATTGCTTTTTTTTTTTTTTTTTGGTTGTTTGTCACTTTTTTGTTATAATTGGACATCATTTTTTAACAAGGGTGTATGAGTAAATTTATACAAATTCACTTTTTCCATCCCTCCACTTTTTCACTCCCAACCAAACAAAAATTGGAGAAATTAAAATATTTTCTATCCTCCTACTTTTCCACTCCTCCAACTAAACAAACCCTTAAGCTTTGCAATACAGCCTCAGTTTTGTAATTGGTGATGCTAAAATTAACAATATGACTTTTTAGCACCATCAATAATAATGCTCTTACAGTTCATGGTTTTATCTAACCACGTGTAGAGTTGGTATGCTAAGCCATTTTTTATGTTTCCAAGATCACATCTTTGATCTCTAGCTCCAAATAAATCTTTGTTGACAACCATGCAAAGAAAAAGTTTTAGGTGTAGGGAGGCTGATTAGTCATAATATTTAGTAATATTATGGATGGATGAAAACTCTTGTATACAGTACTGTGTTACACACAAACTGAAAATGTGAAAATTTTCAGTTTATAAAAACTCAGTGTGCATGTGAACACTGATGATGATATCAAAAATGACGTATTGGACACTGAGGTGATGATGATGTCAAGGTGGTTTCACCACGAATGAAAGAAGAAAAATTGATTCATGAAAGTTTAATTCTTGAATCACTTCCGAATGATATGCTTCGGATTCATTTAGATAATTAAGATCAGATTCTAGATTTTTTTTTTTTTTTTGCTAGGTAAATGCGGGAGCTTGAACCCCCAAGTAATCGGTCTCTATACAATTCGGGTACCAACTCACCTACACGAGGCGGTGGTGATCAGATTCTAGGTTTTGGTTCAGGAAGGATTTAACGTAGTCATTATGATTCAATATATGTTTGAATTTTGATAAGACTTAGGACTTTTTTTTTTTGTGGAGAAACCAGTCCGTAAGCCGAACTGGGCTTTTATTAAAACTAGCCGCGAACCCGCGCATTGCACGTGATAATTATTTTTATGGTGGTTTTATTAAAAAAAAAATTTACAATTTAAACTAATCTAATAATGAGTAATGTATTTCGTAATTATATTTTTATTTATTATAGGAACAACCATAAATATAATATAGGAACAATCCAAAACACCAAAAAAACGTAAACTAAAAAAAATTAATAAAACTTAACAATGATTAATTGAACCAATATTAGGATAAAATTTTCTTTTTGATAATTTATTAAGGTTATTTTCTTTGTAGAAATTATAATTTTGGCCGCCCAAAACATATTATCAAATAAACAATCATTAGCAAAATCTAAGAATTAAATTTCTATACATGCATTGTTATAAAATAATAATAATTAAAATAAAATTACAAAAGTTAAAATTTGTCACCTATCCGATTATTTTCGTTTGGCTAACCTTTACTTTTCTTTAAATAAATGGCATTATAGAGTACTTCTAATACAACTATTAAGAGTACTTTGTCCACCACAAAAGGATTAGAAAATAAACAAAAATTAGTAAAGTCTCATAGTTTAACATCTAAATTGAACACTATAAAAAATCATGTTATGTAACATAATAAATACCAAATTATCCAAATCATGCTATGTAATAGAATAATATTATATTCTTATATGTTATATTTAATTCTTTAGAGCGCAATAGGATAACATTTATCACTCAAAGAGAATAAAAAATAAAAAATAAAAAATAAAAACAACAACAACAACAACAATTTAAAAAACAAAACTAAATCACAATTTAAAAAACAAAACTAAATCACATTAACCCAAAATAGAGCTTTAAAGAATATAAAAAATTATCAACCTAAAGTAGAGATGCAAGAAAAATAACAAAATCCACCAAAAAATTTAGAGAGAGAGAGAGGGAGAGAGAGAGAGAGAGTGACAAATTTATAGTAAGATGATGTGAATAAAAAGACACAAAAATAAAGGAAGATGAAGGGAAAGAGGAAGAATGATATTAATGCAGAGGGTAGTGGGGAGATGAAAAGGTTAGGGAGGGAGAAAGATTGAAGAAGTAGTGGGGATATGAAATGGTAAGAGAGAGAGAGAGAGAGAAAGGTTGGAGAAGTGTAGATATTAAAAAAATAAATGTTAAAAACAATTATAGGAAAATTGAAAAAAAAAAAAAAAAAAAAAAAAAAAAAAACCCCTAAAACTTGAAAGGCTTCAACGTTGTTGTTGTTGTTGTTGTTGTTGTTGTTTTATTTTTTTATTTTTAAGCTGAAAAGGCTTACACAAAACCCTAAAACTAAACTGAAAAAGCTTTGGGTTGGGCTTGATAGTGGAACTAAATAAATAAGAGGTGGGCTGGATTAATTATACAGATTTATTATAAGGTGATAGTAGAAGTAAATAAATAAGTAGTGGGCTGGATTTATTATAGGGTGATAGTGGAAGTAAATAAATAAGTAGTGTGCTACATTTATAGGGGCTAAAAATTGTAAAAACCATTTTAAAATTGTAGGAAATATTATATTTTAAAAAAGAAAAGAAAAAAAAGAATGACGTGGCGGCTGATGTGGCGTAACGTGAGAGCAGCAGCATTAAATGCTACGCTTCAGCTTTTAGTAATATATAAATAAAAAAGAAAGAGCCCTAAGGGACATCATAAATGACCAAGGGAGCTATATCCCCAGGACAATCTTCCAACCAAACCTGAAAATCTAAACCAACACTAGCACACTTAGCCAAAGCATCAACTACTTTGTTACAGCTAAGATTAACATAACAAAAGTCTGAATGAAATAAAAGGTAAGATTGATCAATAATGTCACCAACAATGTGGCCATATAGGGACTGATTTGCCAAACCATGTTTGATAGCTTGAATCATCACCGCTGCATCACCTTCAAAAATCACATCATAGAGGCCAATCTCGATGGCAAATTGAACTGCACGTCTACAAGCTAGTGCTTCAATTGCTGCTATGGACTGAGGGAGTGGAATGCGCATTGCAAGTGCACCAATGACAGCACCTTTGTTGTCTCGAATGCTCACACCCAGGCTCGCCGAGTTAGTGCGCTTGAAAACAGCTCCATCGAAGTTGGCTTTGTATTGGTTCTGATCTGGAGGGCTCCAGTGAAGCTGGTTCAGGACCTGAACAATCATAGGGTCTATCTTGACAGTTGAGGAAGTCCTGAGCATCCTAGTAGCTACGGAAAAGACCTAGTTCAGTAGGCGAGTCGAATGCTCAAGTCGAATGGCATTCCTACGATTCCATAGAAGCCAAGCAATGAATGCAAAAATCTCCACTCTGTAATCTTCATGTACCTACAAAAACCTTGAGAAAAGGTTAGTAAAATCCCCTGGAGGGGGGGAGGCCAATTGGTGGGCCCAGCTAAGAGTGCTCCACATGCTTGCTACTTCTATACAGGCCCAAACAACATGCAAAATGTCCTTAGGATGGGTTCTGCAGATGTTGCAGCAATTAGATTGGACAATGTGGTGACGAAGCAGGTTGTACATCATAGGGAGAGAGTTATTGCAGGCACGCCAAATGAAATACTTTACCTTGTTAGGGGTTCGTAGCATCCAGAGACCTCTGCAAAGGGACTTCTGGGGGTGCGGATTAGCGCTACTTGGACTATTGGTCGAAGCATCACTAGCCAGCAGTTTGTAAGCACTTCGAGTAGTAAAGACACTTGAAGGCGTTTTTTACCAAATTAGGCTGTCAAAGGGCAATCTAATACTCAGGGGAATGCTCAAGATTACCTTAGCATCATGAGGTAAGAACAGATGTCGTATATCATCAGTTTTCCATGCCCCGGATTCAGCATCAATAAGGCTACTTACCTTTGCATCAGGGGGGGATGGAGGGAAATGGTGAACTAACCGACCTGTATACTTGGTCAGGGAGCCATTTGTCCTCCGTTATGCATACTAACTTACCATCCCCAATCCTCCACACCATTCCTCTCCTCACCACATCTCGGGCACTTAAAATGCTTTTCCACGTGTATGAGCCATTAGTCAAGTCCGTAGCTTCAAGAATAGAGCTATTGGGGAAGAATCTAGCTTTAAACACTTTGTGACACAACGACTCCAGATTTTTCAGCATTCTCCATACTTGTTTTGCTAACAAAGCCTCACTAAATTTCTCAATCTCCTTAAAACCTATTCCCTCAAACTCCTTAGCTAGACAAAGGCGCTCCCACTTTACCTAGTGAACTTTCCTATTTTCACCACTATAACCCCACCAAAACTTTCAGATCATAAACTCAATTTCTTTAATCAAACCTTTTAGGAGTCTAAAACAACTCATTGAGTATGTTGGAATGGCTTAGATCACAGATTTTATAAGAACCTCTCTGCCTGCTTGTGATAGGAGGTTTTCCTTCCAACCTTGAAGCTTCTTCCAAACACACTCCTTAATATAGACAAAGCTTTGTTTCTTAGCTCTGCCTACAAATGCAGGTAACCCCAAGTATTTCTCATACTGCAAATAGATGGCACCCCTAAAAGTTGTTGAATACTCGCCTGAAGTTCTGGTTGAGTATTAGTGCTGAAGAAAATGTTGGTCTTTTCTCTATTAATTTTCTATCCCGAACCTTTCTCATAGACTAATAAGATGTCAAGTATAACCTAACATTCTAATTCTTTTGCTCGGCAGAAAAGGACACTATCATCTGCAAAGAAAAGATGAGACACCCAAGGATCATTTTTGCAAATCGACACCCCTCTAAGGGAACCATCAGATTCGGCCTTATGAAGTAAGCCTTGAAGCCCCATGGCATAGACTAGGAACAAATATGGTGATAGTGGGTCTCCTTGTTGCAATCCCCTGCTAGGTTTGATGTGACCACCTGGAACTCCTTTGAGTAATACAAAATAAGACACTAATTTAATACAAGACATGATAGTAGCCACAAACCTCCCATGAAACCCCAGGTGCAACATTGCCTTTTCTAGGAAATCCCGTTCAACTCTGTCATGAGCTTTGCTCATGTCGAGCTTGAGAGCCATATACCCCAACTTCCCTTGAGTTTTTTGCTTTAGGTAATGGAGTGTTTCAAAAGCCACCAATACATTGTCAGTAATGAGCCTCCCCGAAAGAAAAGCACTCTGTGAATCAGAAACTACATATGGCAAAATTAATTTCAGACGGTTAACCAAGACATTAGCGATAAGTTTGTGGTGAATTCGAGACGTAGGAAAATGAAGGATCTAGTCCACTGTTGCTACCCCATGGTCTAGCCAGATCCATACATTGTGATCTCCCTGTCTTCTTTTACACCAAGTGAATGGGAAGCCATTAAACCAATTGTTTTTGAAACCACAAAAATCCAAAGCATCTCGAAACTCCTGCATCTGTCTCTCAGGTCGATCCAATCATCCTTGTTTCTCTTCTATTTTAAGAATCTCATTGAAATCCCCCACACAAAACCATGGTAGGGTGAGACGTTAGCTTAAATCTCTAAGCAAATTCTAGGAATTTTCCTGCCTGGCTGTATCAGGGTCCCCATAGAAACTCGTGAAACGGTAGGCGTCATCCATTCCTTGATTCACCACGAAGGATCCAGTCCATTGTTGCTACCCCACGGTCTAGCCGGATCCATACATTGTGATCTCCCGATCTTTTGTTACACCAAGTGAATGGGAAGCCATTAAACCCAATGTTTTTGAAATCACAAAAATCTAAAGCATCTCGGAACTCCTGCATCTGTCTCTCAGGTCGATCCAATCATCCTTGTTTCTCTTCTATTTTAAGAATCTCATTGAAATCCTCCACAAAAAACCATGGTAGGGTGAGACATTAGCTTAAATCTCTAAGCAAATTCTAGGAATTTTCCTAGCTGGTTGTATCAAGGTCCCCATAGAAACTCGTGAAACGCTAGGCGTCATCCATTCCTTGATTCATCACGAAGGATCTAGTCCACTGTTGCTACCCCACGGTCTAGCCGGATCCATACATTGTGATCTCTCGGTCTTTTGTTACACCAAGTAAATGGGAAGCCATTAAACCCAATGTTTTTGAAACCACAAAAATCCAAAGCATCTTGGAACCCTTGCATCTGTCTCTCAGGTCGATCCAACCATCCTTCTCTTCTATTTTAAGAATCTCATTGAAATCCCTCACACACAACCATGGTAGGGTGAGATGTTGGCTCAAATCTCTAAGCAAATTCCAGGAATTTTCCTGGTTGGCTATATTAGGGTCCCCATAGAAACCCGTGAAACGCCAGGCGTCATCCATTCCTTGATTCACCACCCTGTCAATATGATTATGAAAAGACGTAAGTACATCCAAGTCTATATCATCTTTCCAAATTAAAGCTAGCCCTTTACCCCTATTATGACGGGGCACAACAAAAAAATTAGCAAACTGTATCTTACGGCTAATCCTTGCAATAACCTCTTTTTCAACCTTGGTCTCTATTAGGAAGACCAATTTGGGATCCTTGTTGCTAACTAAAGCAACCAGTTCGGCTTTTGTCTGTGGGTTCCCAAGCCCATGACAGTTCCAGCTAAGGCAACTCATTAGGCTTGGTGGTGCTGGAGACCAGCCACCACCTAAATATTTTCTTTGTTCACACCACTCACTGCAATCACATGTTTCTTTTTTGTGGCCTTAAGATCTAAAAGCTCCAACTTTGGTCTATGACTCTCTTGGTCATCCATATCAATACTTATACTATCTTCCCTACCTTCTCGTGCTAATTTTTTCCATGTTTTCTTGGACCCCAATGGAACTATTGTTTCTACCTGATTTGTTATGTCCACTAGGGGGGTGTTTTTAGCATTGAAAGTGAAAGGACTAGCCAATCCTTTCATATCTACCACTCCCCAACAACATGCTCCAAAGTATGTGGAGTTGTGAGATCAGGTTGCTTACCTCCCAAAATTGCTATCTCCCTATTCAAGTCCACCATATCCATAACAGTTGTCTTCGAAAAGACTTCAATGGTATTAGAGAAATTGGAGAAATCCACACATGTTGGCTCGGCATCCATGGTTGTTACATCATCCGAAAAATAGTCCATGCCATCCACATTATCTTCACTATGTGCAAAGCCCCTTCGATCATTCGGTACCTTGGTTGACGCTTGTTTTTTCTCCATAGCTAGCCCTTTTTTCCACTGTGGTGTCCCATGAGAGCTGCTTGAGACCACCACAATAGTTTTTCGAGATTGCCTTATCAGGTCAACAAGTAACCATTCTCCATACTGCTAATCGTCTTTCTTCAATTTCCCCTTTCCTTGAAGCCACACTGCACAATCTCTCTCACTGCGGTTTACCCTTTCGCACCAATAGCAGAAGTTAGGAAGTCATTCAAATTTGGAAGAGCCTAGTCGACGTGCTCCTTTACGGACCACAACTTGCAACACCTTGGGAGAGGCTTGGTGATATCTATAGTAACGTGAATTCGCAAGAACTCACCACCCTCGCCATCATCCTTCGGATCAGCCACTTGCACTATAGACCCAATGGTATTACCCACTGCTTCACCCTTCTCCAGTGTTAGGCATTGTTCCAGAACATTATGGAGTTGCACCCAAAACATAGCAGAATCAAAGGCTAGCGATGGAACTGATTCCACATCCACAGCACGTTGAAATACCACCATACATTTATTATAAGACCATGGTTCAAACTCTAGCACTTTTTCTAAATCCGTCGTGTAAAAATAATAAAAATAAATAAAAAATTTGTGAGATAGTCAAAATTGTCAAATCATTTAATATTGTACATAAGAGAAATAAGAGAATTTTGAAAACAAAACTTAATGATATTTGTTTCTTATATTATCACAACCCGAATTCATCCTGGAAAATTGTAATTTGGATCTGTCATTAGGATAAAGTATATCATGGTTAAGGAAGTGGGCCTCTCACAAACGTGTGGGTCCCACACCTATGGGCCCATAGCCGAGTTAAAAGAATTCCACGAAGATTTGAGGAGAAGTGGGTGACACACCCTGATTGTGAAGCTATTATCCAACAGGTTTGGAGTAATACGGTGACCATAGGCAACCCTATATATTGTTTATTTGAAAAAATTAAACAATGCAAGAGTGCTTTAGTGGGGTGGAGTCGAGTCACTTTTGGTCAATCAAAAAGTAAAATCCAAGAGAAGCAAAGGATATTGGAGGAATTGACTAGGGACAATACAGTAGGGCACTTGGAGGAGATTAGGAGGGTGAAGGAGGAAATTAATACAATATTGTGCCATGAGGAGATCCATTGGCGACAAAGATCTAGATCTATCTGGTTGCAGGTAGGGGATTAGAATACAAAGTTCTTCCACCAGAAAGCAAGCCAAAGACGCCGGAAAAATAACATTTATGGAATATTTGATAGAGATGGTGTGTGGCAAGAAACAGATCGGGGCATAGTAGTAGCTGCTGAAAATTATTTTCAGGAGTTGTTCACTTCGGCAAGCCCCTCAAAAATGGATAATGTGTTGAGATTGGTGGATAGAGTGGTCACTCCGGAGATGAACCAAAGCTTCCTCCAACCCTATACAGCAGAGGAGGTCCAAAGAGCTCTCTTTTAGATGCATCTGTCAAAATCTCCGGGTCTCGATGGTATGTCCCTTTTTTTCTTCCAAAAATTTTGGCATATTGTTGGAGTTGATGTCACAAATGATGTTCTATTTGTCCTCCATTCAGGTCATATGCTACATAAAATGAATTATACACATATTGTATTGATTCCAAAAAATAATGAACCTTTGTATATGACTGATTTTCAACCTATTAGCTTAGAAAATGTGGTAGCTAGAATTATATCAAAGGTTATTGCAAATAGGTTGAAATTGATTTTGCCAAATGTAATATCTGATGCCCAAAGTGCCTTTGTACCGGATAGGCTGATTACTGACAATACCACTGTAGCTTTTGAAGTGTTACACAGGATGCGAAATAAGAGGAGTGGAAAAAAGGGACAAATGGCGGTGAAGCTAGATATCAGTAAAGCATATGATAGGGTGGAATGGGGGTTCCTTAGACAAGTGATGCAGAAATTGGGCTTTGATGAGAAATGGGTTCGATTGGCAATGGAGATGGTGAGTACGGCTTCATACTCAATATTGATAAATGGGGAGCTGAAAGGTTTTATCCGACCATCAAGGGGTATTAAGCAAGGTGATCCCTTATCACCATACCTATTCTTACTTTGTGTTGAAGGTCTATCTGGAATGATTAGAAGAGCTATGGAAAATAGAGAGCTACATAGGGTCTTATCTAGCCCAAATGGAGTGTGCATTTCCCATCTATTGTTTGCTGATGATAGCCTACTATTTTGTGAAGCATCAATAGAGGAATGCCAGCGACTAATGGACATTTTGGGCCTTTATGAAGCAGCATCCGGTCAAGCAATAAATAGGCAAAAAACATCATTGTTCTTTAGCAGAAATACAAGGGAAGAGGTCAAGCAAACGATTCGGAAAATGTTGGGGGCGAGAATTATGACGGATTGTGAAAAATACCTCAGTCTTCCAATGGCATGTGGAAGGTCTAAGGTAACTACTTTTAAAGAAATGCAGGAGCGGATTACAAAGAGGGTTATAGGATGGAAGGAAAAATTTATCTCCAAGGCGGGTAGGGAAATATTGATTAAAACTGTTGCACAAGCCATCCCCACATACACTATGGGTCTCTTCAAACTCCCAAAAGCCCTATGTGACTCTATCAACTCTACAATAGCTAGATATTGGTGGGGGCAAACAAAAAATGAGAGGAAAATACATTGGATAAATTGGAAGAAACTATGTACAACAAAGAAGGGAGGAATGAGATTTCGAGACATACAAGCTTTTAATTTAGCTATGTTGGCTAAACTACTTTTAAAGAAATGCAGGAGCGGATTACAAAGAGGGTTATAGGATGGAAGGAAAAATTTATCTCCAAGGCGGGTAGGGAAATATTGATTAAAACTGTTGCACAAGCCATCCCCACATACACTATGGGTCTCTTCAAACTCCCAAAAGCCCTATGTGACTCTATCAACTCTACAATAGCTAGATATTGGTGGGGGCAAACAAAAAATGAGAGGAAAATATATTGGATAAATTGGAAGAAACTATGTACAACAAAGAAGGGAGGAATGAGATTTCGAGACATACAAGCTTTTAATTTAGCTATGTTGGCTAAACAGGCTTGGCAATTGTTACACCATACACACTCTTTGTTCTACCGGGTATATAAGGCGAGATATTTTCTGGAGTGTTCTTTTATGGAGGCTGAGTTGGGCCACAACCCATCCTATGTGTGGCGGAGTTTGTTGGCTGCAAGAGAGGTGATACAAGAAGGCTCTAGGTGGAGGGTGGGGAATGGAGTGAATATTATGGTTGAATCAAACAAGGGCTCTCCCATAAGCCTGTCTTTAAAGGGGATGAGCAACCAAGCCTAAGAGTTGTGGAGCTGATTGACAAACATTCTTGGCAGTGGGATAGAAATAAGGTGGCTGGAATGTTTGCCACAAAAACAAGCGACGAGATAATGTCCATCCCACTCAGTAGAGACCGACAGAGAGACACATTGATATGGAAGGAAAACAGGAAGCACGAGTTCTCTGTTAAGTCGGCCTACCAAGTTGCCCTTCGACTGAAACAAGGGGTGGAAGCAGAACACTCACGAGCTGGGGAGGAAGGCAAGCTGTGGAAGATGATTTGGGACCTCAATGTGCCACCAAAGATCAGAAATTTTATGTGGTGGGCTGTGTCCAATATTCTGCCGACGCGAGATGACTTGTATAGGAGAAGAGTGGCTGTGGAGAGTACCTGCGAGTTTTGCCGCCAACACCCTGAAACAGAAGCTCACTTGCTGTGAGAGTGCCCCTTTGCCCGCAATGTGTGGTCGTTGGCTGGAGGAAGAGTGCAGAAATGCAGCAACAATGTGCGAGATTTTTTCCAGCTATTCAAGTTGATTAAACAGAAACTAACACGGGAGGAGATGGAACAGTGGTGCACTACAACTTGGGCGATATGGAATGCAAGGAACAAAGCTTACTTTCAAAATGTTCAGTCACAACCCAAAGTGATATATGAAGGGGCCCTTGAGTTGCTTGCTGCATACCAGACCCTCTCGGCTACTCAAGCAACTACGTGACTGGGTGATATGTTTGTTTGTTTGGTGTTTGTTCTCAAGGGTATGGTGGGGTAGTACCTGTTTCAAAATTATTGTCTTTTTAGGCGCAACATTGTGTTAGTGTTTGTTTTCTATTCAATTTGCTGCTATGGTCCCTCTGTCATGCCTTCAGCAGCTGCTGGTAATGTGCCTCTTTGGTCTGGTGACACACGGCCATACATGTACCTGAGTATAGTTTTCTTACATCAAATAAAGTTCTATCTATTACCTCAAAAAAAAAATTCCTCATCTTCCATTTTAAGGTAACATGGTGAAACAACAATTAATTTGCAGTTCGTATCGCAGTCATAATTTATATTAAACAATTTACCTCCCAATGGGTAAAATTCTTCAATATAATATTCTCTTATAACCAATATTTTTCTTTAAGAAACTCCAAGCTGAATTTTACCAAATTCGGGCACATCTACAAATGGGCAATTTGGATAGATGAGGATTTATTAATTCAACTCAATCTGGCTCTCCTAAAAGAGCTTATTGAAATAGCAATTACACATAGGCACAAAGCTTATATTACTATACCTAACTTTCCCTCAAAAAAACGAAAGGTAGGTTACCTTACCTCGCTAGGATAAATTTCATTATTACCCCAAAATATCAATTCTTGGAAAGTAAAAAACTCTCATCTTAGGGCTTTGTATTGCGGATTTTTATTTTTATTTTTTTTATTTTTTTTATTTTTTTTATTTTTTTTATTTTTTTCTCATGATTACCAATGTAGCAGCTAAGAAATTTTCCTTCCAGTGGACAATATTTGCCATGTCCCAATCCCAAATATAGGCTAACTTTCTGAAGAGTAGAAGTGTTCATCTCAAATTCAATAACGGCCCTATATCGAATTCAATCAACCCTAATCAAATTGTGTAAGAATCTTGACTTTATAAAAAGCAAACAATTTAGCTGTTTGACTTTATATGTACCTATATTCCAAAAAAAAAAAAAACGAAACTATATACATCTATATCTACAAATATATTGCTATATCTCTATAGGATTTTAATAATTCTTGGCATTTTTTGGTGTTTTTAATAGAGAAATCTTTGTTCAGATCCCTTCTCCCCTATTGTAACTTTCGAATTATTAAAAAATAAAGAATTAATTAATTTAAAAAAAAATTAAAAAAAAAAAACTATATCTCTATAGGATTCTATCTCAAAATCGTTGCATTGTTAAGCTTTTTAGATAAGTTGCAACTATCATTTTAGTTATTAAGAGTCTTGTAAGTTGTAACTCAATTGATTAACACTTTTTTTATGCTTCCCACAAAAGCATCATAGTTCAAATCCTTCTCTCCCATTATAACTATATATCGAATTATTAAAAAAAATTATTAAAATAAAATAACCTCAACATTTTTGGACAGTCTCAAAATTGGGCTGGCTGACCCTTGTTCAGTCCAATATCATACTATCATCTAGACTTGCAATTTTGGGCCTCCAATACTATTCATCAGAGTTCAGGCCATGCCAAAATTTAGGTCCATTTTTATCCAAAAATTCACTATCATCAACATCTTGGCTATTTGCATTAAAACTCAATGGGCTTCATTAAGTTCAAATCATTGTAGTTTGACTAATACATGAAGCACCCATCTACCAAAAAACGCAAATGACATAACAGACCCAGTCATCTTCACCTAATCAAGGGCAATTATACATGTTAACATCCCTAAAAGAGGCTTGCCCCTTACCTTACAGGGTTGAATTTCGATATCCCAAAATGTTACTGCTAGGAAAGTAAACAAACCTTTTAAATTAGGTCATTACGTTACGGAACGGTATTCCTTGAAAGTAAGGGTGTTGTTGTTATGGTACGTTGTTAAGGAGAAAATACTCAAAAACATTCTTGAGTGCCAGTTACCGCTCTGTTTATTGGATTAAGACTTTAGAGTCCAAGCCACGCTGATTTAAGAGTGCTTCAACTTGTTACTTTATCAAAGACTAAGAAGTAGTTAAACAACTTAATTTGTTTGATTTTTATCAACTCGATTACTCTTTACGCAAGCGGCTTTCTTGCTGGCTTTTCTGACAATTATATCCCATACATGCTACACAGATATCCTATATGGAATACAAATTCAATGACTTACTTTTTGTGTTCCATTTTATACTTCACCAATCATAATTTGTCATCTGTTTGTCTGTTTTTTATTTTAAATTTTGGTTATTTTATAAGGAAAGTCAAAGGAATACATGACAAATTGTGATTAGTAAAGTATAAATTGAAACATAAAAAATGAGATAGAGAATTTGTATTCCCCTATATGGGTCTCAAAATGGGAAGGGGGTAAAATACTATATGAAAATAGCCATTTTTAAAATAAAAAAAGGTAAATTATGGGGAGGAGAAGGTGTGGTTTCAATCATAAATTTGAGGCACCACAAAAGATGTCTTTAGACCCATTGTTATTAATACCGTTTCGGACCCCGTTTCGGTTTGTCCAGTGGAATGGAATATTTCGGTACCGGCCGATTTCGGCGTACCGTTTCAGGGTGTTTCGGGGTTCTTAAAAAATAATTTATATATATTCTTGTTGAACATAAAATTGTCAATTCTAACAAATAAATAACTAAATATCAAATAATACAAATCATTTAGTCTTAACTCTTAAGTCTTAAATATCAATATAACATCAATTTAACATCACACAATAAGAAGATTTACAAGACAATAACTAAATATAAAAAAATACAAGATTTACTCCTCCTCATCATCATCCATGAGAGAAGGATCAAATTCATCATCAAAAGAACTCCCAAGAACTACCAGCACCCACTGGACCTTTACTCTTTCTTTCTTTTTTCTTTTTTTTCTTTTTTTTAATAATAGGCCAAATCCGGTATCGGCCGAAATTTGCATCTCAGCCGAAATTGGCCGGAATTGACCAGAATGGACCGGAACGGCCCGGAATTTGACCCGAGGTGGAACGTGGGGTATTCCGATACCGGTTTGCATACCGGTACGAAAAATTCCGGCCGTTCCGATCGGAACGGAACGGAATCAATAACAATGTTTAGACTCATTACCAGTTTACCACTAGCCTATCAATTATATACTAACCCAAGTACCCAACCATGAAAGGCTTACTAGTACAACATGATTACTTGTATGCAATGTAAAAGTGCCTTTCATTCAAAGTGACTTGTTGCAAAGTCGAGTTTAAAAATCAATCTCTCAACAAAAAAAAAAAAAAAATGGAAGTAAAACTGTTTACCAATCACTTGTTTAAAACCTCATAATTAGAACTTTCTACTTTGGGTACGACTTTAAATAATTGATACATCATGGTCTCTTCATGTTCTTTAGCATGAACATGATATTTAACTCCAACTTCGTTTTCAAAAAAAAAAAAAAAAAAAAAAACTCCAACTTCAGGAGATTCAAAGCCAATGAACACTGCATGAATTGAAATAAGATATAATAAGTTTATGGTAAAGACCATTTAATTTATACAAAATGTGAAGGGAAAATTACATTTTAAGCTATGTACAATTTAAATCTTATTGTTTTAAAAGTTTCAATTTAAATCCTGACTTTTAAGATTGACTACTACAAATTATATCCTATAATGTCATTAGTTTTTGTTATTGGTTGTGATGGGTGTTCACACCATAATATGATGCACTCACACGTACAATAATCCTGTTTGGCAGATGGTGTTGCTTTACAAACACAAAATTGCTTCTACATAGAATAGCTGATATTTCAATGAGATTGTAACCTTGATATACTACTCGTATATACTCCCAAGGGTTGCAAGATTATCTATAAATAATTAGCGCATTCATTTGCAACAAGACATCATTTATTCTCTCTAACAAATTAATATAAGATTGAGTTTTTGATCACCACCCTAACCCTAATAGGAATTTCATCCATGTTCACACACTAATGTTAATGATTAATCGTTAATCGATGGGTATCATAGATGAGAGTTGGCATTCGGCAAAACCATGGGGACCATAGTGCATACTAATTGGAGCTAACACCATTAGTTATGGTGCGAACAAATGGGAAATGTTAGCGTGTGACTGTGATAGGTGGTCAATTAAACCATAATATTGTGCACCCTCACACATACAATAGCCCCATTTGGTGAATGTTGTTATTTCACAGGCACATGTTTGTTTATGTAGAGAATAATCCGTATTTGGGTAAGGTTCTAACTCTTGGTTTTGATATACCATAGATGTGTCTATTCCCAAGGTATGCAAGCTTCTCTATAAGCATGTATATATTCACAAAACTGAGTCTATGATCACCACCAACCGTTTAAAATTGAACTTTGAACTTTTAAAATCGAATCGATTAAAAAATTTCACATCTTGTTAATTAGATTATGAAACCCCTTCTCTTTTAAACTATTTTCTTCTTTGGTAAACACCTTGCAGGGGTAAGTAACTTTTTGACAATATCTTCTAATGATGACATGCATCTGATTTTGAACGGCCATTTAACTAATCTCATGGAAAACACATCCAAGAGTTTGCGTCCTAACCTTCACAGTGCTTTTAAGTAAAATTTTTTGACCAAACTCTTCTAGCAATCACATCGACCCTTGGACAAAATATGTTGGAAATGTTAGATTATAATCACCAAATCTTCTAATAATTCTCATTATAATTATGTTAATTTAACTAGAACAAACTATTTCAGGCAAATTCTATGAAGTGTGGAAATGGAAATGGTGTGTTTACCTGCCCAAGCTACCCTATTCAAGGAAATCATGGTTAATTAAAAAGCATGAAGAGGCAAATTTGTTTAAGGTTAAATGAACATTTCTAATTATTACTTTAGTAAATTTTTTAATGGGTTTGTTAAGAGAGAGATATATATTAATGTAGAAATAATATAAGTGGCTTGTGAATGTAGATAATGAGGTAAGGTTAGGAGGAAAAGCTTGGCAAAGCTCTACTATCCCTTTAACCCCCATATTGACTAGTGAAACCCCTATGATGTCACAATGGGGATATAACTATGATATCTAACCAACAAAGACCTTTGTGGGCAAAGGTGAAAGAAACTTGGTATTCATCGATAATCGAACCACTAGAAATAGCTGCTCCTCCGATCCCTTGCAAATCATGCCAAGTATATCAAAGCCAGCTACTCTTAATTACTCTTCAAGCAACATGGAGACGTTACAAAATAGGATTGTAATGGAGCCAACTCGTTTGCTATTTAATTGCTTGAAGCAAGATTCTATTAGATTCTCTTTATTCTTTATATTTGGTATTATTAATAATTATAATAATTAAACAAAATTATTGAGAATGTTAGTGTTTAAAAAGGCTCTTAAACAAGTTAGTGCTATTGAAAATTATTGCAACTCAATTAATTGAGCCTTGTTATTAAAATGTTTAAGAGCCATGTTTAAAAAGTTAAGAGTTGTTTAAGAGCCTTTTTTTTATAATGTTAGGATTGAAAATGTTATTGAAAATTATTGCAACTCAATTAATTTAGCTCTTAAACAAGGCTCTGCAAATGATATTCTTATTAGCTCAAACACATGCTTCACATGGTAATCAATTATCTGTTTCTTTTTTGATAATATGTTGCTGACTGAATGCATGCCCTTAATTATAAACTCCAAACTTAGAGCTCAACCTTAAACTCAACTAACTATCCTAATCAAGTGGAAAATTAAGTTTAGCATGATTGTTTAATAACGTTTCAAGCAAGACGCAACTAGAATTTTTTAGCTTGATTAAGGCAAAGATCAACTTGAGCTTAAATATAATTGATCGAATCTTCATTTGGTAGCTAAGATTTTTCTTCCTTACTAAACATGAAGAAAGTAACACTATCATTGAGAGGGCAATTGTGACAATATGTGAAGGAAAATTGAGAAGGTAAAATTCAACACACGAAACTAGAAAGAAAAAGATCGATGACGACCTAGAAGAGATTCTCATTGACTGTCTTTCCCAAGGACATATTTGAGTGTGGTCTCCACTCTCCTAGCTTCTGGACTGTCAATTCCAATTTCTTAGACTTTTTTTTTTAATATTTGGCTGTTTACCGACAATCGTTTTCCAAACCCATATGATGATGATAATGTTCTCTATATGTTATTGCTGTAATTATTATTATTTTTTTCCTAGTACCATTATTATTATACTTTCCTCTAACTTAACACATGCAACATGTTAGAGGGACACTCATTGCAAATTGCAATTAGTCAAAAAAAACAAAAAAAAGTGCTTGTTGATTAATAGGGTTAAAATGCATAATTATTTAAATTATGCTTCACAAAGTATGAATTTCAACTCTCAATCTCACTATTATACATACATTGTTTTTGCTAAGATAGAATTGACATTACTCATTATTATTATTTTTAATCTTTTTAACATGTGAGGAAACAAAAGAATAAAAAAAACCAGTTTGTTTTAAATTATTCCATGTTCCATTATAGACAAGTTAGAATCAATTTATATCTAAATTTGGTTTGTTTTGCTGTAAAATTTTTTATTGAAAATATTTTCAGCATTTTATCTTTAACAACTTCATAAAACATTTTAGAAGAATACATAGTGACACTTCCCCTCTATTTGGTGGCTGGGCTACTAGAGCCAGTGGTCCAACAGCCAATGCTGTTGGTCTAGTGACTAGAGCTGCTAGAGCTAGTGGTGCAGTCACTGAACAAGCAGCTTCAAAGGCTAAGCCGTTGTTTTTGGCAGTTTGTACTTCAAAAATTTTACATGTCATATTAAGAACCTAAAAATATTTTACATAAAATGTTTTCATTGAAAATATTTTACAATGAAACAAACGAAGCTTAGATAATTTCACACAAATTTTCTCTCAATCTTCTTTTGAAAGGCAAAGTTTCTTTCAATTATAACTATTTATCTTCAAAAATCTCAAACTAACTGATTTTTTTGTAACTTGACTTTGACTATATTTTAATTTTTTTTATATAAAACCTCAAAAAGGTAGGGTTTTTTGGAGCCACCCAACCCTATCAAGTAAACCTGGATTCACAAGCCATCCACACATACCCGTGCTTCAATTGAGTCCGGATGAATCTCTAACTAGGGGTCAAATTTGAGATATTTGAATTTACAACTCATCCTGAGACGAGTAATACTTAAGTACTTCCGGAGAACGGAGAATGATACTTCCTCATCTCACATTTATGGTAAAGTCCACTCATTAAATTCATAGTGAGATCCAACATGAATGTGAAAAGAGAAAGTACCATTTATTTATATTTTGGGAGTACTTAAGAATTTTCTTCTTGGAATGCTCTTTGACCACTCTTATAATTGCATGCATAGTTAATGCAACTACAAATATAAAAAGGAATGAGAAAATTAATGACCAAAATAATTTGGAAAGTTGCCAATTTTGAATTCAATCCTCGGGACCAAAAATATTAATTAGGTTATATGAATAAATAAAAAATCAGCTTCTGAATTATTATATATCCATATCTTAGTAGAGTAGAAGGTCCATTGTTTAAGCTTTGTGTTGGAAATTTGGAATCCTTGTTCCCTACATATGGAAGATAAGGCCTTTTTCAATCTGTATACTATATCTGTCGTACAAAAACATGCAATTACTATATTATCAGCATGCAGCATGCAACATGCAACCAACGATTATGGTTACAACTCACAAGTCACAACATACATGAAGCAGTGACAACATCCATGATATAGTAAAGGATGTCTCTCTCTCTCTCTCTCTCTTAAGGAGTTGAATGATAACAAGCTTTTCATTTTGAATGATTACTTGAGAATCGAGATTGATGGGATCCTAATTATTATAAGGTTTGTTTGGTGAGAAGGAGGTGAACTATTCAAAGTCGACACTCAAGATTAGTTGAGGTTGCTTTATCTGAAACAAGTTTTTTTTTTTAATATATATATATACGTACACATATATACATCAATAAAAAACGAATAATACTTCCAAAGTTTCTGGTAGATCAATGATGGTCGATGATGCATAGAGATTGAAATATATTGCAGCCATTGAGGCGGCTGTTTAGACCATTCAGTTTAATGGGATTTCGATTTCACGTAGCAAATCTTTTCAGAAAGAAAATATCGGAATTGTTTGAAGCTATAGTCTACTTGATTTGTGGACCTTGTTCGTCTGATTGGTTGATAATTAGTATTTTGTTTTTAGTAAGATTTTTTCTTGATTATTAATTAGTATTATTATTTAAACTATTATTGCATTCAAATTTGGTTATGTTATTGGTCAGGACGTACGCAAGCAACATCATTGGGACTACCTAATGAGATTGAATAAAAGACTCATTAAATAAAAGATGGCCCTAGACTGGACCTCATGGTTTCAAACTTTCAATTGCAGAAATATTAGAACTTTGTTCCTGGTTTTTAATTAAAGAATTTTGGTACGACCTTAAAGAAATAGGCCCTATTTGGTAGGGGTTTTTTCACGAATTAATATTTCAGGTTTTTTTTTTTTTTTTTTTTTTTTTTTAAAGCTAGCAATATACTATATCTTTCCACGAAATTTATAAAACGACTTGTGTTTTATAGGTTACTTATGAGAAACAGTCTTCTCATATATTTTCTAAAAGTCTATTGTTTATTTCCAAATTGACCCTCACTCCAATCTCACTGAAGAACGTGTGAGGAGGGATATAGATCTGGCAAAATTGAATCTGGACATTTTTTAATTCATGAAAGAATGGATCAATCCCAACCATTGTAAGTTTGGGTTGAGTCGGGTTAATCCGCAGGTCACGCAAATTGCCCATTTTTTAACATATGAAATATGAATACTTTTTTGTTGTTGTCGTTTTTGTTTTTTTTTTTTTTTTTTTTTTTTTTTTTTTTTTTTTTTTTTTTTTACAATTTCAGAGTAGCTCAAATCCCTACACCTAACACATTAGTAACTTTTTTCCCCTAATCTTTTCTTTCGTTTATGCTCACTTTTAGTATTTAAGATAAAATTCTTATTCGGTATCAATATTGCCAAAGAATATAGAATTTTTCACCTGAAGTTGGTTCCATTGATTTGAAAGTAATATTTAATCTATTTGTAAAATATAGTTATAAAATTATATCGTTTACCATGTCCATGTTTAAGCCTTCAAATTATAACACTGAAGAGAAGACAAAACATTATACTAATAATCAATCTAATTTATGAAAAATAAAACCTTGTTCTTTCAGCTAATGAATGAATAGAAAAGATTCTTTCAATTAGGACAAAACAAGTACGTGTAGTTTATAATTATTGTTGACTTGCTTGGCGAATGGAAAAGTAGTACAAATATAATAAATTAACAGATAAAGAAGGCTAAATTAATTAAAAGAAATATTAAAAAACATTTTCTGGTTTAGAGGGTTCAAAATCTTTCTTTCCCATAACACATAACATACATGTATAATATAACCCGATACTAAGAAATTGGACACCAAGAAGCTGTGGCTACAAGCAATACCAACTCTGGGCCATAGGTGAAGGATGTGTCTTGATGTTGTTAGGACTTATGAGCATTGAGTACCAATAAAAGGAAAAGGGAATACGATTTTTTTTTTAATTGACATTTACATCAAATAGTGGTATATTTATATTATATCACGTGGATCTTTTCTTTCTTTCTTTGTTTTTTTCTCTTTTATTTATATTCATAGGAAGAATAACTTATTCTTTGACCCCCAAATGCCAATTGCTTAATTAGAAGCGTCCAACATAATAATGCATCTAGTTAACTAACAAGGATATTTAAGTCGTGGACTTATTAGTTTGGAATGTAGGTAACGTAAACTCGAAAGTTTCCGATTCAATTCATTAATCATTATATTATTGATTCAGAGAATTTTCAAATCACGTCTCATCTCATAGATAGAAAGTAGAATAATTTAGCCAAAAATTAATACATACTTCTTTATTAATAAAAAATACATTTAATTTTTTTTTTCTTTTTAAGAATGGATAATATATACATATAGTTAACATGGATAATTGGATATAAAGGTGGAGAAAACTGACCGACATGATAATAATAATAATATAAAAAATAGTCGTTAAAACTTAGAAGTGTGTTAGGAGGAGGTGGGTCCCACACCGAAAGACTGAATAGTTTTGCGTGTCTAATATGCCTATCACAAACAGCTTTCTTCTCTATCGCTCCAAGGAAATTGAGTTCTTTGACCCTCTAAAACCCTGCCACGTGGAAAACGACCTTTAGTTATTCGTGTGAGTTCGTTGCTGATGTGTCCCCTCCCCTAGCTCTTTAACGTAACTTGCACAGTAAGTTGTCAATGGCTACAATCTATATACATATATAAACTAAGCCCTCCTTAATTTGCCTTATTCAACAAGTGAAGGTCATATTATAGTTGACAATTTGGAAATAATTAATACCATTTGTTATTACTAATTTACCCCTTCCATAATTTGTACCACATGATTTTTTTTTTAATTCCATTAATATTCAATTATTCATCTTAATCTTTAATTAATTCAACTGATAAAATTTCTTGTTATCAAACAAGATATTTGAAAGTTCAAACCTTAAATTTACTAAAAATTAATTAGTGTCTTAATCTAAGTAATAAAGAGCAATTTTCATACTTTAGATGTCATGTTTGAAATTTTGTGGCATATCTATCAAAAACAAAATTATCCATATCTACTCATGTTGGGATGTACAAAAGCTTGAGTACGTTGACCGCTTGCATGGCACTGCAAATCATAGAGCTGAATCGGGTTAAGTAAAATAATAGAGGCCAACCAGCATGGGTGAAAATAAAAAAGAGCGGCTGAAGAAAATTGATACTGAAACCGCTATTTCTTCTTCTTTTTTTATCTTTCCTTCAAAATGATAATAGAGAAGTCATGCCACAGTCAAACACTTTATTCCTAAAGAACGATAGTATTTATAGCACACAGTATGACGCAAATACACACTGCCCAAATATACTAGAACGCGACTTTGAGTCTTGTTTTCAAAAAACCCTTTTTGTAAATGATGCATGAGACATGTTGTAGTTCGCTGAGATGAATGACTTTCATGATTAAACTAATGTGAATTAAGACTATTTGATTTTACCGCTGGCTTTTTGTTCCTGTCCTTTACTGTATGCGGGAGGGGGTTGGAATATATGGAATTATTAAAGATTTTTTAAATCGCTAAGATGGCTGATGAGAGAAGAAAGTTGGTAATTTTGATTAAAGTTCTTAAGTAATGTACAGGGAAATAATGATGATAATATGATTGCATTATTAATTTAGAGTAGTCATTGAAGATTATAGCAACCTATGTGTACATATGATCAAATAAACCTACAGAAATGTGGAATAGCTTGGTCCTAGGCTAAATGGCTAATTAAGAAGGTTCGTTAAGGTTACGAACACTTCAACCTGGCCAAAACTTTGCATGAGGAACAGTCAAAAGTTGAACGCTTGGACAGTTGGACTTTGCCTTCAACTCGTACAGTCCAAGTTCAACCCAGGCCAGGCTATAGCTTTAGCTACCCAATCAAAAGGACCCTCTTCATTTTCTTTGAAATGGATTAGGGACCATTCATTTAATTAGTTCAAATTTTATTTCTTGAATATGACATAATAGAGAGTAGTATCGTGTCATTTAAAATTTTAACTAACATGATATTGGATAGAGTACTTCTGAACTTTTTATGTTTCATCGGAATTATAAAATTACTTTATTTTAAATGAAAAATGATGTTAGATCATTTATAGACTCAGAATTCAATAAAGAGATCTACTATTAGTTAGTTTACCAAAATGCTTAGCATTTCCCAAATCTCCACTCTCGAAAGGTAATAAGTTCATAATACACTTCCTGCCATTAAAGCCATTACAGTGTTTACATATTCTCCTTCGAAAAAATAAAAACCATATTTCATACATTTTAGTAAAAAAGGCTTTCTTTTTTGTTTGTTTGCAAAATACCTAGATAAGAACATATAACGGTCCAAAACAATGGGCCCCAAATTACTTTTAATTATAATGGTGAAAAAGATGAGTAAACTCTCCGACGCCTCTCAAAGTTGTAGTATTCCAAAGGCATGACCATGTGAATTAAATAAGGACAAAACTTGGAACTTGTTAGTTATATTAGATAAATTACATGTCAAAATGTCATCTCATGGAAAAGAATGCTTCTACTTTACACTATGCCTAAACCATGTTATTTCCAAACATCCCACACACACTATATAACTAGGACTTCCCTGTTATATTTCCAACATTACTGATCCAACACCTTTATGCCCCAGCTGCTCACAAAACTCCAAGGTCTGTTTCTTTTGCTCTTTTTTTTTTTTTTTTTGTTATCTCAACTCCAAGACAGCCTAAGGACAAAATTACTCAATAGGATTAATCCAATGACTCATAGAAAAAGCATTTAATATATGGAAAATAATTCTTCATCCTCAAAATATTTTTGTCTTTCTCTGCAGAAATGATGGGGAGATCACCAAGCAGTGATGAGAATGGCTTAAAGAAGGGGCCATGGACACCAGAGGAGGATCAAAAGCTGGTAGATTACATTCAGAAACATGGTCATGGGAGTTGGAGAGCACTTCCAAAGCTTGCAGGATTGAACAGATGTGGAAAGAGTTGCCGGCTTAGGTGGACTAATTATCTGAGGCCTGATATCAAGAGGGGCAAGTTTTCTGAGGAAGAAGAACAAATAATCATCAATTTACATGCAGTACTTGGAAATAAGTAATCCTTCTAAAACTTATCATATCTTCATGAAGTACTCGGAAATAAGAATCCTGCTAAAACTTTTCATTGAATTTTTATGTAAAATACTTTCCTTGTCATGGATAATATGGTAGCTGCTCGCCTACTCCATTAGTTAATACTAATTATTTACATGGTATTTATTTATATATATATATATATTTTTTTTTTTTTTTTGAACTGAAAATTTTACATGGCACAGTTTTCCAAAAATAGTAAGCTTCATTGAGTTAAAGAAAAGGAACCCTTTAGACTAAATAATATTGAATGACATTTCAAAGTGATCATAAATGCTTTGTGGTTCATTGTAGGTGGTCGGCCATAGCTACCAATCTTCCAGGGCGGACTGATAATGAAATTAAGAACTTTTGGAACACCCATTTGAAGAAAAAGCTTCTGCAAATGGGTATAGACCCAGTCACCCACAGGCCAAGAACTGACCTCAATATTCTTTCCAATCTGCCACAATTGCTTGCTGCTGCTAATTTTGCCAATTTGACAAACCCTTGGGACAATGTTCTTAGGCTGCAATCAGATGCCACACAACTTGCAAAGATTCAAGTGCTGAATAACATAATCCAAGTCCTAAGTGCTAGTCCTTCAAATATAGAAGCAATCAATCATTTGGTGTCGTCATCGATTCCGGAACATCAACTATATGAGTACTTGCAAATGAACTCAAAGCTTGAAGGACTTGTCAATGGCTCAGTTGGTTTTCCTACACAAAGCCTTACTCAAATGCAGGTCAATCTTCCAAACTTTGAGATTCCCCAGCTAGCACAACCCAGTGCTTCTCAGCCTATAAATGGCTTGAAAAATTGTAATGGCAATAACAGTGATTGTCACCAACTTGGTACCTCATATTTCATCCCACCTCCACCTTCAAATGCACTTCCTAACTTAGTTTCACCCTCGCCTGAGTGCTCCATTGTCAGTCAAATTGAAAACAAGATTAACCCAAATGATATATCTAATCCTTCATCCACTTCTACCACCTTTGAACCTTTGGGAGATATGATGGATGATGAAGCAAGTGATTCTTACTGGAAAGATTTTATTGAGTAAGTGTTTCCCTTCAGTTATCAAAATGCCTAGATTTCATGTTGTACTTACAATTTACATGTCTGGTGGATACATGATAATCAACTTAGTGTTGCTTCTCTTTATAGAATTTTTTTGGCAAAAGAATAGATGTTTGATTATTTATTTATTCTTTTTTTCCCTTTTTAGCTGTTCACTTGTTTAATCAAATTTCTTATTTATGAATATCTTTTACTGCAGACAAGCATCTTCGCAGCCATGGCCAATCTCATAGAAGGACGCACTTTCCCTTTATATTACAAGAGTTAGATTCCTTTGTAAACCAAATATATACATGTTGTTCATTATATATATGAGCTGGATTTGCTAGACTTTTGCTATACCATATATATAACATCCCATTGTATGAAAGGTACAATATCATTCATGTAATCATTTTCTTACACAGTATACGTTTTTGTTGTATATTAGATCCTATGATTAATTGCAGAAATATAAACTCAGTGTGATCTCTATATTATCTTCATTTTCTTTTTCTTTGTCTGTTCTTAATTATATCTAGAACATCATGAATCACGATAAACCTGTGCATGGTACATCAAGATATAAAACCGTCAAAATGGTTTTGAAAAAGTCATGATGAACGATTGGTACTTCTCTTTGTAAACTTCCATACTCCTTCAATGATTGAAAATGTAAACTTAATCTGGGTCCAGTGAACTAATTAATGTCATCTTTCCGTGAACACCAAGTGAATCCATATTTCAATGAAACAAGACACACACAGACACACAGGCAGACAGAGAGAGAGACATGGCTCAAACATAATCAAACAGTGGGTGAATTTAAAACAGGTTAGTTGTAGAGAGCTTGGGACACGAAATATATTCGGGAAAATGACACAACTTCTCGAAGTAGAAGGGGTAGTCTGACCTTTTGTTAAGGACAAACTCATGTCAAACATGATTTCTAATGTAGACAGTCACAAACCCTAAGACAAAAATGCCCAGATCGAGCTTCGTTATCTGTAATGTGTTGGCTTTGTCTCTCTCTAATGAGGAGCTTAGAAAGTAGCTAATAGCCACACAATATTAGTATAAAAATATAAGAAAAAGTAAAATTAAAATAATGACTATGCTTTAACTAATTGATAATTATATCTGTCTTTTGGTTAAAAAGTCAAGACTTTTTGTTGCCTATTAGGTGAGGATATTTCCTTTTGATTTAAGCCATTGATGCAACACTCAAGCAAGCAATTCACAAAGCTAACAACTACCCCTCCCCTTCTCCCTATTATATAGTAAGCTTATTATTTTTGTCCATAGATTGCACGTTGCAAGTTAATAATTTACTCATATGAACTATTCTTTTTATATAGGCCTCTTGATTTTGAGAATGTTGTCCTTTATTTTTATTTTTCCTGTTTTTTCCAGAAATCAAGTATGGTGTCTTGAGAGAAGTGAAACATCTTTAAAAAAAAAAAAAAAAGGGTTCTAACAACATATATATGAGCTTATGAGAAATCCCATTAGCACAAGCTAACATTTTCTAAGAAGGGACTTCATGATAGTAGTAGGTACCCCTCATTGACCTTTAAATAACAACTAGCCCACCTACCTTGCCAAATACTCGTTGATTCCATCCTATCTAAGATTTGATGTCAATTTTTTTTTTTTTTTTTTTTTTTTTTTTTTTGAGAGAGACATCACAATTTCAATTAATAACACTGAAAATGTAGGTGAAACAATTTAATGCTTATGACTAAAATTTATTCAAAAACACAAGTTTCCTTTCAAAGACTAGATCAAGGACCCCTCCAATTTTAACATTAGTTTTCTTTTATACTCATTCTATGAAGGAGTTTAATTGATGTACGTGGGAGATTGCTCCTTGCGTTTTGCATGGTAGTGCTATCTTGAAATGTGTTTCTTGTCTTTATGTATGACAATGCTAGCTAGTAATGCACCACTTCGTTCTTCTTAGTGTACGTGTCTCCATGCTGGACCGACTCTACTGCCTTGAACCTTCTTAGTGTAGTGTAGGGCTAGCTCGGATGGCCCAAGGACATCATGGTCTGAAAGAACCATAATACCCCTAAGCCCAGCCCTTGTGACAGTACAATCGACAATTAATTTTTTAAGTGTATGTCCACAAAATAATGTTTTTTAAAAAAATATAAAATAGAAATTCTACTCTAACCTAATTTAAGTGTATATGTGTATGAAATTTTCTCATGGAGACTTGAACCCCGATCCCTGTCTCCTACACCCCACAAGCACTTATGCTTGTGAAGTGACTACCGCATCAAGGGTGCGTAGTGGTCACAAAATAATGTTTTAAATGACTGTTCACTAATAGCTACTAATTGGCTCAGTCTTTATCTATCACTCTTATTATCATTAAATAAAATAAATCTAAGTATATAATAATTAAATAATTAGGATAAACTCTATGCGACACATTAAGTCTCCTAATAGAGATAATATTACATTGTCCCATTTGGGCTACTTGGCTTTTAAATAAATTAATGAGTGATAGTTATGGTAATATGGTCATTGTATTATCCACACTATCTGGTTTTGAAATACTCCCACTCAAATAAAGAATCCAGTAGATAAAACCATGTTTGTATTTATACTTTATGTACATAAAATAGACATTATATGTTCTCTTGCTAAGAATAGACATTATATCTTTTGTTATCTAAGAATAACTAAATATATTTCCAAAATACCAAACAATTAGTGAAAAATTAAACATCAAATAAGCTACCAAGTCTAATATGTTCCACATGGTCTTTACACTATATGGCCGACAAACCTTTAGTCATGGGATCAACAATCATTAGCTCGGTAGTGATATGTTCTATGAATACTTTTTGTTTTTTAACATTTTGAGTCTGTTTGGATGCTACTTATTACTGAAAACTAAAAATACTGTAGCAAAATCATTTTTAAATATGTGAATAAGTTCATGGGACCCAGTTTTGAAGTTGTTTTTGCTGAAAAAAAAATTACTTGCGGGTCCCATGAACAGTACACAGGACCCACCATTATTCAACTAAACGTTGGAAGGCACGGAAAACGTGCATTCCTAACGCACACTCTATCTATCACTAAATTACTCTATGCTAATATACTTCAAATTCCACTTTTATTATTCTTAGAGAAGAAAATTGCAGCCAAATTGTCTTGAATTTTTTTTTTTTTTTTTGCTGAATTGTCTTGAAAAATCTTAAACCTATACTAAAGTTCCTTAACCATAACCTCTTGTTGTAGCTTCATAGCATGCAACAATTATGTCTCTATAGTCTATGGTAGATGAAGTAGCAATTATTTGTTCATTAATTCTCCATGAGATAGAATCTTTAGAAAGAAGAAAAATAAATCCTTAAGTTGAGACTTTCTTATGTCTACAAATCCACCAATAATCAAGTGTACATATGTCAATCCAGTGGTAGGAGCAAGTTAAATGTTTAATTTTATATATATATATATATATATATATATATATATATATATAGAGAGAGAGAGAGAGAGAGAGGATATTTTTTAATTTAACGAATATGATATAATCTAAGTATCTTGTTTTCAAAAAGTATGGACTTTGATGGATTTATGTTTTGTGTTTTAGAGCAGAGTTCAAACTTTGTCTTCACTCTACCTGTTGTTCTACATATTAGATCTCATTTATTTAGGGAAAATCTTAGCCACATTTGTTGTGGGGGGGGAGGGCGTTAAAATCTTCGGTCCCACTTTTGTGTTCCACCTTTACATATATACCTAAAATGTCAATTGAGTTGTATAAGACTCTTGGTATTTTGCGTTCTACTTTCTTCTCCACCAATCACAACTTACCACATTTTTTTTCTCCTTATAAAATAATCATAGTTTAAAAATGGTAAAAATAAAATTAGATAATTACATTTCACCTAACCTACCTCATGTCACTTTTTTGGGGGACAAAAAATCCTACCCATACTCATTTTTCTTTCGGGTTTGAACAGGTTAATAGGTTTAGGTCCAATTTTGTCATAAATATTTTAAAAATTATAGTGGGAAAGAAATAAAAGGAAAGGATAAAATATCATATAAATTTACAATCACAATCCTCTTGTGTTCAATTTAAGAAGTACATACAAATTAACATCGTAATGCCAAAAATAACAATTTTTAAAAAAAATTAATATAAGTGGAACCTCCTCCAAATTTTTCCAATTTGGGAGAATTAAGAATGAGAGGATTGGAGTATCTTACCCCTCAAATCCCCTCAAACTCTTTCTCTCCTCCCTTAAAAAAAATCCATATAAAATGAATTAAACCACCCTCATCTCCTTCTTTGCACTTCCCTTTCCTTACCTCCATCCAAACACATTGTTACACTATTTTTAGAAGACCAAGTTATGCGTACCCTTGAGAATCTATGTTAGACTAGGCCTAGAATAAATAAATGATAATTGATGGTATGTGGTCAGCTCCTTCTCCATGGGTAGCCTTCCTCTTTTTATAGACTAAAGAGGAACAATAAGGAATTTGATTTTTAACTTGTTGTACTTCTTCTCCTAATCTTTCATTCTATTAATATTTCCAATAAATGTCACATGGTATAATTGCCAAACTCACATGTGACATAATTATCAAGGCTACGTGTGGCATAAGATATTAAATTCTGTTAGAAATACTGAATGAATATTATTGTATTTCTCAAGTAATAAAATATACATAAGTGCCTTTATAAAAGAGGCAGAGTGTATAGTACAAGTAAGTGTGTAATCAAGTATGTGTGCGCTACAAGTAAATAAGGTGGGCCTAAAGCCCACAACCCATTATACATTAACAGCCCCCCTCAAACTCAATGTGGGTGTGAGACCAAGTTGAGGTTGTCAACCAAAGTACGAAGACGTCTCTTAGGATGTGACTTGGTGAAGATATCTGCAAGCTGATCTTTAGAGGAGACCGAGAACAGCTTGAAAGCACCATGGACAAGATGATAACGGATAAAATGACAATCGATCTCAATGTATTTAGTCCGTTCATGGAAGACATCATTGTGAGCAATATGAATAGCACTCTGGTTGTCACAATAAAGAGGAATAGCAGAGGATGTGGACACACCTAAGTCCTTAAGAAGCCATCGTAGCCAAAGGAGCTCTGATGTGGTATCAGAAAGGACATGATATTCTGCTTCAATACTGGAGCGGGCCACAAGGGTTTGTTTCTTGCTTCACCAAGAAATCAAAGAAGAACCAAAGAAAAAGCAATAACTAGTGGTGGACTTGGGATCAATGGGATCTCCTGCCCAATCAGCATTAAAGAATGCATGGAGAACAAGAGGAGACTGTGCAGAGTAGAAAAGGCCATGGAAGAGAGTGTCCTTCAGGTATTGAAGAATGCGCAGAACAATAGCATAGTGAGTCGATCGTGGAGCAGACAGATACTGGCTTACCTGTTGAACAGCATAGGAAATGTCTGGATGAGTAACAGTGAGATAAACTAAGCTGCCAACCAATCATCTATAAAGAGAGGGATTAGACAATGGTTCCCCCCCCCCCCCCCGAGGGAGTCAAATGTGCATCAAGTTCAACTCGAGTGTCAACAGTCTTGCTATCAATGAGTACAGCTCGAGACAAAAGTTCAAAAGCATACTTGGCTTGAGTAATATAAAGACCATCTGTGAAATGAGTGATTTCAAGACCCAAGAAGTAGCTGAGATGTCCAAGATCTTTCATCTCAAACTGCTAACTGAGAAAATTCTTGAATTCTTGAATGTCACTGAGGTCATCACCAGTTATGATCATATTATCCACATATAGGAGAAGCAAAATGGTGCCTTTGTTAGTGTGACGAAGAAATAAGGCAGAATCATAAGGACTGGCAGTGTAACCCAAGCGAAAGATGGTGGAGCTGAACTTGGCAAACCAAGCTCTTGAAGCTTGTTTAAGACCATAAAATGCACATCGAAGGCGACAAACCTTGTTTGACTCAACAGGAAGACTAGGTTGATGTTGCATATAAACTTCTTCACTTAAATCCCCATTAAGGAAGGCATTTTTGACATCCATTTAAAAAATGTCCAATTTACTAACAGCAGCAACAGCTAAGAGGGCACGAACAGATGAGATACGAGCAACCGGAGCAAAGATCTCTTCATAATCAATCACATACTCCTCTGCAAAACCTTTTGCAATAAGACGAGCCTTATAGCGCTCAATGGACCCATCAGAGCGAGTCTTGATCTTGTAGATCCACTTACAACCAACCACAGACTGTCTAGAAAGGAGAGTAACCAAATCCCAAGTATGGTTTTTGGATAATGCATCAAGTTCCTCTTTCATTGCAATCTGCCATAAAGGGTCAGTGGGGACCTCACGATAGGTGTGAGACTCATGTAGTGTAGCAAGGGCAATGTAACAATGATAATCAAGTAAATGCGCAAGAATGGATCTTACCTGAGTTGGGTGACGAGGTGGAAGATCTTCAGGCGGAGCAGAAGCAGGGGACCCAAGCTCAAAGTGGGGTAGCTCGTCATCGACCTATTCATCTTCCACATGTTCATTTGAGGGTGATCCAGGAGAAGCATAAAAAATATCTGGTAGCTAGATAGAGAAGTCCAAAGGAGGATCAAGAGCATTTGTAGAAGGAACATGTGACTCGTTTGAAAGGATTTCTAAAACAAATGAGGTAGTCAAGGAAGAACGGAAGTGGGAGAGTTCAACAAATGAGCAATGTTCCCAAAAGACAACATTACGGGAAACATGAAGACGATGAGAGACAGGATCATAACACCGATACCCCTTTTGAGTTTCGCCATAGCCAAGGAAACAGTAAAGTCTAGATTGAGGCTCAAGTTTGTTATACTCATGAGGCTAAAGAAGAACGAAACAAGCAGAACCGAAAGAGCGTAGGTGATGATAGTTAGGGGGTGACCTAAAAAGGCGCTTATATGGAGTTTGATTATGGATGATAGTGCTTGGAATGCGGTTAATAGCATGAACAGCATAAAGAGCAGCTTCACCCCAAAATGGGGCAGGAACTTTGGTAGAAAAATGAAGAGCACAAACAGTGTCAAGAATATGATGAAGTTTTTGTTCGGCTTGACCATTTTGCTGAGAAGTACCTGGACAAGTTAGGTGATGTATAGTGCCATAGGAATACAACAGAGCTTGAAAGGCATATTGAGTATATTCAAGAACATTATCAGATCAAAATTTTTTGATACGTTTGGAAAATTATGTTTCAACCATTTTTGCAAAGTTACTATAGGTTGGTTATAATTAAGAGCAAGATTTCATAGGAAAAATCCAACGATAACGAGAATAATCATCAATAAAAACAACAAAATATTGAGATCCACCAATACTAGTAACAGGAGAAGGTTTGCAAACATCAGTATGACTTAACTCAAAAATACTATTAAAGATTGATTCACTATTATTAAAAGGCAAAGGTGGCTGTTTTCCTAATTGGCATGAAGTACAATCAAAATTTTCTTTGGACGCAGAACTTAACAGACCCCTAGAAGTTAACTGTTGTACCCGAGAAGAGGGTGCATGACCAAGACGAGAATGCCAAAGTGCGAGAGAAGGTAAGGAAGAAACTGCAGCGGCTGCAGCAACAACAAAAACAGAAGCAACTGGTGGAAGATGAAGGTTGTCCACGGGAAGCATACGCCCAACTCTAGGACCAGTCCCAAGCTCCTACCCCGTCCTCGGATCCTGCACAATACACCCAAAATAGTAAAAAATAAGGCAATATCCTAGTTCAACTAATTGAACCACAGAATATAAATTATAGGATAGGTCAAGTACATGGAAGACCCCAAGAATTAAGAGGTTGGAGGTCGAAACAAAACCTAGACTATTGCCATGCATGGTGGAACCATCGGCTATATGAATATTAAGAGGATGTGGTGCAAGTTCAAGTTTGGAGAATAAGGACGAGTGAGGTGTCATGTGATTGCAACAAGCAGAATCAAAAAGTCAAGAGTGAGACTTACCAGGTAAAACTGAGAGAGCAGTGGAAAGAGATGCATTACCAGCCATACGAATAACCTGAGCTATGATGTCCTGTAGTTCAGTGGAAGAGAGGTTGATAATGGATCTAGAAGACTAGGACTCAGCTGAGACGGAAGGCATTGACGGAGTAGACTCAGTATTAGCAACAGCAGCAGTAGATTTGTTACGATGATAACAAGTCTCAATAGTGTGACTTGGACGCTTGCAATAGTTGCATAACTTTTTGTTGGACTGCTTGTGACAATTGCCAGAGCTAGAGGCCTCAAACCCTGATTGCGGAGGTTGCTTTGTGAGGGGAGCAGAAGGAGTAGTAGCCAGAACATTAAGCTTATTCTAGGCCTGAAAGGTTGCAAGACGAGCTTTTAATACTAAATGAATATTATTGTATTTCTTAAGTAATAGAATATACATAAGTGTCTTTATATAAGAGGCAGAGTGTGTAGTATAAGTATGTGTGCTCTATAAGTAAATAAGGTGGGCCTAAAGCCCACAACCCATTATACGTTAACAAATTCTATAAAGACTTGATGTAAACCATTTGGTTTATACTTTCTAATAAGAACATGTTACATCACCATATTATTAAAACATAAATATATCTAATTACACAGGATAACATTTCAATAAACATCATATTTTAAATTTTAAATAAAAGGTTGATGTGATGTTATTAAATGTGATAGGATGTATTAAGTTTTAAGTATATGGTTGATGTGACAATTTTTTATTGAATGGTGTAAAACATGAGTTTTACATCCCATTCTTATCAAATTTGAACTCGTGGCATATTGTTAGTCAAGTGCATTCACAAACCAAGACTAGTTATTCCTCGATGGAACTCGATCAAACACATTCTTGAAACCAAGACCAATCACGACTTAGTCTTTAGCTCACAAATATGTTATACATAGGTTAATATTTGGAATTACATATTTTAATAGATACAATTCCAAATATTGGTCTCACACTCAAGATTCTATCTCCCAATAATGTCAAATCCTACCTTTTATGTTGTAAACATTGCGACGCAAAAAAAAAAGAAAAAAAAGAAACCGGTTTAGAAGAATATCATGTAATCTATTCTGTGACAACTAAAATGATCATTTACATGTATTTTAATAACATATAATTTATCAAGTTATTTAAATAAGACACATGATTAATTATACGTCTACTTAACAAAAAAAAATCTTGTAATTATAAACATATGTGAATGTCAAAAATCTTGTATGTAGTTGAACTAGTTTCTCATAGCATTTTCAACAAAGATGTTTTGGGTTTAATAAATCTCCCTCTTCCCCTTTATAACTATAGAACTTTTTGAATTATAAAAAATAAATTAATTAATTAAAAAAAGAAAAAAAAACGAATGGTCATCTGCATTGTCACCTTCGTTTTTTTTTTTTTAAAGAATTCTAATGATTAAGAAAATATTTATTACACGGAAAAGTAACTAACCAAAAAGGCGACAAAAGGTCTATCCTTGCTCTAGCCACCTTAGAACTTTGTATCACTTTTGTATTGATCACGACACCATATTTTGTGATGCTTTCAACAATTTAAAGAACGGAGAAAATTCAATTCTGAATTGGTATGGTATTCTTCGCCTAATCTACACCCTACTTGGTGAAACTTATTGATTTTTGAGATGCATTTGATTTAACTAATTGAAATGACTGAAGGATGGACTTTTTGGGAGCTTCTGAAAACTACTTGATCGAGATGCTGCAATGAAAATGGAAATGTGAAATTGAATGTTAACTACATATCTCCTCTTTAATAACGATAAGTATCGTGTCAAGTTGACAACTCGGCAGATGAGAAACTCTAAATTATTTGGTAATAAATGATATCACATAAGTGGTATTAAAATTCAATAAGTGAGTGACATATTTACAAAAAATAACTACCTCACTAGCAAATGAAATACATTTACTAGTAAGGCAGCATTTGGATTGCACGTTTGCGCGTCTAGCGTCTGCGTTCCCTCTTTTTTTTTTTTTTTTTAGCCGTAATATTTGACTTTTCAGCAATACCAGTAGGTCCTGTGCACTATTTACGGGACCCACAAACCTCATTTTTCAACAACTTTTTCATTAAAAATGAGTCACACGGTACTATTTACACATTTAAAAATTATTTTGCTACAGTGTTTTCAATTTTCAGTTTTCAACTTTTAGTTTTCAGCAAAATAAACTGTATCTAAACGGATCCTAAATAATTATTTTACACCTATGTCTTTCGTTTATTAAATTTTTATACGAATGACGTAATATCATTTAATATACATTTTTCCAAGTAGGGGCATGCTATTCCCAGCTTTCTTTTTGGTTTTTGGTTAAGGTCATACTAATGAGTGCCTTTAGGGCATTGTTTAATAATTAATTTTTAAAAAGTTTTGACACTACTTTTATAGGAAATTAAAAAAAAAAAAAATGCTGTCAAAATTTTTTTTTTCCTCATAAAAACCTTCTTTAAATAGATTATTAACTAATACTCTAAGTACATTCGTTAGCATTTCCTTTTTGTTATAACAAAAAGGTTAGACAATGATAAAAGTTAATCCGTTTATAGAGTTCCCATTTATTACAGCAAGTTTCGAGCATAGCTCTCTTACCAGTAGGTAAGGACCTAAAAATATGGGACCATTTTGAACGGTCATAACCCCAATTATCTAAGAGATACGACTTAGATTTCTGAACTCGGTCAACCAATCATAAATGACAATACCCACACACAAAATTCTAGCAACTCGTATGGTTTTTATTTTATTTTACATAATTTAAAAGCAATAAATAAATAAATAAATAAATGACGTTATCAAGTCGTAAAAACTATACGTATAATTTTTTTTTTTTTTTTTTTTGCTGAATAAAACTATACGTATAATGGTCATGAAGTCCATGCAGGAATGTATTACATGTGAAATTTTTTTCAACCAAGATAAAAAAATCAGATTTAACTGGATGTAGATAGGACAGGACCAAGTGTTGCGAGGAGGACTATAACATGAATAAACCTTTTAGACCTATAAAATATAAATTTTGTCAAGAGTCTACTAAGTTATAACTCAACTGGAATTTTTTGATATTTTTAATTGAGGCATTCATAGTTCAGGTTCTCTTTTCCTTAATTATCAAATTATCAACAACAACAACAACATGTGAATGTCAAAAATCTTGTATGTAGTTGAACTAGTTTCTCATAGCATTTTCAACAAAGATATTTTGGGTTTAATAAATCTCCCTCTTCCCCTTTGTAACCATAGAACTTTTTAAATTATAAAAAATTAATTAATTAATTAAAAAAAAGAAAGAAAAAAAAGCGAATGGTCATCTGCATTGTCACCTTCGTTTTGTTTGTTTGTTTGTTTTTTTTTTTTTTTAAGAATTCTAATGATTAAGAAAATATTTATTATACGCAAAAGTAACTAACCAAAAAGGCAACAAAAGGTCTATCCTTGCTCTAGCCACCTTAGAACTTTGTATCACTTTGTATTAATCACGACGCCATAGTTTGTGATGCTTTCAACAATTTAAAGAACGGAGAAAATTCAATTCTGAACTGGTATGGTATTCTTCGCCTAATCTACACCCTACTTGGTGAAACTTATTGATTTTTGAGATGCATTTAATTTATGTAATTGAAATGACAGAAGGATGGACTTTTGGCAGCTTCTGAAAACTACTTGATCGAGATGCTGCAATGAAAATGGAAATGTGAAATTGAATGTTAACTACATATCTCCTCTTTAATAACGATAAGTATTGTGTCAAGCTGTCAACTCGGCAGATGAGAAACTCTAAATTATTTGGTAATAAATGATATTACATCACCTGTATCAAAATTCAATAACTGAGAGACATGTTTACAAAAAATAACTACCTCACTAACAAATCAAAGACATTTACTAGTAAATAGTTATTTTACACTTATGTCTTTCGTTTATTAAATTTTGATACGAATGACGTAATATCATTTAATATACATTTTTCCAAGTAGGGGCATGCTATTCCCAGCTTTCTCTTTGGTTTTTTGTTAGGGCCATGCTAACAAGTGCCCTTATGGCATTGTTTAACTATCAATTTTAAGAAAGTTTTGACATCACTTTTATAGGAAATGAAAAAAAAAAAAAAAAAAAACTATCAAAATATTAATTGATTTTTTTTTCTTTTCTCATAAAAACTTTTTTTAAATGGATTATTAACTAATGATCTAAGGGCATTCATTAGCATTTCCCTTTTTTGTTATAACAAAAAGGTTAGACAGTGGCCAAAAGCCTTGTAGCTGAATTGGCACCTCCCCATGTACAAAGTGCTTGGGAGGTCTAGGGGAGAAAGGGTTCGAGCTGCCGGGTTAGTAGCATGTTGTAATTATATCTCAAAAAAAAAAAAAAAAAAAAAAATTAGCCAATGATAAAAGTTAATCCCTTTATAGAGTTCCCATTTATTACAGCAAGTTTCGAGCATAGCTCTCTTACCAGTAGGACCTAAAAATATGGGACCATTTTGAACGGTCATAACCCCAATTATCTAAGAGATACGACTTAGATTTCTGAACTCGGTCAACCAATCATAAATGACAATACCCACACACAAAATTCTAGCAACTCGTATGGTTTTTATTTTATTTTATTTTACATAATTTAAAAACAATAAAAAAAAATGACGTTATCAAGTCGTAAAAACTATACGTATAAACGGTATAATGGTCATGAAGTGGTCTAGGGGAGAAAGGGTTCGAGCTGCGGGATTAGTAGCATGTTGTAATTATTTCTCAAAAAAAAAAAAAAAAAAGTTAGCCAATGATAAAAGTTAATCCCTTTATAGAGTTCCCATTTATTACAGCAAGTTTCGAGCATAGCTCTCTTACCAGTAGGACCTAAAAATATGGGACCATTTTGAACGGTCATAACCCCAATTATCTAAGAGATACGACTTAGATTTCTGAACTCGGTCAACCAATCATAAATGACAATACCCACACACAAAATTCTAGCAACTCGTATGGTTTTTATTTTATTTTATTTTACATAATTTAAAAACAATAAAAAAAATGACGTTATCAACTCGTATGATTATTTTATTTTATTTTATTCTAACAACTCGTATAATTATTCTATTTTATTCTAGCAACTCGTATAATTATTTTATTTTATTTTATTCTAGCAACTCGTATGGTTTTTTGAAAAATCGATAGTTGAGGGTATAGCCTTATAGGGGAATTTGAAGTTTAAGCCTGAGTTAAATGATACTTAGTTTGTAGAGAAAGCTGGAAATTCACATTCACATTTTGAGCATACCATAATTATAACCTCTTTGTAAGTGAAAATTGCATGCCTCAAGTTAATTGCTCAAAAATAAAATGAACCAAAAAAAAAAAAAAATCCTATTTTGCCAAACAATTTTGTGCACTCAAAAGTGATTTTAAAAACCAAAACGGATAAAGAACTGAAAAATAAGACTGGTTATCAATTATCTGGTCCGACTGAGGTCAGAAAAGTCCGAACTAATGATATCATAATTAATATAATTTAAAATATTAAAATAATTTTTATGTGAATTTTGAATTTTCATAAGTTATATTAAAAAATATATATATACTGCCTTTTTTTTTTCTAATTAGTAGTTGTTGACAAAATAAAGTTTGCTATTTAAGCTTCATATTTTTATTTTTATAAATAATAGTTTAATTATTTAACTTTAACTTTTAGCTATTTATTCAAGGAACCCAAAAAAAAAAAACTAAAACGAAAACGAAAACGAAAACGTAAACGACATAATGAAAACAAAAACGAAAACGTAAATGACAGAATGATTAGACAAGTAAATTTCGTTCCTAGTTAAAATGTCACACAAGTTTACTCTTCTTTTTTCCCCCCTAAATTTATCACCACACGTTACCACTTAACTTTAGATCAGATTCAAATTTCTTTTACTTTTCAGTCTTCTTTCCCCCCATAGTCTTTTCGGTAAAGACAGTAAGACATCAATCTCACTCTCTCAAGACAAATTCTTTCTCAATTCCAATCAAAGTCCTATCAAAGGCTCAACTTTCCCATACATTTCATCCAACAAAAGTTCACTTTATTTTATTTTCACCCACATATTTGAGATTTCCCCGATCTCATTTCAGTTCAGATCTAAGAAATTTGTACAATTTGGTTCTAGTTTTTTTTTTTTTTTTTTTTTTTTTTTTTTTTTTTTTTTTTTTTTTTTTTTTTTTTCAGTTACAAGAACCAGTTTAACCGCACCAATTCTCGGTTTTGCCGAGTGAACCGCCGATTTCCAATTTTTCTTGCTTTTTCTTTAATGTTCAGTTTTTAATGATAATCGGCCCAGATCAATTTTTAATGATTTCCGATTTTTCTTGCTTTTTCTTTAAGCCAACCGATCCAGTCCAATTTTTAAAACCATAATTCAAAACTCCTCCACGTCATTTCAAAACTTTGCAGAAAAAATAAAATAAAATAAAAACAAACAAACAGGAGAGCCCAGCAATTGAAATTCTGGACAGTAACAATCAAGATGATGCTCAGTGCCATTGAGTAAGAACCAGATTAGGAGATTCTTAAACACAATCCATAAGACTGGAGACTGATAACATTTGGAAAGAGAAGAGAGAGAGAAAAGTCACCGGGCTCAGAGAGGTCTGCATTTGGAGTTGGGCCTCCAAATCCAAGCCCCTCATTTCTCAAGGTGGATGTCAGATTCAAGCCCACAAAGTTTTTACTAAACTATTAAAGTGGATTTTCTTTCTTCTTTCCTACATTTACTCTTTTTTTTTTTTTCTTTTTCCTATTGAAGTCCTAGAACACTCTCCTCTGACTAGAACCTAGATACTTCAATAGGTAACACCACCGAGATGATGCTAAGTGCCATTGCATATGCTTTTCGAGTATCCTACAATTAATTAATCAAGTACTTAAGATTCAAACGTCTTATAAGTTATAAGGTTACAGGAAAGAGTGGAACTACAAGAATAGAACTACAAGAATACTTGTTGCCTAGTGTCACCACATCGTTGCAAAGATCTACAATTTCTTGACTTTCAAATAGCAGAATCCTTATAAATTTGGTCATGAAGGTACATGCCCCGCATTACTGAACAGGGAAGACCAAGCTATTCACCTTACTACACAATCGGGAGTGCCAAAAATGACCCCAAAAAAAAGTATGAAGTCATATATCATGTGTAATGTTTGGGGTAGGGGATGAAAGAAGAAATGGATTACATGTCATCAAATCACAACGGAATCACAGAAACTCCATAGAATACCCAAAATCAGAAATCAAATATAAGATTGACAAAATGCTGAACTAACCTCCCATTTATTTTAACTGTAACATGCTACTAGAATGACAAAACCCTGATATCAGCACCTTATCTTTCCAATAATTTCAATATTTATTAGGAAAAAAAAAGGGAAGTTACAAACTTACAATAATGTAATGCTAGTCCACACACGGTATGAAGAACAGAGTCTAGAGTTGAACAGAGGACAGTCACTAACAAAAACGTCCTTCACAATTATTTTATAATAGGTAAAGATGAAGCTTATACATTAGACTAGAACACAAGGGACCTCACCTATGCAGCAGCCTGTAAAGCATACCACAAAAAACAATGCCCTAAATAATAAATGAGATGGTAGACAGCAGGCCAAATGGGAAACCAGTTACTCCAAAGAAAATGTATCAGAAATTTCACTGACATTTCCATCAAAATTTTACAAAATTAGCAAGCTTGGCAAAAACCATTGAACCTCCTAAAACTTTAGCATTTCTTTCTAGACTTTTTCACATTGATTTCTATTTAAATGGAAACATGAGGAAGATGAAATATTGTTCCTTTTTTCTTTCCCAAAACAACAAATTCTTATTCTTTAGCCCATGACTACCCTCTCAAAAGACAGGGATGCACACGTTCCACACAGCTCCCCATATCTTATTCACAAGAACCAACATTGCCAATCACTCACACCACAATTGAACACAATCACCAAAACTTGCCAGCATTTAGTCAAATACAAATTGACCCTAATGACTTATCGCCATGTACCATCTAACGTACGTTAATTTCAACTCGAAAACTCTGAAGAATGAAGATTCCTTCCAATACGCTAACCTGGATGCAGCTATATTATCAGCCATACGAGCATCACATTACTTTGGAAGACTTAAAAAAAACATCATTAGAAGTTATCCTATCAACATATTAGCAGCAGGGACTGGGTAAGAAATCACAAATTTGGAAGTTCAATGATTAAATTACAAGGCAGATCAGCAGAGACTATATGAAATCACAGGTTTGGAAGCTAATGATCTGATTGTAAAGTTGATTTAATCTGCTTAAGGCATTGACAACATTAGGAGTTTTTATTTCAATCTTCTTAATGAATTGAAAAATACTTTGTCTTCTTTCTTCTCCTAATCCCTTGACCACAAAGAAATTGGAAGAAGAACGCAGCAGAGTATAATGGAAATAAGGTAAAGTAAATGGAGAATGAGAGAGACAGAAGCAGAGTAGATGCATAATTTTAGTTCTGCCCTTAGAGCTTCAAAGGTTTCTACGTTTTTCCCCAATTTGGAAATTTATTTATAAATTTCCATTACTTGGCATTCATAATGCATACAGTCATTAATGTTATGCTATTTTAGATGCTGAGGATTGGATATGAAAGCTCCTGGTGAACAAGGGCAATGCAAAAAAATGTTTTAGGCTTCTGTTTTTGGAAGGGAGGATGGATCCTAGGAAGCAAACACACAACAATGACCAAAATCCCTGGTGTTCCTTGCCCAACACATATGGACACAAATACTTTATGGACACTGCCGCCTGCCTGTTTTGAGAATATAAAAAATTTTGCATTTAACCACTAATCCCTTTAAAAATTGATATCTAGCCCATGTTATGCAGGTCTAAAAATAAAGACTCTGTAGATGTCATGTATCAATCCTATATCCCTATTATAGAAACTTCAATACACCAAAGAAAGCGGAATGGAACTCATTCATGCTCATACGGCAATAAATTTACATCACTTATTTATTCAAGCAAGCCAGGACAACTGAAGCAAATATCATACTATGCAAAATAATCATGAAAGCAGCCAAAGTGTTTTTTTTTTCCCCTGTCTATGTGTGTGTGTGGAAGAAAGCAAGCATAGTTGAAGTATGAAAAGGAAGACAATCCATTGTTTCTTGAAGTATGCAAGAAATAAATATATGGCAATTTATAGAATAAATAGCAAAATTCATACATTCCATTTGATAGGTAAAACGTACTTGGCAAAACATATCCCTTGAATAAGCACTTTTGAATTAGGGCTTCAAGCCTTCAACTATCTGATAGGTGCCTAAACAATATATGGAATTCGCAAAAAAAAAAAAATTAATAAATAAATAAATAATAATAATAATAATAATAGAAGAAGCCAAAAAGGTACTCTGAGAGTCAAGAACTTGATCCATCCAGCTGAGTAAACCATCAATGATTAACCCAACTGCGTCACCTTGCTTATTCACCCACGCACACACACAGCATTACTCACACAAGGGTTTTGCTCTCTTCAATCTCGCCACCTCTCACCTCTTGATTCTCCTTCTCCTCCAATTCCACATTCCTCCTCTTCTCTTCCACAACATCACAAAAAAAATCCACAAAAACATACTCATACTCTGGCATTTTCGCGAACCCAGGAAAGTAATTAATATCAATAACAAAGTAGCTATTCCCATCTCTACTATCCCTAATCAAATCAAAGTTAAAAAGCCTAAGCCCCATTGCCTCCCTCAACCCATTGGCTAACTCTATCACAGACTCGAAAGGCGGCATTTCCGCCTCATCCACAAGCTTCTCCACTCCAGAAATATATCCCTCCACCTGATCAGAAGAATCACTTTTCGCAATCAAATTCGATATCTGCTTAAACAACAACAAACCCTCCTCCAGTGCCATATTATTTAGCGTCCCTTCAGATATATCCGGCAACGATTTTCTCTTCACGCATTTAACATGATCGCCCACCACATACACCTTGAAAATCACACCGCCGTGGTTCACAAATTCTTGCATCACAAATGGTTTTTTCAGTTTCAGTTTCTTCAGCCCGTTCTCGTTGAACACCAAGAACATCTCGTGTGACTTGGCACTGCCGTCGACCGACACCTGTTTCGCTATGAACGGAAACTTGAACCCTATTTCGTCAATCGAATCCACAAGATTCTCGGACTCTTCCAATACTCTCTGATTTGGAACCCCGAGGGTTTGGTTCCCTTGAGGGATTTTCAAGCTGGTCACCACATCAAGCATGGAGGCACGGCTGTGGAGATGGTCGATTGCTTCCGGCATGTCGATTACGACAACGTTTGGGTGATGGAGAGAGAGTTGCTGCACTTGGTTGTTCCAATCAGAGTCGTAGATTTTAAACTTAAATCCAATCATGCCTATAGTTCTCGGACTAGATGATTTGGGTTAGTTAACACTCGTTCGCAGTTCTATAAGTGTTTAAACTTAAATCTAATCATGCATGTAGTTCTCGGACCAGATGATTTGGGTTAGTTAACACTCATTCGCAGTTCTATAAGTGTTTAAACTTAAATCCAATCATGCATGTAGTCTTCGGACCAGATGATTTTGGTTAGTTAACACTCGTTCGCAGTTCTATAAGTGTTTAAACTTAAATCCAATCATGCATGTAGTCCTCGGACCAGATGATTTGGGTTAGTTAACACTCGTTCGCAGTTCTATAAGTGTTTAAACTTAAATCCAATCATGCATGTAGTCCTCGGACCAGATGATTTGGGTTAGTTAACACTCATTCGCAGTTCTATAAGTGTTTAAACTTAAATCCAATCATGCCTGTAGTCCTTAGACCAGATGATTTGGGTTAGTTAACACTCGTTCGCATGTTCTCTAAGTGTTTAAACTTAAATCCAATCATGCCTGTAGTCCTCGGACCAGATGATTTGGGTTAGTTAACACTCGTTCGCAGTTCTATAAGTGTTTAAACTTAAATCCAATCATGCCTGTAGTCCTCGGACCAGATGATTTGGATTAGTTAACACTCGGTCGCAGTTCTCTAAGTGTTTAAACTTAAATCTAATCATGCCTGTAGTTCTCGGACCAGATGATTTGGGTCAGTTAACACCCATTCACAGTTCTCTCAAGCGTTTAAACTTAAATCCATTCATGCCTAAAGTTCTCGGACCAGATAATATGGGTTAGTTATCACTCCTTCACTGTCTTTAAAAGCGCTTAAACTTAAATACATTCATGCCTGTAGTCCTCGGACCGGATGACATGGGTTAGTCAACACCCTCGTACAGTTATTATTATTGAGACATAACCCTAAAATGAGTCATGCTTGAAATTCTCGAATGTCTTGAAGTTAACTCTAACTTATGATAGGCCTCCTTAGTTATGCCAAGGGGTAATAACATTCTCTGTGTATATTCGAAAAGACTTGTGAAACTTCCATAATCACTCGCTGCATTCATTGCTTATTAGTAATTCTTATACAAACTGTTCTTTTTAGTACCAATTTTAGTTATTTACATCATCTGCATGATATAGTGGTTAAGTTTACCTACATTACCGTAACTACAAAGTATAGCTATTTGCAGCAATAATAAGTCATAAGATATATAACGAAGACACCAGAAGTGAAAGGGAAATGGTTTCATTAATCAAAAGAGAACAGTTTACAATCCCTTACATAAAAGAAAGACTAATACAAATACAAAATCAAAACTCCTAACTGTCTAAGCCTTCTTCTGAGGGACCAAAGGATCAGCAGCCTGACTGGACTGAGCTGCAGCAGTTTCTAGGGCTTGGTCTTTAGATTCTGAGAGGTTTTTCTTCTCTCCCAAGTCTTTGCCCTTATCCTGGGGAGCCTCAACTGGCTTGCTCTGATCACCAGGCTGACCAGACTCCTTGAAGGCCTCAAGGTTGGTAGGGGGGACTTGGCCGACCAGGGTTGCTCCGAAGCCTCCTGGGGTTGTTTGGGAGGAGAGGGATCAGACCCCGGGAGCTCTCGGATGTCAGGATCATAATATATGCTCCCAGGCAGTCTCAGGTTTGAGTCCGCAGGGACCCCAGCAGCATCCATTGCTCTCCCCCAAGTTATATCGCAGTAGTCTCGGCTGACCGAGGCAAACTGCTCAGTGAGGCTGACTTGGGTCTCATCCACCCCCAGCTGATATGCTGTTTTTCTTTCAGCCTCGATTGCCTCCTTGGCCAGCTGAGCGTTCTGCTCGGCCAATCGGGCATTCTCCTTGGCTTTTTGAAGTTCAGCCTTAAGTCCTTTCACCAACTCCCTCTCTGTCGCCAAGTTGATCTCCGCCATGTTCAATAGTTTACGCTGATCTTCGGCCTGCTTCTCAGCATTTTTGAGGCCAGCATCAAGGCTACTCTTCTAGTTGGTCATGTCTTTCAACTGCTCGGACAGTAGAGAATAATCCTCCCTCAGGTTGCCCTGAGATTTTTCTACCTCAGATCGAGATTGGGCTGCTGCTTGGGCTTCAATATAGGACTTCTTGTTCCACTCTTCGACCACATAAATCTACTGGGTAATCTACATAACAAAAAATTTCAATACAGAGCAAAGAGAAGGGGTAAGTAAAAAAAGAGGTCAGCACCTTAATTAAGTGGATCAATTCACTTACCATGGCTATATCCCTCTTAAGGGATAGGAAGAGCTCATATTGGTTGAAGCGCCTATAAGAGTCCATGTCCTTTGGAAGGATAAGTGGCTGCTCCAAAGCCTCAGCAACAAGACCTGCCCTCCCCCCATCGTAATTTTTGAGGGAGGCCTCCCAAGGGATTGGAGCGCTATCCAATTCCAGCCTTGGGGACCAGGTGCGAGGTCCTCGGCGCACATCAGCCACGAGGGCTTCATCTTGGCTCTCTGTTGACAAAGCCCTCTTGCTCCGGTGATCTTTAGCCACCTTTTGTTGTTTGGTCTCTTTCGGAGGCACTACCTCCTTTCCTTCATTGTCAGCAAGTGGCCTTTTCTTCTTCGGATCTGGCAATTTCTTGGTACCGAGATCCAAAGAAACCTGAGGAGGTGATGGAGGAAGACTTACAGTCGGTTGGGACGGACTGGTCCTTTTGGGCTCAGCTTTTTTACCCCTATTCTTCATTAAACTCCTTAAATCCGCCATATCCTCTTCCTCCGAAGAGTCCTCTGGGAGAGCAGTTATCAGAACGGGAGGATGAATACTCGACTGCCTGTCAATTTCCTCCTCGGCGTCGGAAACTTGTATCACTTGAACCCCTCTTGAAGCCTCTCCTTCAAACTTGAACTCATCAATCTGCTCGTCAAGTGAAGGGGTTGAAGAAGCGACTCTTTCCTCTACCGCAGCTGGTTCAAGAGAAACCTGTTGAATTAGCTGGAGGAGCAATGGCACACCCTCTGGATTTGGGTGTGGTACGGGTGCATGATCGTACGGTGCTAAAAAATTATGTTGGCCGACGTCTATCCATTTGAGATGATAGTCTCCTTGAGTAATAGCATTACTGACTGGCTGAAACTCCTTTGATTTTGGCGTGTAACCAAGAATGAGGGGAACAAATCGGAGCTGCCCGTCTTCACTCACGAAAATTTCCGATCGGAGTAAGTAATTAAGTGTGGGAACGTTTGTGAGGCTGAGCTGAGGAGAAACGTGATTTTTATCTACTAACACCACAATAAAAAAACTTGGTCAGAAACCTGAAAATAATGATACAAAAAAGAGACAGATTGTTAAAAAAACAAAGATCCTAAATCTATTGTTAGGAAACCTAGGACTAGGAGGTCCCACCTGGCTCTCCTAGTTGGGTCGGGCAATGAAGACCGTCATGCCACGCACCCAAGACGATCAGATAGTCGTCTTTCATCCCTTTATTGGACTTGGGAAGGCAGGAGACGAGCCTAACGGCGTCGGACCGGGATTTAAGATAGTATCCCGCTCCCTTCTAGCTATGACACTTGTACATATGTACCATGTCACGCCAGGTAAGTCCTAATCCTAGATGAAAGTTCAGGGTGTCAATGGCTCCTAGGATCCTAAAGAGATTGGGCGCGCACTGCTCAGGAGAAAGCCTATGGTTGCGAAGATAGTTTTTGGTGACAGAACCCATAGGAAGAGTCATTCCTCCTTCTATGAACGCTATCATAGGGATTACGGCTTCCCCCTCTCTTCGATCGGTTAATATCCGCTCCGAAGGACAATACCTCAGATTTACCCCCTATGGTATGCCGTAGGTCTCCTTAAATTCCTCTATTAAGACGGGACTATCGACAAGTTCCTCGAATCTACCCATTTTTGGTTAACTAGAGAAGGGCGCAGAGCAATAACTGGCAAATAAGAGTTTGGAGGCCGAGAATACTGGCCGAGAAGAAGATGGAGGGTCAGAGATGTCGAAACTTACGCAAACTAAATCGGAGAATGATCTTCGAACTCGCAAAAGGATTCTTACAGACTCTGGGAAGGACTAGGATTGATGATTGGAAGAACTTGGTGGATACGAGTGCTTGAGTTTGCTGGGTGGTCTGAGAATTTGCGAAGTAAAGAAGAAATAACCTCTTCTGAGGCTTTATATGGGGGGCAAGCGAAGGGGCAGGAGTCGTCCCACCCAAATTCTAAGGAAGAATCACGTCCGTTGGATCAATAGTCCACCGTTGGATACCAGAGACAAAATGCCGCCTGGGGTAATTAATAGCGCTTTGGAATACTGAAATGACAGAAGCATTAATGAAGCGCCTGCACCTATGCCCACACGCGTGTAAGTCCAGATATTTGTGCTTTTTCAAATTTTTATTTCGTAACAAGTCAAAATCCTATTTTTTCTCCTCGGATGCGAAGGAAAAACCAAAATTTTGAGGGGATATTGTGGGGGGGTGAAAACCCAACTTTACGTATTAGGCCTAGGACCCTATTTGAGGATTACTGTGTGTCCGAAGAGAGGAAAATGTTTGAGAAGGAGCCCATGTGGAAGAAACATACCTGGAAGTGAATAAGGAGTGTAGTCCGAGGAGATCATCATTGATCCGAAGAGGTTATCCTCCTCGGATACAAAGAGCCTTGGTCAAGCAGACACCTAGAAGGTTCAAGTAACCTTTCTAATGACTTTGATGATAAGGGCAGGCTTCAGGCATGTATGGGGATGATAGGAACGGAAAAATATCTAGAAGACAAGCTGCAACCACCACATTAAATGCACTGCAGCTGTTTTTCTGGCCGCATTAATGTGGAGAAGACCCCTAAACAGTATAATCTCAGCTACCACCACTCACAGAGAACTAAAGAAGATACATAATGGGACATGTACTCAAGTGGATGTTCAGATGAAAAACAAGTGGACGATGAAGATGATGGGAGTGGATGCTATATAAAGAGAAGAGGCCTCTGATAAGATGAGGGGGGGGGAGAAAAGAAAAAGAGAAGTAGAAAATAACTTTACTGTAACTCTAAGAGTTATAATCACCTTTCACTCAATAAAATACCTCTTCGGATGTTCATTTGTTCAGCTTTTCAAGCATGATCTCATGTTAATTCATTCTTAAATACCATAGTTAGTTACTGTTTAATCCACAACCAGCCCAGCTCTTTCACCCACTCTCTACAAATTCATTGTTTTGGGTTTATTGGGCTCATAATCCAAATCCTCTAGGCTTGGGCTACAAAAACAGACCCTACAGTAGTTGTTGACAAAATAAAGTTTGCTATTTAAGCTTCATATTTTTATTTTTATAAATAATAGTTTAATTATTTAACTTTAACTTTTAGCTATTTATTCAAGGAACCCAAAAAAAAAAAAAAACGAAAACGAAAACGAAAACGTAAACAACATAATGAAAACAAAAACGAAAACGAAAACGTAAATGACAGAATGATTAGACAAGTAAATTTCGTTCCCAGTTATAATGTCACACAAGTTTACTCTTCTTTTTTCTCCCCTAAATTTATCACCACACGTTACCACTTAACTTTAGATCAGATTCAAATTTCTTTTTCTTTTCAGTCTTCTTTCCCCCCATAGTCTTTTCGGTAAAGACAGTAAGACATCTATCTCACTCTCTCAAGACAAATTCTTTCTCAATTCCAATCAAAGGCTCAACTTTCCCATACATTTCATCCAACAAAAGTTCACTTTATTTTATTTTCACCCACATATTTGAGATTTCCCGGATCTCATTTCAGTTCAAATCTAAGAAATTTGTACAATTTGGTTCTAGTTTTTTTTTTTTTTTTTTTTTTTTTTTTTTTTCAGTTACAAGAACCAGTTTAACCACACCAATTCTCGGTTTTGCCAAGTGAACCGCCGATTTCCAATTTTTCTTACTTTTTCTTTAATGTTCAGTTTTTAATGATAATCGGCCCAGATCAATTTTTAATGATTTCCGATTTTTCTTGCTTTTTCTTTAAGCCAACCGATCCAGTCCAATTTTTAAAACCATAATTCAAAACTCCTCCATGTCATTTCAAAATTTCGCAGAAAAAATAAAATAAAATAAAATAAAAACAAACAAACAAACAGGAGAGCCCAGCAATTGAAATTCTGGACAGTAACAATTAAGATGATGCTCAGTGCCATTGAGTAAGAACCAGATTAGGAGATTCTTAAACATAATCCATATGACTGGAGACTGATAACATTTGGGAAGAGAAGAGATAGAGAAAAGTCACCGGGCTCAGAGAGGTCTGCATTTGGAGTTGGGCCTCCAAAACCAAGACCCTCATTTCTCAAGGTGGATGTCAGATTCAAGCCCACAAAGTTTTCACTAAACTATTAAAGTGGATTTTCTTTCTTCTTTCCTACATTTACTCTTTTTTTTTCTTTTTCTTTTTCCTATTGAAGTCCTAGAACACTCTCCTCTGACTAGAACCTAGATACTTCAATAGGTAACACCACCGAGATGATGCTAAGTGCCATTGCATATGCTTTTCGAGTATCCTACAATTAATTAATCAAGTACTTAAGATTCAAACGTCTTATAAGTTATAAGGTTACAGGAAAGAGTGGAACTACAAGAATAGAACTACAAGAATACTTGTTGCCTAGTGTCACCACATCGTTGCAAAGATCTACAATTTCTTGACTTTCAAATAGCAGAATCCTTATAAATTTGGTCATGAAGGTACATGCCCCGCATTACTGAACAGGGAAGACCAAGCTATTCACCTTACTACACAATCGGGAGTGCCAAAAATGACCCCAAAAAAAAGCATGAAGTCATATATCATGTTTAATGTTTGGGGTAGGGGATGAAAGAAGAAATGGATTACATGTCATCAAATCACAATGGAATCACAGAAACTCCATAGAATACCCAAAATCAGAAATCAAATATAAGATTGACAAAATGCTGAACTAACCTCCCATTTATTTTAACTGTAACATGCTACTAGAATGACAAAACCCTGATATCAGCACCTTATCTTTCCAATAACTTCAATATTTATTAGGAAAAAAAAAGGGAAGTTACAAACTTACAATAATGTAATGCTAGTCCACACACGGTATGAAGAACAGAGTCTAGAGTTGAACAGACAGTCACTAACAAAAACGTCCTTCACAATTATTTTATAATAGGTAAAGATGAAGCTTATACATTAGACTAGAACACAAGGGACCTCACCTATGCAGCAGCCTGGAAAGCATACCACAAAAAACAATGCCCTAAATAATAAATGAGATGGTAGACAGCAGGCCAAATGGGAAACCAGTTACTCCAAAGAAAATGTATCAGAAATTTCACTGACATTTCCATCAAAATTTTACAAAATTAGCAAGCTTGGCAAAAACCATTGAACCTCCTAAACTTTAGCATTTCTTTCTAGACTTTTTCACATTGATTTCTATTTAAATGGAAACATGAGGAAGATGAAATATTGTTCCTTTTTTCTTTCCCAAAACAACAAATTCTTATTCTTTAGCCCATGACTACCCTCTCAAAAGACAGGGATGCACACGTTCCACACAGCTCCCCATATCTTATTCACAAGAACCAACATTGCCAATCACTCACACCACAATTGAACACAATCACCAAAACTTGCCAGCATTTAGTCAAATACAAATTGACCCTAATGACTTATCGCCATGTACCATCTAACGTACGTTAATTTCAACTCGAAAACTCTGAAGAATGAAGATTCCTTCCAATACGCTAACCTGGATGCAGCTATATTATCAGCCATACGAGCATCACATTACTTTGGAAGACTTAAAAAAAACATCATTAGAAGTTATCCTATCAACATATTAGCAGCAGGGACTGGGTAAGAAATCACAAATTTGGAAGTTCAATGATTAAATTACAAGGCAGATCAGCAGGGACTATATGAAATCACAGGTTTGGAAGCTAATGATCTGATTGTAAAGTTGATTTAATCTGCTTAAGGCATTGACAACATTAGGAGTTTTTATTTCAATCTTCTTAATGAATTGAAAAATACTTTGTCTTCTTTCTTCTCCTAATCCCTTGACCACAAAGAAATTGGAAGAAGAACGCAGCAGAGTAGAATGGAAATAAGGTAAAGTAAATGGAGAATGAGAGAGACAGAAGCAGAGTAGATGCATAATTTTAGTTCTGCCCTTAGAGCTTCAAATGTTTCTACGTTTTTCCCCAATTTGGAAATTTATTTATAAATTTCAATTACTGAGCATTCATAATGCATACAGTCATTAATGTTATGCTATTTTAGATGCTGAAGATTGGATATGAAAGCTCCTGGTGAACAAGGGCAATGCAAAAAAATGTTTTAGGCTTCTGTTTTTGGAAGAGAGGATGGATCCTAGGAAGCAGACACACAACAAAGACCAAAAACCCTGGTGTTCCTTGCCCAACACACATGGACACAAATACTTTATGGACACTGCCGCCTGCCTGTTTGGAGAATATAAAAAAATATGGATTTAACCACTAATCCCTTTAAAAATTGATATCTAGCCCATGTTATGCAGATCTAAAAATAAAGACTCTGTAGATGTCATGTATCAATCCTATATCCCTATTATAGAAACTTCAATACACCAAAGAAAGCGGAATGGAACTCATTCGTGCTAATATGGCAATAAATTTACATCACATATTTATTCAAGCAAACCAGGACAACTGAAGCAAATATCATACTTTGCAAAATAATCATGAAAGCAGCCAAAGTGTTTTTTTTTCCCCTGTCTATGTGTATGTGTGGAAGAAAGCAAGCATAGTTGAAGTATGAAAAGGAAGACAATCCATTGTTTCTTGAAGTATGCAAGAAATAAATATATGGCAATTTATAGAATAAATAGCAAAATTCATACATTCCATTTGATAGGTAAAACATACTTGGCAAAACATATCCCTTGAATAAGCACTTTTGAATTAGGGCTTCAAGCCTTCAACTATCTGATAGGTGCCTAAACAATATATGGAATTCTCACAAAAAAAAAAAAAAAGGTTACTCTCAGAGTCAAGAACTTGATCCATCCAGCTGAGTAAACCATCAACGATTAACCCAACCGAAAGATGGTGGAGCTGAACTTGGTAAACCAAGCTCTTGGAGCTTGTTTAAGACCATAAAATGCACATCGAATGCGACAAACCTTGTTTGACTCAACAAGAAGACCAGGTTGATGTTGCATATAAACTTCTTCACTTAAATCCCCATTAAGGCAGGCATTGTTGACATCCATCTAAAAAATGTCTTATTTACTGGCAGCAGCAACAGCTAAGAGGGCACGAACAGATGAGATATGAGCAACCAGAGCAAAGATCTCTTCATAATCAATCCCATACTCCTCTGCAAAACCTTTTGCAACAAGACGAGTCTTATAGCGCTCAATGGACCCATTAGAGTGAGTGTTGATCTTGTAGATCCACTTACAACCAACCACAAACTGTCTAGGAATGAGAGTAATTAAATCCCAAGTATGGTTTTTGGATAATGCATCAAGTTCCTCTTTCATTGCAATCTGTCATAAAGGGTTAGTGGAGACCTCACGATAGGTGTGAGACTCATGTAGTGTAGCAAGGGCGGTGTAACAATGATAATCAAGTAAATGCGCAGGAATGGATCTTACTCGAGTTGAGTGACGAGGTGGAATGTCTTATGGAAGATCTTCAGGCAGAGTAGGAGCAGGGGACCCAAGCTCAAAGTGGGGTAGCTCGTCATCGACCTATTCATCTTCCACCTGTTCATTTGAGGGTGATCTTGGAAAAGCATCAAAAATATCTGGTGGTTAGATAGAGAAGTCCAAAGGAGGATCAAGAGCATTTGTAGAAGGAACATGTGACTCGTCTGAAAAGATTTCTAAAACAAAAGAGGTAGTTAGGGAAGAACGGAAGTGGGAGAGCTCAACAAATGAGCGACGTTCCCAAAAGACAACATTACAGGAAACATGAAGACGATGAGAGACAGGATCATAACACCGATACCACTTTTGAGTTTCGCCATAGCCAAGGAAGCAGCAAAGTCTAGATTGAGGCTCAAGTTTGTTATGCTCATGAGGCTGAAGAAGAACGAAACAAACAAAACCGAAGGAGAGTAGGTGATGATAGTCAGGGGGTGACCTAAAAAGGGTGCTTATATGGAGTTTGATTATTGATGACAGTGCTTGGAATGCGATTAATAGCATGAACAGCATAAAGAGCAATTTCACCCCAAAATGGGGCAGGAACTTTGGTAGAAAAAAGAAGAGCACAAACAGTGTCAAGAATATGATGAAGTTTTCGTTCGGCTCGACCATTTTGCTGAGAGGTACTTGGACAAGTTAGGTGATGTATGGTGCCATAGGAATACAACAGAGCTTGAAAAGTATATTAAGTATATTCAAAAGCATTATCAGATCAAAAAAATTTGATATGTTTGGAAAATTATGTTTCAACCATTTTTGTAAAGTTACTGTAGATTGGTTATAATTAAGAGCGAGATTTCATAGGAAAATCCAATGATAACGAGAATAATCATCAATAAAAACAACAAAATATTGAGATCCACCAATACTAGTAACAGGAGAAGGTCCGCAAACATCAGAATGAATTAACTCAAAAATACTATTAGAGATTGATTCACTATTACTAAAAGGCAAAGGTGGCTGTTTTCCTAATTGGCATGAAATACAATCAAAATTTTCTTTGGACGCAGAACCTAACAGACCCTTGGAAGCTAACTATTGTACCTGAGAAGAGGGTGCATGACCAAGACGAGAATGCCAAAGTGCGAGAAAAGGTAGGGAAGAAACTGTAATGGCTGCAGCAGCAACAGAAACAGGAGCAACTGGTGGAAGATGAAGGTTGTCCATGGGAAGCATACGCCCAACTCTAGGACCGGTCCCAAGCTCCTGCCCCGTCCTCGGATCCTGCACAATACACCCAGAATAGTAAAAAATAAGGCAATATCCTAGTTCAGCTAATTGTCCCATAGAGTATAAATTATAGGATAGGTCAAGTACATGGAAGACCCCAAAAACTGAGAGGTTGGAGGTCGAAACAAAACCTAGACTATTGCCATGCATGGTGGAACCATCGGCTATATGAATATTAAGAGGATGTGGTGCAAGTTCAAGTTTGGAGAATAAGGTCGAGTGAGGTGTCATGTGATTGCAACAAGCAGAATCAAAAAGTCAAGAGTGAGACTTACCGGGTAAAACTGAGAGAGTAGTGGAAAGAGATGCATTACCAGCCATACGAATAGCCTAAGCTATGATGTCCTATAGTTCAGTGGAAGAGAGGTTGATAATGGATCTAAAAGACTGGGACTCAGCTGAGATGGAAGACATTAGCGGAGTAGACTCAGTATTAGCAACAGCAGCAGTAGATTTGTTGCGACGGTAATAAGTCTTAATAGTGTGACTCAGACGCTTGCAATAGTTGTAGAACTTTTTGTTGGATTGCTTGCGACGATTGCCAGAGCTAAAGGCCTTAAACCCTGATTGCGGAGGTTGCTCTGTGAGGGGAGCAAAGGGAGCAGTAGCCAAAACATTAAGCTTATTCTGAGCTTGAAGGGTTGCAAGACGAGCTTCTAATACTAAATGAATATTATTATATTTCTTAAATAATAGAATATACATGAGTATCTTTATATAAGAGGCAAAGTGTGTAGTACAAGTATATGTGCTCTACAAGTAAATAAGATGGGCCTAAAACCCACAACCCATTATACGTTAACAAATTCTATAAAGACTTGATGTAAACAATTTGGTTTATACTTTCCAATAAGAACATGTTACATCATCATATTATTAAAACATAAATATATCTAATTACACAAAATAACATCTCAATAAACATCATATTTTTAATTTTAAGTAAAAGGTTGATGTGATGTTATTAGATGTGATAGGATGTATTAAGTTTTAAGTAAATGGTTGATGTGACAATTTCTTATTGAATGGTGTAAAACATGAGTTTTACATTCCATTCTTATCAAATTTGAACTCGTGGCATATTGTTGGTCAAGTGCATTCACAAACCAAGACTTGTTATTCCTTGATTGTACTCGATCAAACACATTCTTGAAACCAAGACCAATCATGACTTAGTCTTTAGCTCACAAATATGTTATACTTAGGTTAATATTTGGAATTACATATTTTAATAAATGCAATTCCAAATATTGGTCTCACACTCAAGATTCTATCTCCCAATAATGTCAAATCCTACCTTTTATGTTGTAAACATTGCGAAGCACCAACAACAACAACAACAACAACAACAAAACCGGTTTAGAAGAATAATCATGTAATCTATTCTGTGACAACTAAAATGATCATTTACATGTATTTTAATAACATATAATTTATCAACTTATTTAAATAAGACACATGATTAATTATAAGTCTACTTAACAAAAAAAAATCTTGTAATTATAAACATATGTGAATGTCAAAAATCTTGTATGTAGTTGAACTAGTTTCTCATAGCATTTTCAACAAAGATGTTTTGGGTTTAATAAATCTCCCTCTTCCCCTTTATAACTATAGAACTTTTTGAATTATAAAAAATAAATTAATTAATTAAAAAAAGAAAAAAAAACGAATGGTCATCTGCATTGTCACCTTCGTTTTTTTTTTTTTAAAGAATTCTAATGATTAAGAAAATATTTATTACACGGAAAAGTAACTAACCAAAAAGGCGACAAAAGGTCTATCCTTGCTCTAGCCACCTTAGAACTTTGTATCACTTTTGTATTGATCACGACACCATATTTTGTGATGCTTTCAACAATTTAAAGAACGGAGAAAATTCAATTCTGAATTGGTATGGTATTCTTCGCCTAATCTACACCCTACTTGGTGAAACTTATTGATTTTTGAGATGCATTTGATTTAACTAATTGAAATGACTGAAGGATGGACTTTTTGGGAGCTTCTGAAAACTACTTGATCGAGATGCTGCAATGAAAATGGAAATGTGAAATTGAATGTTAACTACATATCTCCTCTTTAATAACGATAAGTATCGTGTCAAGTTGACAACTCGGCAGATGAGAAACTCTAAATTATTTGGTAATAAATGATATCACATAAGTGGTATTAAAATTCAATAAGTGAGTGACATATTTACAAAAAATAACTACCTCACTAGCAAATGAAATACATTTACTAGTAAGGCAGCATTTGGATTGCACGTTTGCGCGTCTAGCGTCTGCGTTCCCTCTTTTTTTTTTTTTTTTTAGCCGTAATATTTGACTTTTCAGCAATACCAGTAGGTCCTGTGCACTATTTACGGGACCCACAAACCTCATTTTTCAACAACTTTTTCATTAAAAATGAGTCACACGGTACTATTTACACATTTAAAAATTATTTTGCTACAGTGTTTTCAATTTTCAGTTTTCAACTTTTAGTTTTCAGCAAAATAAACTGTATCTAAACGGATCCTAAATAATTATTTTACACCTATGTCTTTCGTTTATTAAATTTTTATACGAATGACGTAATATCATTTAATATACATTTTTCCAAGTAGGGGCATGCTATTCCCAGCTTTCTTTTTGGTTTTTGGTTAAGGTCATACTAATGAGTGCCTTTAGGGCATTGTTTAATAATTAATTTTTAAAAAGTTTTGACACTACTTTTATAGGAAATTAAAAAAAAAAAAAAAGCTGTCAAAATTTTTTTTTTTCCTCATAAAAATCTTCTTTAAATAGATTATTAACTAATACTCTAAGCACATTCGTTAGCATTTCCTTTTTGTTATAACAAAAAGGTTAGACAATGATAAAAGTTAATCCGTTTATAGAGTTCCCATTTATTACAGCAAGTTTCGAGCATAGCTCTCTTACCAGTAGGTAAGGACCTAAAAATATGGGACCATTTTGAACGGTCATAACCCCAATTATCTAAGAGATACGACTTAGATTTCTGAACTCGGTCAACCAATCATAAATGACAATACCCACACACAAAATTCTAGCAACTCGTATGGTTTTTATTTTATTTTACATAATTTAAAAGCAATAAATAAATAAATGACGTTATCAAGTCGTAAAAACTATACGTATAATTTTTTTTTTTTTTTTTTTTGCTGAATAAAACTATACGTATAATGGTCATGAAGTCCATGCAGGAATGTATTACATGTGAAATTTTTTTCAACCAAGATAAAAAAATCAGATTTAACTGGATGTAGATAGGACAGGACCAAGTGTTGCGAGGAGGACTATAACATGAATAAACCTTTTAGACCTATAAAATATAAATTTTGTCAAGAGTCTACTAAGTTATAACTCAACTGGAATTTTTTGATATTTTTAATTGAGGCATTCATAGTTCAGGTTCTCTTTTCCTTAATTATCAAATTATCAACAACAACAACAACAACAACAAAAATGAAACCTCATTTTTTCGGCTTTGTCCCCTATAACAATATCCAAAATTTTGATGCCTCTTTGTGCACTCTTTCAGTCTCCAATTGGTCAAATAACCAAAATTTCTAATTCTAGTTAAATGATACTTCTTCTTTTTTCTTTTTTTGAAAAATCGATAGTTGAGGGTATAGCCTTATAGGGGAATTTGAAGTTTAAGCCTGAGTTAAATGATACTTAGTTTGTAGAGAAAGCTGGAAATTCACATTCACATTTTGAGCATACCATAATTATAACCTCTTTGTAAGTGAAAATTGCATGCCTCAAGTTAATTGCTCAAAAAGAAAATGAACCCAAAAAAAAAAAAAAATCCTATTTTGCCAAACAATTTTGTGCACTCAAAAGTGATTTTAAAAACCGAAACGAACAAAGAACTGAAAAATAAGACTAGTTATCAATTATCTGGTTCGACTAAGATCAAAAAAGTCCGAACTAATGATGTCATAATTAATATAATTTAAAATATTTAAATAATTTTTATGTGAATTTTGAATTTTCATAAGTTATATTAAAAAATATATAAAATATATATATATATATATATATACTGCCTTTTTTTTCTAATTAGTAGTTGTTGACAAAATAAAGTTTGCTATTTAATTTTCATATTTTTATTTTTATAAATAATAGTTTAATAATTTAACTTTAACTTTTAGCTATTTATTCAAGGAACCCAAAAAAAAAACTAAAATGAAAACGAAAACTAAAACGTAAACGTAAACGACAGAATGAAAACAAAAACGAAAACGTAAATGAGAAAATGATTAGACAAGTAAATTTCGTTTACCAGTCATAATGTCACATAAGTTTACTCTTCTTTTTCCCCCCTAAATTTATCACCACACGTTACCACTTAACTTTAGATCAGATTCAAATTTCTTTTACTTTTCAGTCATCTTTCCCCCATAGTTTTTCCGGTAAAGACAGTAAGACATCAATCTCACTCTCTCAAGACAAATTCTTTCTCAACATTTAGTAATTCACTAATTCCTTAACAAGTAAGTATATAGTAAGTATATAGTACAAGCATGTGTGCTCAACAAGTATATTCTATTATTGTATTTCTTAAATAATAGAATATACATGAGTGTCTTTATATAAGAGGCAAAGTGTATAATACAAGTAAGTATATAGTACAAGCATGTGTGCTCTACAAGTAAATAAGATGGGCCTAAAACCCACAACCCATTATACCTTAACAAATTCTATAAAGACTTGATGTAAACAATTTAGTTTATACTTTCCAATAAGAACATGTTACATCATCATATTATTAAAACATAAATATATCTAATTACACAAGATAACATCTCAATAAACATCATATTTTAAATTTTAAGTAAAAGGTTGATGTGATGTTATTAGATGTGATAGGATGTATTAAGTTTTAAGTAAATGGTTGATATGGCAATTTCTTATTGAATGGTGTAAAACATGAGTTTTACATTCCATTCTTATCAAATTTGAACTCGTGGCATATTGTTGGTCAAGTGCATTCACAAACCAAGACTTGTTATTCCTTGATTGTACCCGATCAAACAAATTCTTGAAACCAAGACCAATCACGACTTAGTCTTTAGCTCACAAATATGTTATAGTTAGGTTAATATTTGGAATTACGTATTTTAATAGATGCAATTCCAAATATTGGTCTCACACTCAAGATTCTATCTCCCAATAATGTCAAATCCTACCTTTGATGTTGTAAACATTGCAAAGCACCAACAACAACAACAACAACAAAAAACCCGGTTTAGAAGAATAATCATGTAATCTATTCTGTGACAACTAAAATGATCATTTACATGTATTTTAATAACATATAATTTATCAACTTATTTAAATAAGACACATGATTAATTATAAGTCTACTTAACAAAAAAAAATCTTGTAATTATAAACATATGTGAATGTCAAAAATCTTGTATGTAGTTGAACTAGTTTCTCATAGCATTTTCAACAAAGATGTTTTGGGTTTAATAAATCTCCCTCTTCCCCTTTATAACTATAGAACTTTTTGAATTATAAAAAATTAATTAATTAATTAAAAAAAGAAAAAAAAGCGAATGGTCATCTGCATTGTCACCTTTGTTTTGTTTGTTTGTTTGTTTTTTTTTTTTTTTTTATTAAATTCTAATGATTAAGAAAATATTTATTATACGCAAAAGTAACTAACCAAAAAGGCAACAAAAGGTCTATCCTTGCTCTAGCCACCTTAGAACTTTGTATCACTTTGTATTAATCACGACACCATAGTTTGTGATGCTTTCAACAATTTAAAGAACGGAGAAAATTCAATTCTGAATTGGTATGGTATTCTTCGCCTAATCTACACCCTACTTGGTGAAACTTATTGATTTTTGAGATGCATTTAATTTAACTAATTGAAATGACAGAAGGATGGACTTTTTGGGAGCTTCTGAAAACTACTTGATCGAGATGCTGCAATGAAAATGGAAATGTGAAATTGAATGTTAACTACATATCTCCTCTTTAATAACGATAAGTATTGTGTCAAGTTGACAACTCGGCAGATGAGAAACTCTAATTATTTGGTAATAAATGATATCACGTAAGCGTTATTAAAATTCAATAAGTGAGCGACATATTTACAAAAAATAATTACATCACTAACAAATGAAAGACATTTACTAGTAAGGCAGCATTTGGATTGTGCGTTTGCGCGTCTAGCGTCTGCGTTCCGTTTTTTTTTTTTTTTAGCCATAATATTTGACTTTTCAGCAACACCAGTGGGTCCCGTGCACTATTCACAGGACCAACAAACCTCATTTTTCAGCAACTTTTTATTAAAAATGAGTCACACGGTACTATTTACATATTTAAAAAATTATATTACTACAGTGTTTTCAGCTTTTAGTTTTCAGCAAAATAAGCTGTATCCAAACGGACCCTAAATAGTTATTTTACACCCATGTCTTTTGTTTATTAAATTTTGATACGAATGACGTAATATCATTTAATATACATTTTTCCAAGTAGGGGCATGCTATTCCCAGCTTTCTTTTTGGTTTTTGGTTAAGGTCATGCTAATGAGTACCTTTAGGGCATTGTTTAATAATCAATTTTAAAAAAAATTTGACACTACTTTTATAGAAAAAAAAAAACTGTCAAAATATTAATTTTTTTTTTCTTTTCTCATAAAAACCTTTTTTAAATGGATTATTAACTAATACTCTAAGGATGTTCGTTAACATTTCCTTTTTGTTATAACAAAAAGGTTAGACAATGATAAAAGTTAATCCGTTTATAGAGTTCCCATTTATTACAGCAAGTTTCGAGCATAGCTCTCTTACCAGTAGGACCTAAAAATATGGGACCATTTTGAACGGTCATAACCCCAATTATCTAAGAGATACGACTTAGATTTCGGAACTCGGTCAACCAATCATAAATGACAATACCCACACACAAAATTCTAGCAACTCGTATGGTTTTTATTTTATTTTACATAATTTAAAAACAATAAATAAATAAATAAATGACGTTATCAAGTCGTAAAAACTAGATTCTCAAAAAAAAAAAAAAAAAAAAAGTCGTAAAAACTATACGTATAATGGTCATGAAGTCCATGCAGGAATGTATTACATGTGAAATTTTTTTCAACCAAGATAAAAAATCAGATTTAACTGGATGGAGATAGGACAGGACCAAGTGTTGCGAGGAGGACTATAACATGAATAAACCTTTTAGACCTATAAAATAGAAATTTTGTCAAGAGTCTACTAAGTTATAACTCAACTGGAATTTTTTGATATTTTTAATTGAGGCATTCATAGTTCAGGTTCTCTTTTCCTTAATTATCAAATTATCAACAACAACAACAAAAAATGAAACCTCATTTTTTCGGCTTTGTCCCCTATAACAATATCCAAAATTTTGATGCCTCTTTGTGCACTCTTTCAGTCTCCAATTGGTCAAATAACCAAAATTTCTAATTCTAGTTAAATGATACTTCTTCTTTTTTCTTTTTTTGAAAAATCGATAGTTGAGGGTATAGCCTTATAGGGGAATTTGAAGTTTAAGCCTGAGTTAAATGATACTTAGTTTGTAGAGAAAGCTGGAAATTCACATTCACATTTTGAGCATACCATAATTATAACCTCTTTGTAAGTGAAAATTGCATGCCTCAAGTTAATTGCTCAAAAAGAAAATGAACCCAAAAAAAAAAAATCCTATTTTGCCAAACAATTTTATGCACTCAAAAGTGATTTTAAAAACCGAAACGGACAAAGAACTGAAAAATAAGACTAGTTATCAATTATCTGGTTCGACTGAGGTCAGAAAAGTCCGAACTAATGATGTCATAATTAATATAATTTAAAATATTTAAATAATTTTTATGTGAATTTTGAATTTTCATAAGTTATATTAAAAAATATAAAAAAATATATATACTGCCTTTTTTTTCTAATTAGTAGTTGTTGACAAAATAAAGTTTGCTATTTAAGCTTCATATTTTTATTTTTATAAATAATAGTTTAATAATTTAACTTTAACTTTTAGCTATTTATTCAAGGAACCCAAAAAAAAAAAACTAAAATGAAAACGAAAACTAAAACGTAAACGTAAACGACAGAATGAAAACAAAAACGAAAACGTAAATGACAGAATGATTAGACAAGTAAATTTCGTTTCCAGTCATAATGTCACACAAGCTTACTCTTCTTTTTCCCCCCTAAATTTATCACCACACGTTACCACTTAACTTTAGATCAGATTCAAATTTCTTCTACTTTTCAGTCATCTTTCCCCCATAGTCTTTTCGGTAAAGACAGTAAGACATCAATCTCACTCTCTCAAGACAAATTCTTTCTCAACATTTAGTAATTCACTAATTCCAATCAAATTCCTATCAAAGGCTCAACTTTTCGAGAAATTATAAGGTCCTCATGGTGGACAAGTGATGTGGTCCACCATTCCACTAAAAGACTTCCACTTGTTTAAAATTGCTGAGTTAGAATTTTTTTTTTTAAATAGAAACTGATTACTGACTCAACAATTTTAAACAAGTGGAAGTCTTTTAGTAAAATAGTAAACAAGTGACGTGGTCCACCAAAGTACTGTATAATTTCTCCCACTTTCCCATACATTTCATCCAACAAAAGTTTTTACTTTATTTTATTTTTCACCCACATATTTGAGATTTCCCCGATCGAAGTTTGTAAATTTCCAATTTTTCTTGCTTTTTCTTTAATGATTAGTTTTTAATGATAACCGGCCCAGCCCAATTTTTAATGATTTCCGATTTTTCTTGCTTTTTGTTTAAGCCAGCCGATCCAGTCCAATTTTTAAAACCATAATTCAAAACTCCTCCATGTCATTTCAAAATTTCGCAAAAAAAAACAAACAAACAAACAGGAGAGCCCAGCAATTGAAATTCTTGACAGTAACAATCAAGATGATGCTCAGTGCCATTGAGTAAGAACCAGATTAGGAGATTCTTAAACATAATCCATAAGACTGGAGACTGATAACATTTGGGAAGAGAAGAGATCATTTGGAGTTGGGCCTCCAAATCCAACCCCTCATTTTTCAAGGTGGATGTCAGATTCAAGCCCACAAAGTTTTTACTAAACTATTAAAGTGGATCTTCTTTCTTCTTTCCTACATTTACTCTTTTTTCTTTTTTTTTCCTATTGAAGTCCTAGAACACTCTCCTCTGTCTAGAACCTAGATACTTCAATAGGTAACACCACCGAGATGATGCTAAGTGCCATTGCATATGCTTTTCGAGTATCCTACAATTAATCAAGTACTTAAGATTGAAACGTCTTATAAGTTATAAGGTTACGGGAAAGAGTAGAACTACAAGAATACTTGTTGCCTAGTGTCACCACATCGTTGCAAAGATCTACAATTTCTTGACTTTGAAATAGCAGAATCCTTATAAATTTGGTCATGAAGGTACATGCCCCGCATTACTGAACAGGGAAGACCAAGCTATTCACCTTACTAAATTGTATATAATAGGGATGCCTAAGACACAATCAGGAGTGCCAAAAATGACCCCAAAAAAAAGGATGAAGTCATATATCATGTTTAATGTTTGGGGTAGGGGATGAAAGAAGAAATGGATTACATGTCATCAAATCACAATGGAATCACAGAAACTCCATAGAATACCCAAAATCAGAAATCAAATATAAGATTGACAAAATGCTGAACTAACCTCCCATTTATTTTAACTGTAACATGCTACTAGAATGACAAAACCCTCATATCAGCACCTTATCTTTCCAATAACTTCAATATTTATTAGGAAAAAAAAGAAGGGAAGTTACAAACTTACAATAATGTAATGCTAGACCACACACGGTATGAAGAACAGAGTCTAGAGTTGAACAGAGGACAGTCACTAACAAAAACGTCCTTCACAATTATTTTATAATAGGTAAAGATGAAGCTTATACATTAGACTAGAACACAAGGGACCTCATCTATGCAGCAGCCTGTAAAGCATACCACAAAAAACAATGCCCTAAATAATAAATGAGATGGTAGCCAGCAGGCCAAATGGGAAACCAGTTACTCCAAAGAAAATGTATCAGAAATTTCACTGACATTTCCATCAAAATTTTACAAAATTAGCAAAGCTTGGCAAAAACCATTGAACCTCCTAAACTTTAGCATTTCTTTCTAGACTTTTTCCCATTGATTTCTATTTAAATGGAAACATGAGGAAGATGAAATATTGTTCCTTTTTTCTTTCCCAAAACAACAAAATCTTATTCTTTAGCCCATGACTACCCTCTCAAAAGACAGGGATGCACACGTTCCACACAGCTCCCCATATCTTGTTCACAAGAACCAACATTGCCAATCACTCACACCACAATTGAACACAATCACCAAAACTTGCCAGCATTTAGTCAAATACAAATTGACCCTAATGACTTATCGCCATGTACCATCTAACGTACGTTAATTTCAACTCGAAAACTCTGAAGATTCCTTCAAATACACTAACCTGGATGCAGCTATATTATCAGCCATACAAGCATCACATTACATTGGAAGACTTACAAAAAAACATCATTAGAAGTTATGCTATCAACACATTAGCAGCAGGGACTGGGTAAGAAATCACAAATTTGGAAGTTCAATGATTAAATTACAAGGAAGATCAGCAGGGACTATATGAAATCATAGGTTTGGAAGCTACGTGATCTTATTGTAAAGTTGATTTAATCTGCTTAAGGCATTGACAACTCCTTCCTCTTGCTAAGTGACTAGATTAGGAGTTTTTTTATTTCAATCTTCTTAATCAATTGACAAATACTTTGTCTTCTTTCTTCTCCCAATCCCTTGACCACAAAGAAATTGGAAGAAGAACGCAGCAGAGTAGAATGGAAACAAGGTAAAGTAAATGGAGAATGAGAGAGAAAGAAGCAGAGTAGATGCATAGTGGTAGTTCTACCCTTAGAGCTTCAAATGTTTCTACGTTTTACCCCATTTTGGAAATTTATTTATAGATTTTCATTACTAATTAATGTTGTGTCGTGCTATTTTAGATGCTGAATATTGGATATGAAAGCTCCTGGTGAACAAGGGCAGTGCAAAAAAATGTTTTAGGCTTCTGTTTTTGGAAGAGAGGATGGATCCTAGGAAGCAGACACACAACAAAGTGCAAACACCCTGGTGTTCCTTGCCCAACCCATATGGACACAAATACTTGATGGACACGGCCACCTGTGTGTCTGGAGAATATAAAAATTTATGCAGTAACCACTAATCCCTTTAAAAATAAAGACTCTGTAGATGTCATGTATCAATAATATATCCCTATTATAGAAACTTCAATACACCAAAGAAAGCGGAATGGAACTCATTCGTGCTAATACGGCAATAAATTTACATCACTTATTTATTCAAGCAAGCCAGGACAACTGAAGCAAATATCATACACTATGCAAAATAATCATGAAAGCAGCCAAAGTGTTTTTTTTTTTTCCTGTCTATGTGTGTGTGTAGAAGAAAGCAAGCATAGTTGAAGTATGAAAAGGAAGACAATCCATTGTTTCTTGAATTATTTAGAGATTCACCAAAATGGCTAATCCGTTCCAATGCAAGAAATAAATAGATGGCAATTTATAGAATAAATAGCAAAATTCATACATTCAATTTGATAGGCAAAACATACTTGGCAAAACATATCCCTTGAATAAGCGCTTTTGAATTAGGGCTTCAAGCCTTCAACTCTCTGATAGGTGCCTAAACAATATATGGAATTCGCAAAGAAAAAAAAAGCCATAAAGGTACTCTGAGAGTCAAGAACTTGATTCATCCAGCTGAGTAAACCATCAACGATTAACCCAACCGCGTCACCTTGCTTATTCACCCCCACACACACACAAAGCATTACTCACACCAGTGTTTTGTTCTCCTTCGCCTCCAATTCCACATTCCTCCTCTTCTCTTCCACAACATCACAAAAAAAATCCACAAAAACAGACTCATACTCTGGCATTTTCGCGAACCCAGGAAAGTAATTGATATCAATAACAAAGTAGCTATTCCCATCTCTACTATCCCTAATCAAATCAAAGTTAAAAAGCCTAAGCCCCATTGCCTCCCTCAACCCTTTGGCTAACTCCATCACAAACTCCGAAGGCGGCATTTCCGCCTCCTCCACAAGCTTCTCCACTCCAGAAATATATCCCTCCACCTGATCAGAAGAATCACTTTTCGCAATCAAATTCGATATCTGCTTAAACAACAACAAACCCTCCTCCGGCGCCATATTATTCAGCGTCCCTTCCGATATATCCGGCAACGATTTTCTCTTCACGCATTTAACGTGATCGCCCACCACATACACCTTGAAAATCACTCCGCCGTGGTTCACAAATTCTTGCATCACAAATGGTTTTTTCAGTTTCAGTTTCTTCAGCCCGTTCTCGTTGAACACCAAGAACATCTCGTGTGACTTGGCACTGCCGTCGACTGACACCTGTTTCGCTATGAACGGAAACTTGAACCCTTTTTCTTCAATCGAATCCATAATATTCTCGGACTCTTCCAATACTCTTTGATTTGGAACCCCGAGGGTTTGGTTCCCTTGAGGGATTTTCAAGCTGGTCACCACATCAAGCATGGAGGCACGGCTGTGGAGATGGTCGATTGCTTCCGGCGGGTCGATTACGACGACGTTTGGGTGATGGAGGGAGAGTTGCTGCACTTGGTTGTTCCAATCGGAGCCGTAGATTTTGTGGATGATGCAATCGAACGGTCCCTGTTGAGCTAAGGGTTTGGCGGTGTCGATTTCGATGAGATCGATGCCGCGTTGTTTGGCGTGATTGATTAAAGAGTTTTGGATTAAGCGTTGCCCATCCTTGGGGGAAAGAGCGTAGCCTATGCGGTACATTGGAGAAGACATTTTTTTTTTTTTGCTTAATTTGTGTTTGGGAGGAGAGAAAGTAAGAGAGGGAAAATTCAATTCGTAAGAGTTGATTTAGAGCTCAGTTTCAGTGTTTCTGAGAATGAACGGCAGACAGTGATTTGAGTATTGATTTGATATCTGTGAGTCTGACAGAAAGTTGTTATCGCGTAGAATGAACGCGATGCTGTGGTGCAGCTGAAAGGTGTTGTCGGGTCCCGCATACGTGCCGCCGCTGTGACTCAAGGTATCAATTGACAGGCAAGGATTTGCTGCATTGCATACTAGGCAGCTGCAGTTTCTGCATGCTGAGATAGGTGGCAAAAAACTGAAGTGGCACATTTCCGGCTTACATGCATGGCATATGATCAATTTTGAGTGAAATTTCTCCGTCAATTTAACGTTTCTCACACATATTTATGGTTATGAATAGCTATAGAAAGCTAAAAATTTTAGCTTTTACCGGTTTAAAATTCTATTTTATTTATTTTATCATCTTATTTTATAATTAGCTTCTAAGAGATTTTTTATTTTATTTTATTTTTTTTAGTTTTCTATTTTTTTAAATAAAGTTAATAATTTACGTTCATTATAATTTGAAATTACTATATTTTTTAATCACAAAAAAATCTAGGAGTGTAATGAAAAATTATTTCATCTGCAAACACATAACACTCATCACACCCCTATATATTATTTAGAGTTGAAAAATGTAGTACTCCTAAATCATAATGGATGCAAATTATTAACTTTCTCAAAAAAATAGAAGAGTCTTGCACGTGTGCTAATAAGCTAGTAAATAATAATAATTTCAGTATTTTTCAAGTCTCAACTTCCAACCTAAACTTTCGGATCCATGAATGATGCCCCATCCAGGTTACTCCTCTCAGGTTTTGTACCTTACATTTTTCATACTCTATCCAATTCTCATGCCATATCAGCAAACTCTATATGAGGTGGGTCCCAGAAAAGTGTAGTTCTTACTTCTTATCATATTTATTTGGTTAATAAATCACTAATCCATGTGATGCACAGGCAAATCATATCATAAAAGTGATTTGATCTTGTCAAGAATTAATTAGATCAATTTTGATAGACTCCAAGTGATTTTAACCTATTCTTAGTTTAGATTTTTATGGTATCTCTAGTGCCTTTTGTGGCTATAATTTTTTTTAAAAAAATAAATAAGAAATAATTTCAGTTCATGGTAATTATTTTTTATCATTAAGTTAATATATCAATTAATTTTTTGTATATCAAATCAAATTTTTATTAGTTGAGCTATTTGGAATCTCGTTCATGGCTATTATACTTGATATATAGTTACTTTTCAATATGATAGGAATTAAAGACAATTTTAACAAAATTGCTGCTATATGTGATCACGAAGTTGCCTTGCTAAAATAACAAAAACAAAAGTTTCTTGTAATGGAGCTTTATCTCAAATAAAATAATTTGTGCAATACTATAAAAGTAAAATAACCCTTCTATTTCAACCTTGCCTCTTCTTTCACATATTACTCTCTTTCAGATATATATTTATGTTTCTGGGATATGGTTAGATAGAATATTGTTGCCCACCTCGCCCAAAAAAAAAAAAAAAGTCAAAAATCAATTGGATCAAAAGTTTTGCACTATTTTTGTAGGCACTATTTTACTTTCAGACTCTAAAAAATGTTAAAAGAATAAGGGTTTTTTTTTTTTTTTCTCTCTCTCTCTCTCTAAACTCTAACTCAAAGTTCAACTAAAATGTTTTTTTTTTTTTTTTTAAATATCAATTTTAGTTTTAAAAAAGTAATTTGAATTTAAATAACTCATATTTGAATTTTGAACAAAACAACAGGAATGTAAGAAAACGTGAGAGTGGGTTTTTTTTTTTTTTTTTTAATTTTATAAATACAATGTAAAAAACATGTTGTTAGTGGAAAAATAGACCAAAAAAAAAAGACAATAATATATATCATTCCCACTCATCAAATTGACCAAATAAAAGAAAAGAAAAGATTAAAAAAGAAAATAAATGATAATGATAACAAAGTAAGAAAACCAAATATAAAATAAACAACTCTTTTTTTCTCTTTTCTTTTTTTGACATCCAAAGTTAGAACCAAACAACTCATTAAAGCAAATGTAATTTGCTGAAATACAGAGAACCCAATAGGCATGAGGCATCTAAATAAAGGTCATCAAAGATACTTACATTTTTGCCATTGACTACACTTCAAGTCCAAAGTCTAAACAGTCTGTTAGAGTTGAAGAACAGAGCACACGAAAATCTTGAATATCCACACCCCAGTTCACATTCGTTGGAGTTTAAATAAATAAGGGTAAATTGCAAATTACACTCTTAAAGTTTAGGCAGTGATTGGATTTTACACCCTAAAGTTTCAGAATTTGGATTTTACCCTCTGATGTTTAGTAGTGTTTAGATTTTACACCCTGATATTTTAGAATTTAGATTTTACTCCTATATTTTAGGTGTGTTTGGATTTTACCCCCTAAAGTTTGGGAGTGTTTGGATCGTCAGGGTGTAAAATCCAATCATCCCAAACTTCAAGGGGTAAAATCCAAATTCTGAAATTTCAAAGTGTAAAATCTAAATGCCCTCAAACTTTAAGGGTTCAATTAGTTTACCCAATAAATAAATTCCTCATTTCCTGAGTTGCTTCTTGCAAGTGACCTTGTTTTGGCCTATCATCTAACCAATCACAATGGGCAATCTCACATCTGATTCTTACATGAAGTTCATATTAGCCACAATTAACCTCTAATCTCTATACACATCATCAAACCAAAAGAGGAGTAGAGAGAGAGAGAGCCAAAAGGATGTCAATGCAAAGTTGTATACCCATTTGGGAAACCTGATTACAAACAATGTTTGCTTCATCTTTGCTTTCAGAATGCAACCCGTGATCGACAACTATGGCCAAAAGCCCATCAACAAAATCACCACTCTCTCTAGCACTAATGCCATTCATTTTCCAACCAGCGCATTCCTTGAAGAAATATGTGAAAGAAATTAAAGGGGAGATTAAAATAGAAGGGCTATTTTATACAAATATTTGATTTGTTTCTAAAATATAAGAAGTTATTCATGAATTAGAAAACCAAAATAGAAAAGAGCAAAGTACATTGACATATACATACTGTTGAGCAGGAGCAAATTTGAGCAGAGCAGATAGAAAAAATGATGATAGTGGTTAAAAGAATATTAACACAGAATTGAGAGAATTGGAAAATTGAAGAAGAAGCAATTTGAGTTTGAAAACCAACTGAGTGTATTGGGAGTGTGGCTCTATTTTATAGTGTTTATGTGGGAGTTAAACAATCATTTTTACCAAGTTTTGCCCATACTTAAACATAGGCTGTAAGGGTATTTTGGAAAAAAAAAAATCAGGTTCAAACAGGAGAAGCCCCTTAAATAGTAGTATAGATATACCCAAAAAATTTTTAGCTTTTAGCAACTCAAAATACTATTTTATCTATTTTAACACCTAATTTTACAATACACGAAATATCAAAAGTTTTATTTTTTTTACTACTTCATTTAAATATATTTTTTCTTTATTCTTTAATCTCTCTCTCTCTCTCTCTCTCTCTCTCTCTCTCTCTCTCTGATGCAAAAGCTTCCAACAAACTCAAACTTTTCCTTCTCAAACAAGCAAACACATACCTACCCTAGCCACCACCACCAAAAAAAAAAAAAAAAAAACCCAGCCACCCATACCCACCCTAGCCACCGCCACTAGGGGAAAAAAAAGCACCAGCCACCACCCATCATGAAACCCATTCCACCATCACCACAGCCCACAACTGCAACCCCCAACTACCAAAATCACAACCAAATCACAGACCCAAAACCACAACAACATCCACCACCAACCAAAAAAAAAAAAAAAAACACCAATAACTGATGAAAATAGAACCACTAAAGCCTTGCTAAGCACAGATCGTATCACCAAAAATCGGACTACCGAAGCAAAGGTCAGACCACTGTGAGAGAGAAGGAGGAGGAAGAGAGGAGGAGATTCAGAGAGAAGAAAGAGAGAAAGTGAGAGACAGAGGGAGGAGAGAATTTTTTAGTATTCAATTGGAGGAGGGAGAGAGAGAGAGAGAGAGAGAGAGAAGGAGAGTCAATAAAAAATGAGTTTTATTTTTAAGTTGTTGCTACAATAACGACTATATATAGTAATTTACTATAGCATGTTAGTTAAAAATTTTAGATATAGCATCATTGATATATAAAGCATGATTTTTGAGGTTGGGAGAGTTAAAATGACTTTTTAGCTATTATGAAACCTTCATTGTGAATGCTCTAAAGGAGTAGAACATGTACTTTCCAATGTTTATTAAGTTGTTATGTTTTCTTTTGTTGCTTTTGTTTTGTTTTTATTTTTATTTTTTATTCTTGTTTCTTTATTTGACCTGTATTTTTTTTTCCCCCTTTAATGTGGGTCTATATGTAGGAGTAGATGTTCTTATATTGTTTTACTTAATCCTTCAGGAATTTGCAAAAGAGACTAAACAAGACCAATTCTCTAGTAATGATGATTGAGGAAAAGTACTTATTGAGGGGTAAATGGAGAGGGAATTGTAGCCTGCTTAGAGCATCTCCAATAGGCTCTCTAAAGCCAATTTTGGAGAACAAACACACAAAAAATTCACTCCAACAGCTTCTGTATCTCTATATTTTGGAATGGAGTTGCTACAGTACCTCTCTTGAAATAGAGAACACTATATCATTTACTGTAACACCTTCAAAAAATTTTATCTATTAAAATAATCACCTGGATGAATAAAAAATAATTTTTTTCTCTTTCCTCCGTTTCTCTTTCTTCCTTGCTCTCTCTTTCACTTCTCATAAAAAAAAAAAAAAAAAACTCTCTCTCTTCTCATCAAAAAACAAAGATAGACGAAGGTCAATCTCTCTGCCAACTGTGTGTGTGAGTGAAGTGAGATGAAGAAGAAAGAAAATAAAAAACAAAAATGCAAACATAGAGGAGAAGTCAAAAGATCATGGTCGGCTGTGTGTGTGAAGTGAGCCGAAGAGGAAAAAAAATAAAAACAAAAAGGTAAGCACAGAAGAGGAGGAGAAATAGAGAGGGAGGTTTTGGAATCAAGTGGAAAGTAGAGATAAAAAAGGAGAGGATGGAGATATATGAGTATACGTGTGTGGTGGAGAAAAAACAAGAGGAAAAAAAAAAAAAAAAAAGGAAACATATGGATGAAAGAAAGGAAAAGAATAAGAAATGACAATTTAGAAATGTTACTACAATATTTTCACAATAAATTTTAAGTAATTAGCTAATATTGGTGAGTAAAAATATAATTTCAGCGATGGGTTCAAATTAGAACTAGTAACAATTTTCCATATAAGATTTTGTTATGATTCTTGTGAAAGTATTGCAAAAAATATTGTGGATGTAACACTTTTTGTTGAAAAATATAATTGTTGAGAATGAATAGAGGAAGAAAAAATAAAGATTAAAAAAGAATAAGGAATGAATGAAGAAATAATATTTAAATGAGATGGAGAAATGATAGAGAATCTGTTAGAAGATGTATTTGAAAAAGTGGGTAGGTAAAAAGTAAATATCACTGTTCATTATCCAAACAGTACAAAAATTTAGACAAACTGCTAGAGATGCTCTTAGGTTGATATTGCTGTTGTAGATCAGGTTGCCAAGATAAAGCCAATACTTCAAGGGAATCTGGGATCAGCTTGGAGGCATCAATTAATTGATGATAGTTAGATTAAATTTCTTAGTTTGTCATAAGGTTATCAAATAAAGACTTCTTCGTCTTTAGGAAGATTTAGCAGGTGGTTCAACTTGTATTTTGGTTTATTAGCGGTTAAGTTTATTTGTTGCTATCAGTTGATGTTGTAATTAGACAGTGAAAAATGAATTAAGCTGTGAAGCATGAGTAATAAAAACAAGCTGATTTTAGAAGAAACTGCTTTTCACTTCTTTCTTATAAATTGGACTGGTGCTGCATCTAAATTTTTGGTGTTCCTTGCCCAACACATAATGGACACGGCCAGTCCTGAGTGCATTTAACCACTAATCACTTCTAAAATCGATATCTAGCCCATGTTATGTAAATTTAAAATAAAGACAGTGTAAATGTCATGTATCAATCTTATAAATAATTTTTGAATACTTCCGAAACATGAAAAAATAGTGTTTCTTTCTTCTCATATTTATGCATTCAACGTGATATCAATTTTTGTGACCTATAAAAATATGTGCAAGTATTCCTAACAGGAACATACTTGGCAAAACATATCTATTAAATTCGCACTTGAAGTATTCGAAAGGTACCACCGCACACCCTTGGTGCGATGGTCACTCTACAAGTATAAATGCTTATGGGGTGTTGGGGGTAAGGGCCGGGGTTCAAGTCTCCAGGAGGGAGTTTCACACACATATACACTTAGATTAGGCTAGAGTAGAATTCTATCTTGTATCAAAAAAAAAAAAAAAAAAAAAAAAAAAAAAAAAAAGTATTCGAAAGGTACCACTATGTGGCTTAGTGAATATAATAATATATGGAATTGACACAAAAAGCATAAAGGTTCTCAAGGGTCAGAACCACTGGACAACATACACCATCCAGCTTCTTGACCCAAACCCCATTAATTAATGATTAATCCAACCTTGTCACCTCGCTCATGCATTACACACACAATTCTTCTTCCTCGTGAAGATTCTCCTTCACATCCAATTCCACCTCCCCATCACTATTCTTCTTCCTCTTCTCTTGCACAACATCACAGAAAAAATCCACAAAAGCAGACTCATACTCCGGCATGTTCACGTACGCAGGAAAGTAATTAATATCAATAACAAAGTACCTATGCCCATCTCTACTATCCCTAATCAAATCGAAGTTAAAAAGCCTAAGCCCCATTGCCTCTCTCAACCCTTTGGCTAACTCCATCACAAACTCCAAAGGCGGCATTTCCGCCTCCTCAACAAGCTTCTCCACTCCACAACAGTATTCCTCCACCTCATCAGAAGAACCTCCCTCCGCTCCATTATTTTTCGCAATCAAATTCGATATCTTCGAAAACAACAAGAAACCCTCATCCTCCGCTACGCTATTCAGTGTCTCTTCGCATATATCCGGCAACGAACTCCTCTTCACGTATCTCACGTGATCGCCCACCACGTACACCTTGAAAATCACTCCGCCGTGGTTTACAAATTCTTGCATCATAATTGGTTTCTTCAGTTTCAGTTTCTTCAACCCGTTCTCGTTGAACACCAAGAACATCTCGTGCGACTTGGCACTGCCGTCGACCGATAACGGTTTCGCTATCAACGGAAACTTGAGACCTAATTCTTCAATCGAATCCATTAGATTCTCCGACTCATCCAATACTCTTTGATATGGAACCCCAAACGTTTGGTTCCCTTGAGGGATTTTCAAGCTGGTAACCACATCAAGCATGCAGACACGGTTGTGGAGATGCTCGATTGCTTGCGGCGGGTCTATTACGACGACGTTTGGGTGATCGAGAGAGAGTTGCTGCAATTGGTGGTTCCAGTCGGAGCCGTAGTGTTTGTGGATGATGCAATCGAAAGGTCCCTGCTGAGTTAATGGCTTGGTGGGATCGATTTCGATGAGATCGATGCCGCGTTGTTTGGCGTGATCGAGTAAAGAGTTTTGCATGAAGCTTTGCACATCCTTGGGGGAAAGAGAATAGCCTATGCGGTACATTGGACAAAAAGATGGAGTTGGAGAAGACATTTTTTTTTTTTTTTTTTTTTTTTTTTTTTTAAGTTTGTGTTTGGGAGTAGAGAAAGTAAGAGATGGAAAATTCAATTTATAAGAGTTGATTTAGCTGAGTTTCAGTGTTTTGAGTTGTTGATTTTATTTATGAGAAAGTCGTCATTGCGGAGAACCAACGCGAAATAAAGCCGTTCATTGCGGAGAACGAACGCCATGACGGGATGCAGCTAACGGTTGTTATCGGGTCCCGCATATTTGCTGCTGTGAAGGTATCAATTAGGGCAAGGATTCGACGGCAAGAATTTATAAGTTCAAGTGGAACTCGAATTTCTTGTTATATAAAACTTGAGCTTCAAGAGTTCTTTAAAAATTTGAACAAGTGGGAGATAAGCTCAGTTAATATTCTTTAAATTTTTGAACAAGTGGTGTGTTCTAAACACTTTGATTTTTGTTTCTTTGGTTGTCTTATCTCAGTTGATGTCCTTAGCTGTTGTGCATAAAAGAAAAGGAACAAGTGGGAGATAAGCTCCGACGCGATCTGAAAAAGGAGAGAAGAGAGAGACATTCACACACTAATCTTTTTGTCTTGTCTTGTCTCCCATGTGCGTGTAGGACAAATAGAAGTAAGACAAGAGTTGGAACAAAAGAAAAAAAAAAAAAAAAAAAAAGAGCCAAGTGCATAAAATAATAATAATAATAATAATAAAATAATAAAAAAGAAGAAGAGGAAGGCAGTAGACCATCAGCTATCAAGTAAATTATAACAAAGGACTTGAATTTATAAAATTCGAGTTCTATGTTAAAATTTTTGCATTATAAGAAATTTAAGTTTTATGAACTCAAGTTCTACATTAACTTTTTAATTATAATTAAAAATGCCAAATTAGTGAGTGCCACCTTAGATTAAAGCATTCACATCAGTCTGTGTATAAGTGTGTATAATACAAAAAATGCTCAAATTTGCACATTTTTGTTCAAAAACAGTCCACATCAGTTCGTTTAAAATCTTGCAAAATCTTCTTAAATTATCAACGAGTTACAGTATCCGTGTAAATTTACACAGGCACTGTAGCATGTGTATTTAGTTTTTTATTAATTTATGTTCGCACCAATTTTTCTCTCTCTTCTCCGTGCACAATGACCTCAGCTCATCTTTTTTTCCTCAAATGCACACAAACACACCCACACACAAACACATCCACACAGACAAATCAACACACAAACATACCCACACACAAACAAACCCACACAGACAAACCAACAGAGAGATAGATCAGTGCTCGGAGATCGGTGCTTGTAGATCAGTGCTCGAAGATCGGTGCTTGCTTGTAGATCGGTGCTTGTAGATCACTTCTCACCTCATGATTCTCCTTCACATCCAATTCCACCTCCCCAGCACTATTCTTCCTCTTCTTTTCCACAACATCCCAGAAAAAAATCCACAAAAACAGACTCATACTCGGGCATTTTCACGTACCCGGGAAAGTAATTAATATCAATAACAAAGTACCTATTCCCATCTCCACTATCCCTAACCAAATCAAAGTTAAGAAGCCTAAGCCCCATTGCCTCCCTCAACCCTTTGGCTAACTCCATCACAAACTCCAAAGGCGGCATTTCCGCCTTCTCAACAAGCTTCTCCACTTCAGAACAACATTTATCCTCTTCATTTCTCGCAACAACCTTCTTCACTTCAGAACAGCATCCCTCCACTTCATTTTTCACAACCAAATTTGATACTCGCGATAACAACAACAAACCCTCACCCTCTGCCATATTATTCAGTTTTTCTTCAGATATATCCAGCAACGATCTCCTCTTCACGCATTTAACGTGTTCTCCCACCACATACACTTTAAAAATCACTCCGCCGTGGTTTACAAATTCTTGCATCACAATTGGTTTTTTAATTTCTTTAACCCGTTCTTGTTTAACACCAAGAACATCTCGTGTGACTCTGCACTGCCATCAGCCAATACCGGTTTTGCAATCAACGGAAACTTCAGCCCAACTTCTCCAATCAAATCCATAAGATTCTCAGACTCATACACTACTCTTTGATTTGGAACCCCAAAGGTTTGGTTTCCTTGAGGGAGACCACATCAAGCATGGAGACACGATTGAGGATACGCTCGATGGCTTGAGGCGGGTCAATTACGATGACGTTTGGGTGATGGAGAGAGAGTAGGTGCAATTGGTGGTTCCAATCAGCACTATAGAGTTTGTTGATGATACAATCGAAGGGTCCTTGTTGAGTTAAGGGTATGGTAGGGTCAATTTTGATGAGATTGATGCCTTGTTGTTTGGCTTGATTGATGAGAGAGATTTGGATGAATCTTTGCATCTTCATGGGGGAAGCAGCGTACCCTATGGAGTACCTTGGAGATGAAGATGAAGATGACATTTTTATTTTCTGCTTGGAAGAGAGAAAGTAATAAGAGAGGGAAAATTCAACGTTATTGCGGAGAAGGAACGCAGTGACTTTCTACGTGCTGCTGTGAAGGTAACTTCAGGTAGAATATATGAATCTTCCTCTTCCTAAATCTTTATTTTTTTTTATTTATTTATTTTTTTAATATTTTCTTAGAAACAGTACCCAAGGATTACAAAAAATTGTAACAAAAGAATCAACATTTTTTTTTTGTCAAAATCGTGTCTTCACATCAGAGTGCATCATCAAAGACTATCTTCTTCCCTTTCCTTGGCATTAATTTCTGGTTCAATAGCAAATAGTCCAACAAAAATTTGCTTCTTATTACAAGCCTGTCTATCCTGCAAAAATGCCTTTTATCTGAAACATAATCAGATCCTAACAAGCTTGTTACTACCTTTGTATGTGAATACAAGAAGCTCCTGTACATCTTCCAACAGAGCTCAGTTTATCACAAAGTATAGCGTTACTTACTACAATAAGTAATTTTTTTTATTTTTTATAAGACAATAATTAGTACGTTTAAGTATTGATTTTATTCAGAAATAGCAAGATAGAAAACACATATGTCCGTGATCTTGCTCAACGGGCCTTCTATTATAACAAGGTCGGACCCATTTCTAGACATTAACCATCGAGCCGATGCTCATTGCCATTGAGCAAGAACCAGATTAGGAGATTCTTGACCATAAGACTGGAGACTGATGCTCAGTGCCATTGAGTATGTAATCGAGTACTTAAGATTCAAACGTCTTATAAACTTACAAGGCACTGAAAATTTCAGACGTTACAATAACCAAACCAGATGCATCACCGTCATTAAGCCAATACCATAACTACAAGAAAACATTGTTACCAAGTGTCACCACATCTTTGCAAAGATCTCCAATTGATTTTGAAATAGCAGAATCCATAATAATTTGGTCATGAAGGTACATGCCCCACAATACTGAACAGGGAAGCTTAAGATACAATCAGGAGTGCCAAAAAATGACCCCCAAAAAAAAAAAAAAAATGAAGTCATTTATCATGTTTAATGTTTGGAAATGGATCACATGTCATCAAATCACAATGGAATCACTGCAACTCCATAGAACACTATGGTGCTGGGAGCAACCAGAATCAGATATCAAATATAAGATTGACAAAATACTGAACTAACCTCCCCCACCCCCTTCCCATTTATTTTAACAGTAAGATGCTACTAGAATGACCAAACCCTGATACCAGCACCTTATTTTTCCAATTACTAAAATATTTATCAGGAAAAAAAAAAAGGAAGTAACAAACTCACAATAATGTAGTGCTAGTCCACACTCAGTACGAAGATCAGAGTCTAGCATTGGAGAGGACAGTCACTAACAAAAACTTCCTGCACAATTATTTTATAAAAGGTAAAGAGGAAGCTTAACATAAGATTAGAACAGAAGGGACCTCATCTGTGCAGCAGCCTGTAAAACGTACCACAAGAAACAATGCCCTAAATAATAAATGAGAAGTTAGCTCGCAAGCCAAATAGGAAACCAGCTATGCCAAAAGAAAATGTCTCAAAATCTCACTCATTTCCATCAAAATTTACCAAAATTAGCTAGCTCAGCAAAAAACCTTGAACCTCCTAAATTTTAGAATTTCTTCCTAGACTTTATCAAATTGATTTCAATTTAAAGGGAAACATGAGGGAGACGAAAAATTGTTCCTTTTTTTTTCCCCAAAACAACAAATCTTATTATTTAAGCTTCTGTTTTTGGAAGAGGAGATGGATCCTAGGAAGCAGAGACACAGCAAACACCCTGGTGTTCCTTGCCCAACACGTATGGACACAAGTACTTCAGTGACTCAGCTGCCTGCGTGTTCAACACAGGTCTGGAGAATATAAAAAAATATGCATTTAGCCACTAATCCCTTTTAAAATTGATATCTAGCCCATGTTATGCAGATCTAAAATAAAGACTGTGTAGACAATCCCTATTATAGAAACTTCAATACACCAAAGAAAGCGGAATGGAACTCATTCATGCTAATATGGGAATAAATTTACAACCCATATTTATTCAAGCAAAACCAGTACAACTGAAGCAAATATCATACTATACAAAATAACAAAGAAAGCAACCAAAGTGTTTTTTTGTTTTTTTTTTCCTGTCTATGTGTGTGTGTGGGGAAGAAAGCAACCATAGTTGAAGTAGGAAAAGAAAGACAATCCATTGGTTAATGAATTATTTACAGATTCACCAAAACGGCTAATTCATTCCACTGCAAGAAATAAATAGATGGCAACATATAAAAGAAATAGTGAACTTCATGCATTCAATTTGCTAACGTTTTCTGTGGCCTATAAAAACGTGTGCATGTATCCCAACAGAAAGGTATCCCTTTTTTTGATAGGTAATCAGAGAACTATTATTAATGAGTAAAAAATGAATAGTACAAGTTCATGATGATGAACAACAAAAATCAGATGAAACAAACAGCAAAACAAAAGAGAGGGAAAATCAGAAAGTTAATCTAAAGGAAAACATAAACTCTGAAAGAGACGAAAAATCAGTAAAACCCCAACAACGAGACTACTCAAAAAGACTATGCTGGCATAAAACCTTTAACTCATCCAACGTCTTCTCATTTTTCTCAAAAGAGTGACGATTTCGTTCCAACCAAACAATCCACATTAAGCACCCTAGAATCAAATTCCAAATATTTGAGTTATGCTTCCCAAGCCACTGATGCCAACAAGATAACAATCCCGCCACCGATCCTGGCATAACCCAATGAATACCAAAAGCCTGAAGCATAAAAGTCCATAAGGTATTTGTAACAGGACAATGAAGAAGAAGATGGTCTACCGACTCCCCATCACAACAACACATACAATACTGATTTACCAAAGGGCAACCCCTAAGCATGAGATTATCCAACATGAGAATCCGATCGTGAGCAGCTATCCACAAGAAGAAAGCCACACGATTAGGAATCTTTGATTTCCAAACACCCTTCCAAGGAAACAAAGAATTCGGAGTACCCTAAATTGCTTGGTAATAAGACCGGGTGTCAAACTTACCATCACCTTTGAGCCACCAACAAAGAGTACCCCTCCTATCACCCCAAGGAATACAAGGTTGGATAAACTGAAGTAGAGAATAAGTTGCAGCTAACTCCCAATCTTCAAAAGATCTACAAAACCTTAACTCCTACACTCTAACAGTACCCCTTTCCAGAATTCACAAAAGCTCAAAGATGCAAGCATCCTTGGCAGCTGAACACACATAGAGCTCAGGATAGAGATCTTTTAGGGTATTATCCCCAATCCACCTGTCATGCTAGAAGCAGATACGAGTGCCTTCACCCATTACAAAAGACAGATGCTTAGAAAAACTCTCACACCCTTCATGAATGCTTCTCCAAAGGCCACATCCATGAGTCCTCCTGCACACTTTCGTACACCACCCCCCTTGACCCTCACCATATTTTGTAGAGATAACTCTCCACAAAGATGGGTAACTTCATGCACATGGAGATGGGTAACTTCATGCACATAACGCCAGCCATTTCCCTAATAAAGCTTGAATAAGGGTTTCAAGCCTTCAACTATCTGAAAGTTACCTCTATCTGGTGCAATCAAAACAATATATGGAATTCGCACAAAAAGCCGAAAAGGCACTCGAGTCGTCAGGACTTGAGCTGAATGACTTGATCCAGATAGAGGTAACTTTCATATATTCACACACACACAAAGCATCATTCACACAAGTGATTTTTCTCTTCAATCTCACCACATCTCACCTCTTGATTCTCCTTCACATCCAATTCCACCTTCCTCCTCTTCTCTTCCACAAGATCACAAAAAAAGTCCACCAAAACCGACTCATAGTCGGGCATTTTAGCGTACCCAGGAAAGTAATTGATATCAATAACATAGTAGCTATTCCCATCTCTACTATCCCTGATCAAATCAAAGTTAAAAAGCCTAAGCCCCATTGCCTCCCTCAACCCTTTGGCTAACTCCATCACAAATTCCAAAGGAGGCATTTCCGCCTTCTCCACAAGCTCATCCACTTCAGAGCAACAACATCCCTTCCCTTTATTTCTCGCAATAACAGCCTTCTCCAGCTCAGAACATCCCCCAACTTCATTTTTCGCGACCAAATTCGATATCTGTGAAAACGACAACAAACCCTCATCCACCGCCGTACTATTCAGTTTTTCTTCAGATATATCCAGCAACGATCTCCTCTTCACGCATTTAACGTGTTCTCCCACCACATACACCTTGAAAATCACTCCGCCGTGGTTTATAAATTCTTGCATCACAATTGGTTTTTTCAGCATCTTCAACCCGTTCTCGTTGAACACCAAGGACATCTCGTGCGACTTGGCACTGCCGTCGGCCGTTACCGGTTTCGCTATCAACGGAAACTTCAACCCTACTTCTTCAATCGAATCCATAAGATTCTCAGACTCGTACACTACTCTCTGATATGGAACCCCAAACGTTTGGTTCCCTTGAGGGATTTTCAAGCTGGTAACCACATCAAGCATGGAGGTTCGATCGTGGAGACGCTTGATGGATTCCGGAGAGTCGATTACGACGACGTTTGGGTGATGGATAGAGAGTTGCCGCAATTGGTTGTTCCAATCGGGGTCGTAGAGTTTGTGGATGACGCAATCGAACGGTCCCTGTTGGGTTAAGGGTTTTGTGGGGTCGATTTTGATGAGATCGATGCCGCGTTGTTTGGCTTGGTTGATTAAAGAGTTTTGGATGAAGCTTTGAACTTTTTTGGGAAAAAGAGCGTAGCCTATGCGGTATCTTTGAGAAGAAAAAGAAGAAGAACATGGAGATGGAGATGGTGAAGACATTTTTATTTAATTTGTGTTTGGGTAGAGAGAAAGAAGGTAAGAGAGGGAAAATTCAATTTGTCAGAGTTTCAGCGTTGACTTTTTTTAGATTTGGGGTTTCTGAGAAGTCGTTATTGCGTACAACGAACGCGATGACGGTGGTGCAGCTGACAGGTGTGGTCGAGGAGAAAATACTCACCGTTACGGGTGTAGTGTGACCCATAGCATACACCCGTAACAGGAAAGCTGGTGAGGCCCACATCATTCACCCGTAACAGTGTACTTACTCATGATCGAGGCCTGCAACATGCTGCTGTGACTATGAAAGTTATCCATTATCATCCATAAAAAATAAAAAATAAAAAAGAGTATATTTTTTATCATATCACATCATTTGAATCAAAATTTAATAAAATTTAATAAATAGGAGACTTATATAAAGATAACTACCCGTTAACACGTTACATGTCTTTCATTTGTTAATAGCATTTATTAAGTTTTGATATCAATATTATTTGATACCAAATACTTTCTGGAATTCTCTTTAAAAAAAAAAAAAAATTTCCGTGAGAATATATAAATCTATTCTAAGATATTGTTATTATTATTATTTAATTTTGGAGAGCAATATGAAATATTTTCTTCAAAATAATATCGAAGGATTACAAAAAATTCCATTTAATTTAAATAATAACTCGAATCATTGCCACGCGAGCTTAAGAGAGTTTTATGTGTTTGTCCATAATTAAAATAATCAAGACAAATGACACCTAGAAAAATTTTCTATTTTTATTTTTTAATTATTGACAAACGCATTAATCTCATTAAGGATTAGACAGACAAAATTCGGATGAATGAAAAGTTGACATTAAGAACAAAATATTCTAAGCATGCACATGAGATGGGACTAGTAAATCATCTAATACTAAAAAAAAATAAAAGTCCAACGTCGAGACAAATTTAACCTTTTACATCATGTACTAAACATATTAAAATTGTTCAATCTTACAACTGTGAAAGATTTGGGAAGCTTTAAAGCCATAGCACAAATTCCATAAATTTAAACTACTTTAGAGTATTGAATCCTACTTATCAAAATTCACTACATTATGTTGCAGTGTGCCAAGCATTCCTATGATCATTGTTAAACCAAAAAAATGATCAAGGTTAAAAGAGGAAGAAGAAGAAGATGAAAGAATAAAGGCACATATTTTACAATTGGATCGAACAACAAGGCCTGTAGGCAAGGACAGGGGAAGGCAAAACCATGTGAAGGAATCTAAGACACTTTCCCAATCATAAAATAATAAATACAGCAACAGATCGAAAGCATCTGATACCTTTCATGCCTGTAATGAAATAGCATCAACCTTAGTGTATGCCACACCCTTAACCTTCTTACTTGAACTCTCTTTAGATTTCTTTGATTTCCGTTTCTTCGAAGACACCTTTGGTTCTTCGGAAGTCTGTTTTTGCTCTGAATCAAAATTTTCTGTCAAAATCATGTCATCCATATCCTTCACATCAGAGTGCATCAAAGACTCGTCTTCTTCCCTTTCCTTGGCATTATTTTCGGGTTCAATAACTGACATTCCTGTCAGAGTATAGTCCAACAGAAATGTGCTTCTTACATGCCTGTCTATCCTGCTAAAATGCCTGTGAGAATATGGTATGAGACCTTCAAGGAGTTCCCCTATGCCTTTTATCTGAAACATAATGGTAATTAAATACGTTATTGAACAACACTCTTCATTTCTCCACTTCAGAACAACATCCCTCATCTTCATTTCTCGCTACTTTAAAGCTAAGCCCATTATATAACAAAAAAGTGTATATATACATATATGATATATGTTCAATTAATAAATACGAAGTCAAATTAGAAAATTTATAGAGAAAAACATACCTAATTTGAATAGAATTTGTTTAGAAGATATCAAACTTAATTTAATTAGAAAGTAAATTAAATTACTAGAAAAAGTAAATTCTATTTAGTTTAAACAACATAGTTTACTAGAAACTATAAAAACCAAATTAAAAAAATATATTATTTGAATGATGACATGGAAAAAAAAATTTGATATGTAGAATGATGACACAGAAAAATATGAGCTTTTAAAAGCCAATGTGGCAAAGCTAACATGGCACCATTAAGAAGTCAATTAAAGGCCATAGGCTTCCATTATATATATATATATAGATGATTGATTTGTATTCAAGGTTTTGGGCCCCACAAATGAGGTTCCTCACACCCTGCTGGTGTCCAGAAGACTAGAATACTGAGTTTATATACCATTTCTATGGTTATTTCAACCTACTGACACACAATATTTTGAAATACTATACAGAAGAGGAATACTTAAAAAGACCAGTACCTCAATTATCTCTGTTGGAGGAAGGATATTGAAAACTCTGAAAAGCACAAATTGTGCAACATGACAGAGCTTTGGCTTTGTATTCCATTCTCGAACATATTCAAACAGTAAACGAAACTCTCCCTTGCCAATGGCATTAAGAGCTTTATCCATCTGATTTTCAGCCTCTCTCTTCCTGCAGAGGACTAGGTTATAAGAAATATATACACAATAGAGAAAAGGGGGGGTGGGGGGGTGGTGGGGGTTTGTTTTAAGATGTTCCTAACCTGAAAAGTTCAGCAAACAATTCAAAAAGTTTATGAGGCCTGCGAAGTTCAAATGCTATTTGGATTGCTTTAGTGTAGTCAGCATCTGATACAGCATTTTCCAATTCTTGACCTTTCAGAACCCCTTCCTCCTGCATATTAATATGACACCGACTTCTATATGTAAGATATTGTTACAATATTTAGTCAAAATTCATAAACATATCAGGTCTAAAAAATAAAGACCCCAAATATGAAACATCAACACAATAAGCTAAACTTAAAATATAGAAAGGTGACATTCCAACATATCATGTCTAAATAATAAAGACCCAAATAAAGACTATATAGTTCCACTCATTGATAGGGACCCTTATGAAAGTTATGCCTACAATGTATCGAAGCAATCAGAAACAGCAAGATGACAGTAGCAATAGTAGAAAATTGATAATCATCAGAAAAAGAAAAGACAATAATAAAATATGAGATCAGGATAGAATGATAGTTAGAGTCCATATAATAATCAAAGACCAACCAACCTATATGTCTGTACATTGCTGTACATCAACTACAGACAACTGCAATTGCTGCCAGACTTACATAAATGATAGAACCACAATAACAGTAACTCATAATAGTGCAGCTTATTCACTGTTTTAAAAGAAACCTTCAAAAGTGGATTAATAAATGCCAGATGCCCTTTCAAATTCAGCTGACCAGTTACTAGTATAGTGCAGTGCATGTAATTTGGCTAGGAGCTCAATACGTCCAATTGTATTATTTTGTGATTCAGGAACTTAGCATAACAACAAAATTCTGAAAATCCATGACAAAGTTCAAGCATCATTTATACTTATTTGTACCAAAGAAAATGCTACTATATTCAAAATTTTCCATGAATGGCCAAAATTTCACTAATTCCAAGTATCAGAGTTCCAACAAACAGAGAACAAGCTAGGGCTGAGCAGGAACCCATGTAACCCGACCCGAGGGGCTTTGGGCGGGTCATGAGGTCATTCGGGTTGAGTCCAGGTCCCACATTCTGATCAGCCTTGGGTCTCATCCGTGTATCCCGACCCGCCCAATCCTAAAATTGTTTTTTTTTTTTTTTTTCCTTCTATTTTTTTTTTCTTTTGAGTTTTTACACCTTTGGGAGCTTGATTAGTTTTTTATTAGCATGAGTCAATATTTGAGTTAATAAATGTGCTATTTTCACAAAGAACTGTCCATTAATTTACCTGCCCGAGACCCAACCCAACCCGGACGTGCAGGTTCAGGTGAGTGGGATTTCATGTCATCTCTATCGGGCTGGGTTGTTAGTCAGGTCTAAACCCAACCTGACCCAGCCCGTGCTCATTCCTAGGAAAAACACTCTCAACTTCTAGAAATTTAATTTTTATCAATCAACATTATAAATTTTTGGCAAGATAGAATTTAAAATACCAGGAAGGTGAAAACATCTACTCTTGCTGGAAAGGATTGTATGATTGGCATAGCATTAGCATCATTAGGGATGCAACTCCTCAACATCTTATGAGGGCCATTTGGGGGGAACAGAATAACCCACCTTTTTGGGCCACTTGATTGAATGTTGTACTATGATTTTGAGGGGAGGGGGTTATCTTGTAATTCTCTATTTGATTTCAGGGGTCACATAAATCTACATTAGTGATTCTTTAGGAGACTATTATTTGAGCTCTCTTTTTCTTTTATAATATTCTTTACTATACTAAAAATATGATTTTCAAGATAAGGCACAAAAATAGCAGGTAAGACAACTCACCTCTTTACGGAAAGCCTCCTCTTTGTCATCAGAAGTACAATCATACCACAAATTAATGACAGCATCACTGCCACCAGTAGCAAGCATTTCTGTCTTCTTCCCAATAGCCAGTGCCCAAACCTGCAGGCTAAATCCTGTGAGCAAAAGAGAAGGGCAAGCAAAAATCTTATTGCAGAAGAGAGAACAATCCCACAACAATAAAAAACTGCTTCCCCCACCCCCCCACCCTTCCCCCCCCCACTCAGATAACAAAACCAGGCTATTATGGGAGTGCAAATGGATAAAGAATTCAAAACAGGGTAATGATGAATGGTGAATCAAATTTAAAAACTAAGACTATGTCTTGAGGATGCAAATGAAGTGAAGAATCCATAGAATTATGTGAATGGCTATTGCCACAATTGCACCAATCAAACTTTAACTGCCCTAGCAAAATGCATCTGCCAAGTTGGCACCACAAAAAAAAAAAAAAAAATCCTACAATCACACCTTAATCTTTTTCATTTTCCAAAACAACCACATAAAGAGGATAACATGTTAAATAACTGAAATAGCTCGGTGCTGCTTGCTGAGTCATATTTAGGGACAGAAACAAGACATATTAAGAAGACCCCAGCACAAATGGAACATGGCTATGGTGCCATTACAGGATTATGAAGATAACTCACATCAAATTTGAAGGAGGGTCAGCCACCCCCACCACCCACAAAGGGAGGGGTAGCTTCGGTGCTGTTTTGTTTAAAATTTTATTATACACCTCGAACTATAATAGACATAACCTTGAACAGTTTTCTTTTTCAGTGATCCCTTCAATGAATCATGGGAATTGAACAGACACCTCTTTTTATCGAAAGATCAATCCTCTTCATGTATGTTTTTCATTGATGTGAGATTAATCTTTCTTTTTGTTTTATTGGGAGTTACGTAGGTAATAACATTTTCAGTGAAGGATCTTTTAGCATGTTGGAGAAGAGGCATCAAAGTGCACTGCAGATGTTTGGAATGCTATTCCTTTGTGTTTTTGATCTGGTGTATTTGGAAGGAGCATAATTCTAGTATGTTTGAAGGATTTGAAGCCTTATTGATCCATCTAAACTTCTCATTATTATTATCATTATTATTATTATTATTATTATTTAAAAAAAAATGAAAAAAAGAAGAATATGTTAATTTCCATTTTTTATTGGACAGAGTTGTCCTGCAAACAGGTTTGGAGGAATCTCGTCCAAACCACTACAGGTCAATTCATAAAACCAGCTTGTTTTTCATCTGTTTTTTTGTGGTGCACAACCTAAATTAGGAGTTTTGGACCCTCCATGTTGATGATCAAAACATATGTACTGGTGGACACCATCCCGATGCCAGGCATGAATTTCACAGTACATCAAAAACATATACAATCCAGGTGAACCGATCATGACATATTCAGAAGTGTTTTTACATCCAAGATAGCAGAAGATGAGCCTTCATCTTCCTTCTCACTTATATGCAGAAAATAAACATGCAGATAATAACCCATATAACAGGTTTAATGAGACACTTTTTTTCATGACATAGATCCACAGAATGAGATAACCCAAAAGATCAAGCATTACTCTACAAGATCTTGAGGATAAAAATGAGAAGAGATTTTGTTAGAAAGACTAATATAATTATTAAAATAGTAGCTGCTTCCACACCTTGTCCTCATGCTTATCATATGTAGCAATGCACTCGTTGGTTTTCACTGTCCATAGCTTTACCAGACCATCAGCACCTGAAAATGATTATTTAGTTGAATACATGTCATGTGAACAGTAGATAAAGACCAAATAGGTAACTATTAGCCACATTACCACAAGAAACAAATTGGGTCCCACGAGTAAGAAAGGACACTCTTAATACACTTGATGTATGCCCTTCAAATGTTTTCAAGCATGAACCATCAGATATTGACCAAATCTTTATCGTTTTATCACCAGATGCAGTTATGACACATTGCTCAACAGGAGAAAACTCTACCGACCAAATTCCCCTTTTATGCCCTTTAAGTACAACTACAGATACCAGATCTGGAAGCCTCCAAATGCAAGCAGTGCGATCCTATTCATCACACAAACACCCCCAAAAAAGGAGGAAATTTAGTAAATAAACCTAATGAAGCAACTTTATCAAGGAAAACAGAAATTTACATGAGGCAGGCAATGCCTACAGCACGTGCACTTTCTTTGGAGAAAAAAAATTAATTGCTAAACATAAAAATAAAAGGCAAAGAAGATGTGCCTTAAAAATTACAAACCTGAGAACCACTGCAAACTAAGCTATCATTTGGTGCAACAGCTAGACAATTAATATCCTTATCATGAGCAGCTACAACTGCCTTTGCTTTTAAATTAAGTGGTTGTTCGACCCCATCTAAGAGACCGTCCAAACTCCACACTTTTAGTGTACGATCACTAGAACAAATAAAGATGTAGGTTAAAAAAAAAAGAGAAATAATAGTTCCTAAAAATATTAGGGGAGAGTGCAACATAAGGTTACTAGTGTGGATCACAAGCACCAATTTAAGTTACATAATGATGGAAGAGCAGAGAACAATTATTGTGGCATTAAATTATCCATGAGTGGCCAAATATATACAGAGGATCAGTGTGCTATTCAATGCCATTTCAAAGCAAAACTAGGAGAAAAGAGGAATTTGAGAATGACAAAATAGCAGAAAATTCAAAAAAAAGAAGAAGAAGGAATAGATATAGGAGAAATATAAACTTTAGCAAAACAAAAAGTTCAAGATCCATACTTATCTATTCCATGTTAAGATTAAACCATCATAAATGCATTCAATTGCAACACAAAATTGTTGAAGTTCACCAGAGTACTTCTACAGCTCTATCATCTTAGATACTCCAAAACTCACACACAGATTTTGAGGTTTAGAAATGAATCTGTCATTTATACCTATTATGACTCTCTGTGTGTGTGTGTGTGTGTGTGACTGATATTGTACTAAATTAATAATGTGACCACCATTAAATTTTCCATGATGGAAACTTTGGAAATTTTTTTGTAAAGTTTTAACATGCTGACTCCAATCACTTTTACTTCATTTGTGCATAACAAACACAGTTTTCTCATGAACTAGTCATGGCCTAATATAGCCATGTTGCCCCCAGAGCCCAATAGATATCACCTAGCCCTTTTACCAGGAATTAATTCAATACGCAGGTCTGTAAGGATTGTGATACAAAGCAAAGGCCAGTACAATTCACAATGAATTACACTTTCTTAACTTTGTGAAAAACTCACCATAGGAATCATTACCTGGTATTTCCATCCCAACTAAATAACCCTTTAGTATAAGTACTCTAGTCCTAAAGCTTACCAGTTACCACTTACCACCCCTAGAGTAGTGGCTAATACAATGGAAGCAACAACATGATAAAACCACATCAAAAGAGTTCAAAGTACATATGAATGAAATGGTCAGATGGAATTTCATGGTAAAGGTATTGCATGGGTAAAACTCACCTACTACCACTAACAAAGAAGTTCTTCTGCTTCTTTGAGAAAGCTACAGCTCCAACAGCTCCCATATGACCTACACCAACTCCAACGCAACATCTGCTTTCTGATTCCCACAGTCTAACCTATATAGAGAATGGAATTAGAAATATAGAAACATATGGCATAATACATACAACATACAACATAGAGCATACAAATCATCTCAGAGAGAGGAGGGAGGAGTGGAGAGAGAGCATGCACTGTCCAATAATAAATGAAGAAACAAAGTAAAGTGAGTTTCCCCACCACAGCCATATTTCTACTTGTCAATTTTTTTCCCCTTATGATTGGTAAGTTACGCACCCAAGTGGTCTTGATCCCACTGCATTAACTCCACATTGTTCTTACAAGGAGTACATGTCATTTGAGCTTAAGCTCATTGGCTTTTGTTTAATATTACTTGCAGAGTGCAGACAACATGATTAGAAAAAATCAAACCAAGTCCACTGCAGGTACCTTGAGAGCAGAAGAAAATAGAACTTACATTGTTATCCTTACTTCCTGTTACAATAAGTGTTCTTCCAGAACTTGATACACAGGTGTCAAGGCATAGAACAGTTTCAGTATGACCAGCCAATACATAAGAACATGACATGGCCGTTAGGTCATACACTCGTACCTGCATGAGTCCAAATTGAGATACATATTAGGAATCAAAATCACAAAACTAACATCATATTTTCTTCCAGTAGCACAAGTAAGAATTCTCTCCATCCTAGAGGACATAGTGGCCACATCCATGCAACCTAGCCTAGCTTATGCATTGTGAAGACCATGAATATATTATTAATTTAATTACTGCTTATAACTGCATTGTATGCTTTTACCTATTATTACACCACTCATCCAACACAAATGTCACTTTTTGTGAACAACAAAATGTTTCAACGCAAAATGTTTCTACAAATCTCTTAAAAAGGTAAAAATGAGCATGATAATAAAACCTAATAATTGCTGAAACCAGGTTTCAGAATGTACAATTACTCTAGGTCCCGATAACAGAAGCACGGGTCTTCACTCTTCCAAGACATAAATGGCTATGAGTTGTTCTGAAGTGACACACATAAAACTCTCCTAGGAGGCTGGAGAACATTCATAGTCAGAACTAATAAAGACAAAAGAATTTAGGGTGGTAACATTCAAAGTTCTCTTGCAAACATGGAAACCAGAAAAAGGTGAAAAAAGAAACAATGATAAGATTGAGTTATCATATTGAATTTTTCAGTGACCGATTATTCAGATCTTACATCCTCTAGATGCAAGCTACCAGTACAAAAAATGTTGAGATAGGTGTGAATCAACACATTTACCTGTTCAAGATTTGTGGCAACCGCCAGAAACTGTTCCTCTTCACCTAAAAATTTCATATCCACAATCTCTTCATTGTATCCTACAAGTCTTCTGCTTAGGATTAATTTAAACATCTCTTCTGGGTGTTCTACTGGCGAATAGAAAAGAAACTGCTGATCAGCAGTCACACAAAGCAACCCTTGATCAAAAGGCAGCATAACTGCAGAAGTGAAGCCCCTATCCATGTCTGAGCTGTCAGTAATATCCGATGACTTTTGCTCAAACAAGCAAACTGCCCTGTTAAAATGAAAAATAAAAAATATAAATAAACTCATCAAACTGCTGTTCATTCTAAATGAGAAACAATCATGAGAACTAAAAATACAAGAAAAAAAAATCCGAACAAACTACAAACTAATAGGAAAACAACTTGATGCTGTCTTACCTTTCAGAGTTCCATATTCTTACAATCCCACGTTCACCAACTGTGATAAAATGAATTTCTGATGAACCACTTGCTTTCTTCCCACTTTGCGGAGAGAATAAAGCCAGGCTTGAAGCAAAGGGGCTTCCAGAGCGAATTGTACAGACAGCTTCAAGTACCTCATATGTTAACACAGTCTTTTTGAAACCATAGTCATGAAGATCCCACAAGTTTACAACCTGCAAACATCCTAGACCTCATTTTTCAGCTGACACTAAATGGTTTCCAACTATATAAAATTAGAAGCAACCAATACAAGTAAATAATGTTTTAAGACAACAGAAACCAAAAAAAGTTCCAGCATTTTGACATAAACTCATTCACAACTGCTTGTGACATTAAGTACAACAATCTAGTCATGAAATAAAGTCCCCTATGCCATAAAAAATGACCAGCGCTAAGTTTTCAGTTAGACAGAAGACACTGCAAAGAGACCAAAGTGTAGATGCAACTGGCTAGGTAAGGTAACTTTACTTCACTCAGCCTAAAAGGTAGTTATCGATAATGCCTTCAAAAGGCATTCTCAGTTGCAAAATAATAGATGGATTTGGTCAAGAGAAGATGTAAATTCATTATACACAAGATGGATTTTGGTCAGATTTATTGCCTCCAACGTCAATGACTTAAAATAAATAAAAGGGCTGCTACGTGGATATATTAAAGAAAAAGCAAATGGACAAACTTAAAGTATGAGAAAGTGAATTTGCACAATATCTAATAAGAGTATCATAAGTATATTAAAATAACCACGTCTGTGAGCAAAGATTTAAAAAAAAAAAATGAATCGTGCCTTATCTCTTCCAGCAGTGAGCAAGATCCATCCATCCTCAGATATAGCCATAGAAGTTACTGCTGACTCATGTTTTCTAAAAGTTGCAAGACATTTCTTGGTCAAAAGATCCCACACTCGTACTGTTGCATCAGCACCTCCAGAGAAAAACTATAAACACCAGACAGAATGATAAGCTAATAATGAAAGAAAAATGCAATAGAGTAGACTTAATGGTTAAAAAGAATAAAAGGAGTCAAATATTTTACATTTTCCTCAAATGGTATTACTTCAAGAGAATATCAGTCATGGTAATTTCTTTTAGAATGATAATTGTTTAAATCCCTAATATAACTAATGTACTATTTCTTTTTGTTAGCATTCACAGAAATTGCACAGCTGCACACACTTGCAAATAAAAAAGGGCATATGGATCACATGCTGCTTGAGTGCAATTAAAACATTGGGTAACAGATAGAGTTGTAAAAAATGTAGATAGAAGTTACAAAAAATGTAGAAGATAAAAATATATCAAATTGAAATTAAAGTCTCTCTCATATTCAATGTAACTAAGGCACAAACCAAATTTGACATTCCATTTAAAAATTGGGAGAGGAGGGCAACAGAATTTCAATTCATATACAGAGCAACATACAATAAGGTTCCTGTAACTATTGCTTGAAGTGGAAGGTTCTGAGTGCATGTAATAAAAAACATGAGTACATGAAATGGTTTCACACCAGCTTCATTACAGGCATCAAGACTTGTGAAGTCCACTCCAATAAGGAATTGTCCAATTTCTCAGTATCACATTTTTAGAGTACATAGATAAATCTATGCAATAGGAACATTCCGAAACTGAAAATGCCATAATAGTTGGACACGAATTTCCAAGCTACGTCTCCATGAATTTTTCAGCTTTGACACATTATTTATAATGCAACAGAAACAGCCTTAGATCAAAAAGGTTCTTCAGTTTCCAAGATTCTTCCTTCTAGGATGTGAAAATATGAGATCCAAGGGACCAATAGCAACTTAAGAGATACTTTTTTTTTGGGACAATGCTTCAAATACCTTTGGAAGAAAAAATAAGACGAGGCTGATGAGCCACAGCTGGAGATTCCATTGGCGAACAAGTGAAGAGCAGGATAGTATATGTGGTTTTAGGGTTTGCATAGTTAATTCTGTACGTTAATTTTCTCCAAAATTTTTAGCATGAAGAACCCAATATTGGAAGCCCCTAGTATTATTAAATCCATGACACACTGAATTGCACCCAAAAAAAAAAAACCAGCCTTGAATATAACAAAGACTTAAAGAAGCATCAAACTGAAGCAAGCAATAAAACAATTTAGTGTAATGAGTGAAACAAAGATACCGCAAATAATCAACAAATGTCACATCTTGAACACTGCAAACAGCAAAATTAAAACAAAAAAAATTTCCTTTAAGTAGCAACTTACCAGTAATTTATCCGGATCAGGATGGAACATAATACTAGAAACAACCCCTTTGTGACCCTTGAAGGAGTGAGTGCAAAAGCCACCATCGACGTCCCAAACAAAGACATTCCCATCAGCCCCTGCAGTAGCAAGCAATCCCCCCGACACATGGCAAGCCATAGCCATCACTGGACTATTATGCCCCTACTCAATGCCAACAAAAAATTAAAAAAAAATCATAATCAGAAAAGGAGTATGCACAACTATAATTAATAGTTATAGGGGATTTGAACCCTGAATGCATCCCTTGGAAACTCCAAAAGGTGCCAATTGAGCTTCAATGACTCTTGGAAACTGTAATGAAGATTATATCTTTCAATTATCATCAAACCAAATGAAAATTAACTTTTGGTTATATCCACAACAAACAAGCCTTTGTCTCAAATGTTTTGTTTTCCGTCATTCTATTATATCGAAAATCATACTAAGATGTCAATTTTTTACTACTTCTACTAAACAATCCAATTCAATGAACCCCGCAAAATTTGAAATTTTGAAAAAATACCTTCCAAGAACGGACGTTGTTGAGGGTGGACAAATCCCAGACTCTAATCTGATGACTGTGGCCGGCGGAGAAGAGCAATTTGTCGTCTGGGCTAAGCGCCAAGGCCGTGTGAGCTTCTGAGTCGCTGTCGATGGTCGACCTTATCGACGCGTTCGATGAATCGACGATTCTGATCGATTCATCGCAGGCGCAGGCGATGAATGAGCCGTCTGATGAGACGGCGAACGGCCCACCTGTGTAGAATTGTTCAAGTGAAGGCACGCACCGGTAATTCTTCTTCAAGGTTAGGGAAGCCATGAGAGAGAGTGAGAGAGAAGAAGAAGAAGAAGAAAAAGAAGTTTTAGGGTTTAAGAGGTTGAGCAGAGCAGAGCAGAGGTGGAGGCTAGGGTTTAAGCCTCAAGGGGTTTACAAAGTGAAACACATAAAATATAAAACTCATTTGTCACGGACACGGTGCGAACTGACGGAACCAATGTCATCTGACGGCACTAAAAAAAAATAATTATTATGCACCCTTATAGCTATTTACTTTAAAATATCAATGTTATTAACATTATCCTTGCTCATCTTTTTTTCAAATGTTGCTGAAATTTCAAGAAGCTTAAAAAATAATAGTATGATTATAAAATTCTATTAAATGAAAGTTTCTAATAAAAGTTGGGTTTCTTATAATTTGTGCTTATTCTAGTCAATATAAGTGATTAAGTGTTATATCTAAGATGTGATTTTGTCATAGGGCACACTATAAATAACTAAAATTCCCACAAATTATACATATATGTGTGTTAATTCAAACCACAAAATTTTTCAAGATGATGTGATTAACGAAAAATTCTTGAACAAAATTTAAAATAATAATAAAAAACACATGAACTAAAGTTTTGGTGATTTTTATTGGCGCAACATAATCTAATCTAAAGTATAAACTAAGGAATTAAGAAAGTTTAATTTGAGAATTTAGATTTGATTGTCAAATTGCAATTCCATCAAGCTATCAGTTTAGATTTTATCTTATAGTTGTTAGTACAATTTGAATGATTACTTATCACTATATTAATATTAAATTTCGACAATTGATTTCATGATTCATCAATTGAATTGACAATGCTAGAACTTGGCATTATTTTGGCTGAGCTTGAATATGATTATCTTCAATTTGATTAAAGAATCGTTTGTTTAAAATTAAAGGGAAAATATTGTACTTTATGGCTAATGTTATGTTTAGATGAGTTCTATGGAAAACGTTCTCAATTTTATCTTATATTGAGCATGTCAAAATCATAATCATCAATAAAATCACCAAGAAAATTTCAATTTATTTAGGACATTAAGCAAGCAATTATGTGATTTTATTTAAGGATGAAATTGTGGGTTCGACATATGATTTTAGGCTTTTTCTTCTTGGCAAGGAAGCTCACCAATTTGGTTTAAAGTCTGATTTTATATCACAATTTCATCTTTAAAAAGTGACTTAGGCTGTGTTTGTTTCGTGTAAAACGTTTTCCGGAAAATACATATTTTCCGGAAATGCTATTTTCCGGAAAAGGAAAATATTTTTAAAGTGTTTGGTTGAATTATGAAAATTGTTGTGGAAAATATTTTCATGTGTTTGGATGTATTCTAAAATGCTATTTTCCAGAAAAATTTTCACATTTTCTCAACATCCAAACAAATTTTATTACAAAAAATTTCAACATCACACCCAATTCAACAACAAATTCCGGCAACACAACACAACAACAACAACAACAACAACAACAACAACAACCACAATAAATTCTGGCAACAACAATCAGTTCATCCAAAAAAAAAAAAAAAAAACAACAACAACAACAACGATCTGGAGCTCGATCGATGCGTGGAGGCAGAGCGATCGGAGCGATCTGGAGCTCGATCGGAGCACGATCGATGCGTGGAGGCAGAGCGATCTGGAGCTCGATGCGTGGAGGCAGAGCGATCGGAGCTTCTTTCTCGCTGCGTGGATCGGACTGGGTTCTGGGATTGAATCGGATCGGACTGGGTTCTTGGAGTGGATTGGACTGCGTCGATCGAACTGGTTTCTGCGACTGGATCGGACTAGGTTCTGGGACTGGATCGAACTGCGTTCTTGCTGGGTTTCTTTTTTTTTTTTTTGCGTTCTTGGCTGTTGTTCGTTTTGTTGTTGGTTTTCGTTCTCACTCAAGTGCAGCGACTCTCTGTTCTTTTCTGCGTTGTTGTGTCTGTGTTGTTGTGTGAGACCCGGAAATGGTTTGAAGGTAAAATAGAAGCGTAAAACCATTTCCGGGTCAAAGGTGAAAATTTGGTCAAAGATAAGGCATATTTTCCGGAAATTGGATTTTCCTTTACTTTCCAAACACATGGGTCAGGTGGTAAATGATTTCCTGAAATCATTTACCACCGAAACAAACGGACCCTTAAAGTAATGATTTATAGAAGTGTCATATTTTCCTTGGGCACGTGTTTGATTCAAAAGTTATTGTATTAACACAACAAAATTTCATAAAATTTGCACAATATGCAAATATGTCTATCCACCATAGGTCATTAAAATAAAATAAAATTATATTTTAGACCCACCACAACTCAAAATAAAAGTATTATAAAAATGTTGTGAAATTTTGTAATGACCCTAAATTTTTGATTGATTCAATGAGTAATAGTTATGCTATTCTCTTCTACCCACAGAGATGGTACCAAGTGTAAAGTTGGTTTAATGAAGTATACACCATTTGGCACGAAACAATATTTGTTATTGTGAATCAATCTAGGGACACTGGGACACAACTTTCATGTCACAACTCTAAAATGAACAACTTTGTGGAGAAAAAGGAGCAAAAGCTTGACAATGAAATAGTAAACAAGTGGAGAAGGGGATTTAAACTTCTAATTCTTCTCATAAAAGAGAGCAAGCAACACCATTATTGAGCTACAAGGCTCTTGGCCAAGAACTTATAGCTCTCGTACTTGGCGAGACTAATACCTAGAATCGTCAAGAGTCAATTGATATACTTGTTAAAACTATTCCAAGAAAATTACACTTTTAGGTCTAGACCCAACAAGGCACAGTCTCATATCACGATGAAAGTCGTGTAGAATAAGCTGGGAAGGAGTTATGGACTAAAGAGAGGTAAAAATGATCCTTCCCAAACCAGTTTACTATCCAACTAATCTTTTGAGCAAAATATATATAGCAAGGCCACAGTCTTGCTCTAAAATAATCCAGAAGAGTATACATAAATGTAAGATCAGGTCTATTCAGAGATGTGGGAGGAAGATTCATCTGCTGCTCCTCTATCAAAAAAAATGCAATCAAACTTGATCCACGCTGAAACAAAACAGCAGGCATAAACAGCTTCTATCAGAGCTGTGATAAGGACAAGGCCAGACACATTAAAAGCAAAACATGGACAAACTATATACTACCTGTTTAAGAAACATGCTGGGTGGCACAGACCTTTCAAGAACCCAAACAAGTAGCCTTTTTCTGTAGTAAGAAAAACAACAGTATCAGAAATCACCAACTCCCCCAGCCATTGCTGCTATTTGCAATGCTGTCTGGTTTTGGGAAAACATGGGAGCAAATTGAAACAAACTTGTAGGGAATGAGATCTGCAAGATTCGCACCATAAGATGCAGGGTTCTCAAGAGAAAAATAAATAGACCATCTGTCCATCCACTCGTCAAGGCATATGAGTATGCTCTCAATAAAACAAAACCTAAATACTAGCAAAAAGAACCATTCATCACTACATTGACCAAGAACAGAACAGAACAGAACTTTCAGTAACAAAATTGGGAAAAAAAAAAAAAAAAATCAAGACCATGAAACCCAATTCCAGAGAAACAACTGCCATGCAAAAGGAGAAGATGATTAGTAATAAGTAGATGATTTGCTCAGCCTAAGCAAAAAGAACTTGTCAATTGCCCATTGCCCTTAAGAGACACTCGCCCAACACGCCAAATCTGTAGTAGATACCATACTTGCCATCAGGTTAACAAAGAAATAATAAGTTCATAAAGTCATCCTAATAATACATGAACCAATACCATTTGCAACAATAAGATCAAGATATAGAGTAACAAAGTTCCACATAATATATAGAATGCTTTCATGGTAACAAGAAAGTTCCAACAACCACCTTAAATGGCCTGGTCAAAGAAGCTATTCATCTTTTTCTACCACCACGCTCTCTTAAAGAAAGTGTAAGCGTTTCTCCTGCTCCAACATTATAATATGCCAGCGACATATTGTCCTTGAGAAAGCCAGGTTTTCCACTCAATTTCTGTTTATTGGCAGGAAGCTGGATCTCCCCTGCAATTTTCTCCTTAAGGCTGCCAACAGTTTCAGACAAAGACTGCACTGTAATCTCCAGAAGCTGCCCTTTAAGATTTCCTTCATCAACATTGGGAGCAGAGACAGCAATACGGACAGGCCCCTGCAAAAATGAAAATCATTCTCAATCAGGAAATCCAGAAGCCATTGGTATAGAAAATGTTATAGAAGTGAAAAGAGGCAAAGGCAAAGACTCCACATACCGGATGCTGTGCAAGAAACTGGTCTTCTGGAATAAGCAAAGAATCATCAAGCTTCTGCCTCTTTGGCTCCGGTTCTTCAGGAAGTGGTGGAGGAGCTTCCTCGGGTGGTGGTGGTGGAGGCATTCCTTGAGGCAAAGGCGGTGGAGGCATCATAGACATGTTAGGTTGGGTTACAGGAAGAGGGGCATAAGGTCGGGGAACTTGCATCGGTGTAAACTGAGAACCTGGTGGATGTGGTACAGGAATACTAGGAGCATTCATAGACATTGATAGTGGCATTGGGGGTGGTCGATTCACCATAAGAGATTGCTGTCCAGAAGTCATTGTCATTGGGGGTGGAGGTGGTCGAACTGAAGGAATCATTTGCATAACTGGTGGCCTGGGCATGGGTACAGGGAGCCCACCACTAGGTGCAGCAGAATACTGTACTGTGTTAACACGAAGAAGATTCATGGCTAGTGCAGGTGGTGGAGGAAGTGGACGAATGGATGGCACACCAGGTCTAGGAGGAGGAGCCGCAGGACCAGGAAGGTTTCTTCCATCATTATTAGAACCATCATTTTGATCCTCTCCGATATTCTGTGACATGGCCTGGTTAGCAGTGCGTCCAATGCTTCCAGTGTGACCATCCCATATGACTTGCTTTGGTTGCTCATCTTTCTTCTTCTCAATCTCAGCCTTGACAGCATTAGAGACTTCTTCCTCTGTGGTACCAAATATATCTGGACGTGTTCGTGCAAGTCCCACAATGTTCCTAGATATCTCGTCATCCTGAGCAAGTGTGGTCTCCCTAATCTTAGCAAACATCCTTTCTTTTTGTTCTTTGTACTTGGGATCGATGAGGGAAATCCTCATGTGTTCAGACATCTCATTATTAGGGATTAGCTCACCAGTAATTGGAGAAACAACAAATTTTGTTGGGTCTCTTTCTGCAGGTATCCTGTCCTCTGGTCTCTTCCAGTTCTTTACAATTCTCATTGGTGGTTCTGGTTCTTCTCTTACCTTCATCTCATTTTGCTTTCCATCATCATTCTCTTCAAGACTAGTTGCCCTCATGCCCTCTTCAACAAGCTGCACTTCTTCCTCATCCATTTCCATTTCCACCTCCTTTCCTGGCTCAACAATATCAGTATCTTCTTCCATAGCCGACACCTTACTTCTCCTTATAACCTCCTCAATGGTCATCGGAGGGGGTAAGTCCTCATCCTCATCATCCACAAAGTCTATCGATTCAACCACAACAAAATCATGCCAATCAATCATAGCCATCTCAATCCTTTCCTGCTCCTTTTCATCCTCAGCTTTCTGCCTTGCCTGCTCTTGTGAACGCTCCCACTCAAGCCGATTCACACATCGTTCAAGCACAGTTGTCATGTCAGCAACACTCTTCTTTAGCTTATCCGTCAAACCCTTTGGAGGCATCAAAACTTTCGAATACGCATCCGCAAGTGAAGTGAAAAACATGAACATACTGTGAGTTGGTTTCAAAAAATGAAACTGGGGGTTATTAATTTCTCTACTAGTCAACCCCGTCAAGAACGACTTCCCATTCCGAGCCACAAACTGTGCTGTGAGCTTAATTATATCCAATTCCTCCCCAGTAATCCCTTCAGGAAGCCGAACAGTATACTGCTCGGCTTCCGGGGGATCAAGAACTTTACGAACAGGTTTAAACAAAGCAGAAAGATCAGCCTTCGCCGCCTCAATAGCATCGGTAGTAGTAGGAGGAGCAGATGGTGCTGATGACTCAGTAGCCACAGGCAGAGCAGAATCACCAGGCTGCTGTGCCGGAGACAGATTCTGAGCACGAAATTCCGATAAACGATGTTGATAATAAGCATGGTAAGGATCAGAAGAATTCAAAAAATTGAACTTGACATTGCCAGCATTGTTAGCAATAATCCTCTTTTCAAACTCAGGACCATTCTTGGCAACAAACTGGGACGTTTTGTCAACAATGGTTCTGATATCCGGAGGAGGATGAATTATACCAATAGTTCTCGTGTGTGACGCCACCGACACGGGCACGGGAGCTGACTCGTTTGATGATGGTTTTTCATCATCATCAGTCAACTGAGCTGGCGGTAAGGGCCCAAGATTTCCATCAGAGGGTGGAGCGGGAAGGGGCAAAATTGGCAAAGCACCTAACATTTTCTACTATTCAAAACAAACAAACAAAACCCTTCGACAAATCCAAGTAACACAACAACCTTGTTCAACGAAGATTCATTCCAACCAACCACAACTTATTGCTACCTGCGAATCATAAGAGAAACAACAACAACAAAAAACACTTTCAAAGCTTCTCTATGAAAACCCAAGTAGTCAAAAGACACTAATAAAACAATAATAAAAAAATATCCCTATTTCATGAACTGATTTGCAGTGGTTTTTTTTTTTTTTTTTTTTGCTTGTTTAATACCTATTTTTCAGTTATATGGTATGGAAATAAAGAAACAGAGATTTTAAAGGGAAAAATATGGTAAAGAAAGATAGTGGGTAGGTTAAGTGAGAGGAAAACCTAATCGAAAGAGAAAAATAAAAGTAAATAAAGATTGAAATCTCCCAGATCTTAGAGAAGAAAGGAGAAATCTAGAGAGAAAGAGAGAGAGAGAGAACATACCAGAGAGAGTCTGTGGAAGTGGTTTTCTGGGGAAGTCGGCGTCGGGCCTTTCTGGGTGTCGCGAGCAGGAGAGGGCGTTTGTGCGTGGGAGTTGGAAGAGCGGAGGAAATACAATTTTAGATTTTCACTCATGTTATAGTTTTTTTATTTTTTGGGCAAGTAAAATATTATTGTTTTTTTTTTTCTTTTTAAAATTAGGGATTTCCTAATGTACAAAATCTAAGAAATTGTATCAATTTTTTTTTTTTTTTCACTTTCTTAGAATGTAAAGCAAAGTGGTGATGGAGCAATGTTATACCTTGGGCCTTGGGGCCACGGTTTCCCCCAAAATTTTAAATTTTTTTTAATTATAGCACAAAAATATGTCAAATTATGCCTTGGCATGGCTCTTACTTTTTTTATTACACTACTTAATTATATTTTGTTAAAATTCATATTTTGATAATCAAACAGTAAATTACATGTTTTTTATGTTCTTAATATTTATGTAAATTTTTATTTTGTTCATGTGTTATTTTTTCTTTGATTCATAAACTCATCTTTTTGTATATAATTTTTAATTTTAAAAATTATAAAATTTAAAATTTAATAGATGATATGATTTTTTTTTTCTTCTTTTTGATATATTGCTTTAATCTAACAATGGAATTGTAAATAATACACCCAATAGAAAGATAAGTTGTATATTATTATTATCCAATAAATATGAAGTGTGGATTTTAGCAATGGAGGATTCCTATTCCTTTTCACTTCAAATATGTCATTTCTCTCTTTGAATTCTCATTATTTTCTTCTTATTGCTTGTTTTCTTTCAATAATATCATTTTTTATTATCTTGCAATATTATTCATTAAAAAAATTATCTTGTGATATTTGTAAGTGTGAATATGGGACTTGGGTATAAGATTTGTTGGCAATTTGGACATTTGTGATAGATTGGTTATGCCTAAGGCTAAACATTGATCTGCTGAGTCAGGGTTAAGGGGGGGGGGGATTGAATGGAACCGTGTGGATTCAATCTCTATTGAGGTGGTTGTCAATTGCCGACAAAATCTCGCAAGCCAAACCCATAGATCTAAACACCAAAACCCACAACAAATCAAACTCATATCAGGTCTTACCTTGTTGGCTCTTATATCATGGGTTAAGAAGAAGTAGATATGCTTTCATTCTACACGAGTCGTGAACACATTTGGTTGTAACACAACCATGGACCATCACACATGATGATCTATGACTGTGATTCAACAAGAGAGAGAGGTGGAAAGGAACAAATTTGACTACAATAAATTTCAAATTTAGGGAAGGGAATAGAAAAACTAGCTAGGGTGCCAGTCGAAGTCTCAAAGCCACACTCACCTCTGACTCCACCCCCCACATTCATTATTGGAGCCTTGTTGAGTGGTTCAAGCTACGCGGCATTGGTTATTTATGCTGGTCTAGATTAAGGTATGAACGCCCTTAGTTATGTTAGTGTTCAACACCTCCACAAACCTTGTTATGGTTTCAATGTCATCAAATTGAGGCCAGATTATTATTATTATTATTTTTTGGTGGTTTGGGTTTTTGTTTAAACCGACCTCTTGATTTTATTTTCAAATTTGGATATATATATATATATATATATAAGTGATAGAGTATAGAGATTTGAATATGAAAATTGAAGTTAGGTTGTGTACCTGTGTTTGATTGCCAAGAAGAAAAGAAACAATGAATTGAGGGATAAATGTGCCCATAAAATATATAATCCGTTAATTCAATTTAGTCCAAATTGAAGGAAATGTAGTAAATAAAGTTTTTTGAATTAAATTATAACGAGATAGGGCAAAAAAAAATAAGAGAGTTCGCATTGGAAATGAGTCGTGGAAGGAAAGTTTTTTACATTTTTCAGTCATTGAAAGTACGCTCAGGAGGGAAAGAAAGAGAATTTCTCAAACTATGTGAGAGGACAAAACTCATATACATGATCAGAGGTATAACTATATGAAAAGAGGATACATTGTTGTACTGTACTCAGTGTACTGACAAAAGCAAGAGATACAGAGACAAAAGGGTTACTTTATCAGAATGAGAATTCCTCAGGTATTTCTTGATATTTACCAGATAAAAAGCTCTTGTACTTGCCTTGAAGATCTCCACCTGATAAAGATATTATGAATTAATCCATCAAGTAAGAGTTCCCTTAACAATTTAAAGGGAGGGGAAGAGAAGCAACAAAGAGCTACCTTTCACTTCAAATGGGGGGATGCTCTTGGACAGAGTTGATTCCACTAACTTAACAAGATCCTTGCCTGAAAATTTAACAAATGACACCACATTAAAACAAGTACCTATGCTAAATAATCTAATTCAAGTAAAATGGATTACCAGAAAGTTGGTCCAATGGAAAACGAAAGAGAAGAAAAGTTAAGGACTTCAGCAAAGCAGGGTCTATATATTCATTTTGTAGTAACAATGTCATAATGTTCTTTATGTATTAAAAGGGTAAGATAATCATGCTATGTTTAAAATAATAAAGATCTTGGGGCAGAAAGCATTAATTGATACAAACCTACAACTATCTAATCCCTTGGGGATGTCTCACCACAACAAGAAAGATGGGAATTTAGACTCTATAATATTTCTGAGCCACTGTACAAAATTACAGTATAACTACATGCCTGTCCTTGTATTCTTCGTTTCCCCCCTTGATAAATAATCTTTCCTTTTTGTTTTGGCATTTATAACTGTAAACCGAATGTATAAAGTAGTATCTCTTATTTCTTTCAACAGATGCAATATCCTTCCGTTCCCACAATAAAAGAATCTGTACTTTGCTTAGAAAGGCGGCAGATGAAAAAAAAAAAAAAACCACTTAGAACCAGTAATCATATTTGGAGAGGAGAAGCAACAGAAAAAAAAAAGGGGGTGTTGTTTACAGAGATGATCAGACAGTTACTTTCAAAAGGTTGGCTCCTATCAATGAAACAGTTGAACTAATGCCATTCTTTACTTACCATTTACACTCTTTTTCCCCTCGTTGACATTAATCAGGAAGGATGAGATTTGGTTCTCTTGCAACTGGAGAAAGATTTTAAAAGATGAATTAGACCAAATAAACATAACCAAATACAATTATATTAATTTAAGTTGGACAATATGCATGCATTAAATGAAAAAGTTCAATATTTGCCTTGGAAAAAAGAGCCTTTGAAAGTTCTAACGGGTCACTAGATGAAGGACCATTGCTGTATGCAGGAGTGAACTTCCCGTCTTGATAGCCTGCTAGGAAGTGATAAGCTGCTTGGCCAGGAGAGAGCTTTGATACAGAAGGGATGATTCCGGAACTGCTTCAACAGAAAGGAGGTATTACACATGGGCCAATGTATGGTAGGAAAGAGGAGTAACATGAAAGAAAATTTGGATGAATTTCCAATAACTTAGTTCTAAAATTTGTTGCAAGATATATGTATAAAAGAGTACAAGGCAAAGAAATATTTTTTCCTAAAGAACAATAAGTTTACGATACAAGAATAACCATCAAAACGACCATAAGCTGCTTCCCAAACTCCTTTCTACCCTACTCCCCAAAACAAAACACACCAAACAAAAGCCTTAAAAAAATTTAAATATTCCATTCCAAATGGACAAAGCTTAAATTTATTAATTCATCCTAGTCCTCAATTCACTCGAACCTTTGACAGACATAATCTCCACGCATGCATATTGCAGTCTTCTTTCTCCAATCACCCATATTTTTCCTCTTTCCCCTTCTTCAGTATTATCAAATAAGGGTAATTCACCTCTAGGCTGCCCTCTGACCCAACAAAGAATGATTGGCCTTAGGATCAGAGGAGGAACAAGTAACTTCTTGAGCAAGAGTTCCACAATCCTTTATTTGGACTTGACAAACACAAGCTAGGCATTTTAACATCATTTCTTCTGAAGTGACATAGATCAATGATAAAAATTGGCTTTCTCATATACAGAATATCTAGACCTTTAAAAGGTGGGTTTCAATCATAATAGATGTAGGGATTATGGGTTTAGGGTTCTATGATTTGGATTAATGGTAGGGAAGAAGGGTTATTTGGCAGTATTAAAATTGTTCCAGGGAAGAGGATATTATGAAATAAAATGCTAGGAACCTTTCTAGATGGTTGTTCTAGAGATCTGGGATTGAATCTCACATTCCATTTTAATAATAAAATCGGAGAGAGGAGACAACAATAACAGATATTGATGTTGTTTCACCATAATTATCCAAGTAGTTATTGGGGCCTTCTCAAATTAAGTGATTAGTTTTCAGTGCAAGTTCATGCTAGTTTTCAGCTTATATTGATTTCCTTAAAATGTTCCCCGGAAACCAAAACCTAAAGAGTGCATGTTAAAAACAACCATGCCATCCAATCAACAGTACATCTTCAACAAAACAGCAGGAAGAAAATAATTTGAAACACATGCCATGTGTTTCCACATGCCTTTTCCTTAATGGGTAAAAGGTAGTGTTAGTGAATTAGCAGGAAAGAAGATTTTCAACTTAGGCCTCTAGTTCAACACCAATGATGCTTTACCACCTAGCTAGACACCACTGCTCAAGTGCAGCGGGTGTAATAGTATCATATTTGCTCTATTTACATAGAAAATGGTCCTTTGCCCTGGCCTGCTCAATTTGACCAACTAGCTTTCAATAGTGCTATCAGTTTTACAAATTTTGATTTTCAGTTGAACACAACCATTATAATGGCTGGTCCAAGCTGACCCACATTCTACATAACTGGTCCACAACTTTTGCATCACAGCTATCGATCATGCACTACCTTGTTACATATGCACTGTGCCAAAATCATTTGGACAGGAGCCATTAAGAATTTCATAGACCTATCCATATCATTAAGTAAGGGACTAAAGAACCTTAACATGGTTTTGTTACCTATCAGAAGATCCAAGGATAACAGCAGCTGGCAGTTTGAATATATTCGAGCCACTAGATTTTCCACTTTGAAAAAATGGTGCAACACCTTGAGAAGAAAGAATTACACCAGCATCTGCAGACACCAAGGAATCTTTGCACCTCTGAATGGTTTCTTCGGATGCAAACAAAAGAATCACTGAATCACCAGATCCTAGAAGCCTGAAATTTGCCAACTGCAGATGTAAATAGGAATGCATAAAACTAGAATTATAATAATGTGTAAAGATTGGAGAACATTGCCTTGCAGATAGAGGAAGGCCTCCCCGTGCAGATATTACTGGTCCAGACAAGGCAGCTAGTGCTTCTTTAATTCCATTTGTATCTGAGAATGCTTTACCACATAAAACAAGTGATGATCGCTCAATATCAGCAGCTATAAATCCCCTAGTTCCTTGAGATCCCAGACCAATAGTGTCCCCCACCCCTGCACTGCATGGTCAAATGCCAAAATTGGAATAACAAAAGTAGGTAGGTGTTTTTGATAAGTTAAAAACAATTATTAGAAGAAAAGTACTAATGAAGCTGAATGGTCAAAATTAATATTGGTGAGCTTTGGATTAACACAATTGGGAAGCTATCATATCACATGTATGTTGGGACCATGAATTTGTCAACAAGAAGACCAGTGGATGAAGCACAATTATTGTGGCCTCCTACATCGCCAGTAGTGACACATGGAAAATATATATTTTTTTTTTTGAAATTTTTAAAAAGGACGTTTACTAAAGGTTGAAACAAAGAAGAGTTGTAAGACTTGACAGTCAATAGATACCTGATGTAGTACAAGATATGAGTTTTCATTTTTATTTTAGGTTAATTTTTTAATTTTTATGTAATTTTCTTTATTTAGGTTTAGGGCTATTACTCTTTGATTTTAGGTGTATTTAATGCTTTCCTAGTCAAATTAGAGTCATATTAAGGTAGCGTATCAATTAGGATCAATTTAGGAGTATTCTTACTTGGAAAATAAGTTTCTGTAGCCTTTAAATAGGCATGCAATATGTTTCTACCTAATTTACCAAACACATTTTATTTATATAAAAAAAAATAGGCATGCAATATTTAAAATGAAAATTCAATTTCAGACTTCAGAATATCAATAATATTTTCAATTACTAAGGAAGCACTTAAAATAAAAAAGATTTAGATTCTCATTAACTCTGTTTCAAAAATCAGCCTAGGCATACCCAAGCATTCTCCTAGGCAAGATCATGCATTTTGCATTACAAAGCTTAAAGTATAGGGCTTATACTTCTAGGCATTTGAGACATATTAGAGTTAGATAAAGCATGAATAGAAAGTGGTAGTAAGTACCTTATAGAAGTAGCAACATAAACAGTCAAAGGACAAGAATCATGCGAAACCGCACGTGTTGGAGTCTTCCAAAGAACATTTGACAGTGATAATACAGCAGCAGGACTATCACTTATTACACGAACTTTTGCATCACATTTTGGTGATGAACCAATAGCCCCATCATGAACAAAAACATCTGAGATGGATGATATGTGACTTGTAACCTGCTAAAACCAAGTAATATAAGGGAAATCAGATAAATATTGAGCACTATTCTGAGAAGTAGCATGCATGATAAGGAGAATACACTTTTTCTGTATGCTATCATCTGAGACTAGTGTAAACCAGGAAGGTGCAAATGGTGCTAGACTGATTATATTTAAATAGGCAGTGCTATAAATATCTTTCTTCCATATAGAAGAACAATTCTTACAAAAACCATGGAGACTTCTATTGCCAAATCACCAGTACATTACAGGATAGAAGAGTACAAAAAAGAAAAATTCTGCAAGGTGATTGCACTTCTTGGTACTTTAGAAATAAAGTGATGATCCATTGATCATAAGTAAACAAACCCAAACTTATTGTTCAAATGAGATGCAATATCTCTGGAATTATTCAGAAATTATAAATGCATTTATCACAAATTACCATAACAAATTTGGAAAAATCAACTTTGGATACCTCCTCCTCCTCCTCCTCCTCCTCAGAGAGAGAGAGAGAGAGAGAGAGAGAGAAGCAGTTTTGAGTGGGCATATTCCTTTGTGGATACCACTATAAATATTTAAAAAACTGAAGTTGAAAATTCTCTAAGAATATTATTTTCAAGGTAGCAATTCCTTGCAAATTGAATAATATGCAACGAGAAAAAAAATCACATTCTAACCAACTTATACAACTTGATATTCTTCAAAATTATGTCCATGTCATATAAATGGAAGTATAAACAACACAAACTTAATGATAGAGAGTGACAAGAAGGAAAAGAGGATATCAATGTCAAAAGCTAAAACATGCCTGTTTCAAAAGTTTGCTAAATTCTGCCTTGGAAATTTCTGAAGATCCTCCAACAAAACTTCCTCTAACATAAACAGGAAGTCCTGACAAGGACTCTAACAAGAAAAATGGGGAATATCATAGCAGTCAATATAAAGGAATGAAATAAACTGTTTTAGAAATTAATATGTGAAAATATAACCTGCAATTGTTGCACCCCTTTTTTGTAGTTCGGAATAGTTCAAATTTTGAAAAGCTTTGTCCTTCACAATTATGCCTTTTCTAGCCAAAGCCCAGTTAAGACCATAAGAAAATCCAGGGCCCACCCTGCATTTAAGAAGGCTTGAGGAACATATACAAGAATTGCAAATCCCATAACCTACAGAGTGTTTCTGACAGTGTTTACACACCATAGAGATTGTTACCTAACAATTTAAGTTAACTACGCAAGTGAAATTGCATAGCTAAAAGTCTAACACATCCATTAACCAAAAAGCCTATGACACTCCATGTCAACAAAGAAAGAGGAAACATAGTGAGTATGTTCTATTAATAGTTAAAACCTCCTCAAGGTATTTCACTGATTCCATCCCAATGCAAATATATATGTCACCCTAATCTGGTTGATATATGTTCACACGCCTTCACTTTCCTCTAAGTCACTACAGCGAGGAGTTCTACAGCATTTCTGATTATTAATCATATTAAAATTATTGTCAATGAGATCTAGTTCAAATGACGCCTCTTCCCCTTGTAAAACGCAAGATGGAGGGAAAGGTGGTGGGATCAAAACTCACTGGGTGCATGTGTAATTACCAATAAAAAATCTTAATAAAATTTTCTTCCATACATGTTGATCTCAATTTATGTTTGTGCTTTCAAATTTTTGTGCATCTTTTACCGATATGGTAACCAATTTTCTCAGCCTTCAAAAGACCAAAATGAGTAATTGCAAATTCCCTTATATACCCAAGAAGGGGATTTTGCTGCCAAACCTTACAAGTTACAATACCAACAGAACCCTTTTTTTGTGTGTGTGTGTGTGTGGAGAATCCAACCAAACCAATCTAAATTCTAATGCTATCAAGAAAGATGGGATCCATGACATTAAAAACAGATTAGAAATTGTGTCAAGCCTCAAAATATTCAACAATATTAGAAAAAAATTGATCTTATATGGTAAAATGCTATCTTATTCAGGTTTTTGCTTGCAAAGCTCATCATAATAGATAAGATGAGGATTCAATGACTGTTATAAAAGCAATTACATTAGACTAGGTTTGTCTATCAATCAGGAGTTCCAGACAGACGATAGTCATAGATGGTCTATCAGCCAAATGAATGATGCAGTAAAAGAGCAATCATATTAGGTAGGATTCACTGATAGTTATAAAATAAATTATATCAGGTAAGCTCTTTCTGTCAAGCAGGAATTTCAGGCAAATGTTACAAGACATTGATGGTCTATCAGCTAAACCCTCTCCACACTTCACCCTAAGTTATCATGTGTCACAGCTAATGATCCCAACACAAAGTATTATATAAGTACACTAACAATGGTTTACAAACAAAGGTGCACACACAAGGTAGCACAAACACACATGGCATACCACATGGGCACTTGTCTTTTGCGAAAAATACAAACTCAAGGCTAATTTCATCAGAGTATCGATTATAATCTTAAGGGCATCAGGCTAAGGATCACCTTGGAAACACAACTGTTTCAGCTTTCTCCTCAGCAAGTGGGGCAGAAACTGCATTCTGCAAAACCCCAATAGTAAAGAGATTGTCAGATGATGTCTAGTACTAGTTCTATTTATGTTTGGTTGACAAAACATAAAAGAAAAGCGGTATAAAATATCAAGAACATCAGTCAAACATGTGCGATGCAACATTTAAGTGCCTGTCAGTATTGCCATTTTGTTACATCTAATCTTCAAGACATCATATCAAACATTTTTCTGAAACCTTAACTGTCTCCATTCCCACAGCATATATAACCTTATCCACTTTCAAAAAACCCTTCCAAAACATTCATAATCTATTTTTTTCCAAAAATCCACTGCACGAGACTCTTTAATCTCCTTATGGGGTCTATGTCCATTACTCATATTGTATTGTAAATAACTGTAGCTTCACAGTTTCCTTCTCTATGCTAATATTTTCATTAAGAAACCATTTTTATTTCACTCAATTGCAAACCCATTCACATTAATCTAACTAAACAACACAAGACCCTAAACTTACATTTCCAAAATCTCACTCACATCAATCCAACCAAACAAATACGTATTTATACAGCTCAGTCCAGCAGACCCATATCCCAAAAACCAGAAGAAAAAAAATCAACAGAATCAATAAAAGAATCATCTAACATGTACAAATTTCAGCTTCCAACATGAAATCTTGCACTAATATCGAAACAAAAAACCAACATTTATCAAAAAACAAAAAGAAAAACAACATTTCCAGAGTCAAATGAAATGGAACAAAATTCATATAATACACAGGTGTACATATATATATATATAAAATAAAAGACTAAAAGAGAGACAGAGAGAGAGAGAAAGAGGGGCTGACGCATCGAGAGGAGGGCAAGAAAGGGTTGGATGTTGAGGAGGAGCGAGCAAGTGAGGTTGAGCTATGGAGGAATCGTTTATGAACTAGATTCCTCATCATCCTTCCCTTTATCTCAGTCTTTTATAGCTTACGATATATCAGTGATGCGAACGAAGCAAATGAATATCACGTCACACCCACTGCATGAACCAAAGAAATATGACACAAAAGGAGAATGCTTACATACTTTTTTACAAACTTGCTAGGAACACGTACGTTGTACAACTTGCAATTCGCTGCTTCTATCACTCGCAAGTCACAACTCCTCAAGTAATAAGTTAAGTTATGACAAAAATTGTGTAATTTTACATTGTCCTAATATTGCATGGGTGGTTGAGTGGCCAATGCCAAAGTAAAAAATGTTGCCATTCAATAATGGTTGACACAAATATATAGTTTTTTTTTATATAGTAATAATTAGATATTTTTTGAATATGGTGACATGATACTTATTTTTTTTACAGTAATGATGAATCTCGCTAATTAAATTCATAATAAGATTGATCATAAATGTGAAAAAAATAGGCATTACCGAAATTACCTTATAATTTTTCTAGCTTTTACTTTACTAGGTTTTTTGTTAAATGTGTGAAAATTACCTAAAAGCTAGTAATTTACTTTAAAAAAAAACTAGTTCTATTCAAAATTTTCTTTAAATTTTTTTTTTTTTGAGAAATAAAGCAAAGGGCAAGACAAGAAGCCTGATACCAAGGGACACGTAGAGAGAGTGAGCAACAGAATAGTGTTGAAGATGACAAAATGGACGGTGCAAATGGGCTGGGTCATTCATCAATGTCGAGGGTATCATTGCATATGGGCTAGGTCTTGGATTTTATTTCGCTTCGATTGAGATTCGATACACATTTTGAAATAAGTACATTACATACATAATGTACTCCAAATCACCAATAGATGCAATAGGAATCATGGGCCTCTCGTCCCATCCTCTCTTTACACAGGTAGTAGCGTAGTGTAGATTGAGGTGAACGTATCTAGTTATTCCTAACGGGGTGGTTCTAATACTTACGTAATTCTGCTCCGATTATTTCGATCAAAAAGTTTTCTAAAAAATGAGTCATTTAAAAAAAAGTATTATTTGGGAAACTATAAACATTTGTCGGTATTTGGTACACTCAAAGAAGTAGTATCATTTTTTTTTTTGTGCAATTCAAAATCATGTATACCATTTCTGTAATAATACTCCAAATGGTTACGAGTAATTCCCAAATCTGCAACACGTACAGATAATTCCCAACCAGCCAGTTCACAACTTCTAACTCGTTCAAATATAGATAAAGAACCCAAATATCCAACACACTAATAAAGAACCCAAACTCCACTAATTCAATGACGCCCTCACTTTTCAATCAAACAAAATGAAAATTAAAAAAAAAAAAAAAATCACACAAAATTCGAAACCTTAGATTCACTAATTTTGTAGAAAAATGATAGCAAATTTGCAAAAGAAATCAAAATAACTGCAAGTAAACTTATTGTGATTTTCGAGTAACTAGATTCCTATAATTGTCAAAGAGGATTTAGGGCTTTAAGAGAGTGAAAGTGGGAGGGGGCGAGAGGCTTATAAAGGGAAAAGAGATAGAGATGAAGGGAGAGAGAGAAAGAGAGAGGGGGGGGGGGGGGGGGGGGTGCGCTTACTAGTGAAACCCAACATGAGAATGAGGTTGTTTTCTGTTGACCAATTTTTAGTTTTCCTTTGACCCACATTTTTTAATGCTACCAAATATTGAAAAACTCGGAAAACAATCTTTAAAGAACGTTTTCCACTAAAACAAATGAAGCAGCATAACATAGAAATGAGATGAGAGAGAAATTGGAGACGCGGCAATAAAAGAGAGAGATGAGTGTTTGAGGGGTGATAATATAATAAGGGTAAAAAAAGAACATATCTAATAAATTAGAGATGGCTACAATTTTAACAATGACGATGACGCTTCTTAAACTCTAATTAGTTTTCTAGCCTTAGTTTCACTTCCAATGACTCCTTGTCATATGTCGCTGGTGGTGGTGGTGGTGTATGATATGGGTTGGTGGGTTTGTAAGAGATTACAAAAGGCTGTGGGTAAAGGGAAATAAATTATTTTGTGATATGGCATGATTCTTATTGTTAGATTCTTTATATGCTACATGTCTTTTATCTAACTAAAAATGAGAGGAAATGAGGGGATTTTTAATGCAAGGGGAGCCAAACCTATTGAAAAAAAAAAGTTATTTTTTACTTTATATATATATATATATATATATATATATATAACCCACTTTTGGCTTCTTTATTATTTTAAAGAAGATTTTGGCTTCTTTATGTGAGTTTGTGATACATTTAATATCAATAATATTTTATTTTGTGTCATAGTGGGTGATGGAAAATCCTAAAAGGCATCCACCCTTAATTTTTTGAGTGAAAAATACAATTAATATCGATAGTATTAAATTTTGTGTCATGTTTATCCAAAAATTCGGTAATATCTGGATGTTATGATAATGCAATATTGATACATTAAATTTTTTTTTTTAATATATGTACAATTTCAAAACCTTGTAATGAAAAAGCTATATAATTTAAAATTGACTTTTGGGATTCTTTCTTAATTGTAATACCATTAAATTTAAACATGTTTTATCATATACTACTCGCTAACCCGTGCTATGCACAAGAACCTACCTATTTGTGAAGTAGACTAAAATAATTTAATAAAATCTTAAATTGATTAAGAAACTACACCATTGGATGATTTGTTCTTGTATGACTTCAATTTGTGTTGAAATTTGATAAAGAAGCCAATATAAGAGAAAGATGAGTTATATTCAAAAGAATAATCCATAATTAATTATAGAAAAAAAAAAATATATATATATATATATATATGTGTGTGTGTGTGTGTGTGTGTGTGTGTGTGTGATTACACAATAGATAAATATCAGAAAAATATGTGTTACCATCAAAAGAATAATTCAAATGTTAAAACTTATTAAAGATCAAAAATATTAAAGAATCGTAAAATTTACTTTCTATAAATTTTTTAAACAAAACAAAATGTAGATGATTACACAATAGAGAAATATAAAAGAAAAATTGATTACTTTCAAAAGAATAATGCATGGTATAATTATTGAAATCTACTAAACATGTTCAAATACTGCAAAAACTAACATAAATTCAGATGTTAAAATTTCCAAAATGCCAAAAAAGATATATAATTAAAGAATAAGTTATTGAAATATGACTATTCAAAAGAGAAATATAAGAAAAGAAAAAAAGAACATGAACCTATGAAGCAATAAGTTTTAAATTTTAACGGGTCTAAAAAAAAAAAAGAGTTTGCTACAAACCTATTTGTTATATTAGCTTATTGCTTTACGTGAAGAGAACTACATTCACCCAAACCTGTTGTAACTATCTTAGGCTTCTTAGCATCTTTGGTGATGTGTCTGCCTATGAGATGTTCTCTGTAGGTTCCTATGGTGCTATTATGACATAGAGGCAATCTCCTTGAAAGTAAAAACAAAATAACATAGGGTTTCAAAAAGAAAGGAGGCAGCTACAAATAGTTTGAGAACTATTGAGTGTTTACAATTTGGTGTTTTCTCCTTTAAAAAGAAATCTGTTTGTAAATTTTAAGAAAATAAATTAATTTTTAAATGAAATCTTGCAAATTTAGAGATAAATTACCAACATTTGAGTTTGAGTTTAAGTTAGACTTATTAGAGAAATAGAGTTTTACTCACTGTTAAGTTTGTTTTAAAAAAATAATTTAAAAAAAAATAATTTTTTATAAAATTTTATAATTTTATTTAAATATTGTGCTGAAGTGAAAAATTGTGAGAGTTTCAAAGGTTTCGGTTATATATATATATATATATATATATAGATAGATAACATTTAGTAATGCAATATATTTTTTTTACATGTTTATAGGGAGAAACATAATTTTTTCTTCTTTTGGTTAAAGAGGGAAAAAAAAAATTAACATATAGTTTGAGAACTATTGAGTGTTTACAATTTGGTGTTTTCTCCTTTAAAAAAAAAATCGGTTTGTAAATTTTAAGAAAATAAATTAATTTTTAAATGAAATCTTGCAAATTTAGAGATAAATTACCAACATTTGAGTTTGACTTTAAGTTGGACTTGTTAGAGAAATAGAGTTTTACTCATTGTTAAGTTTGTTTTAAAAATAATAATTTTTTATAAAATTTTATAATTTTATTTAAATATTGTGCTGACGTGAAAAATTGTGAGAGTTTCAAAGGTTTCGGTTATATATATATATATATATATATATATATATATAGATAACATTTAGTAATGCAATATATTTTTTTTACGTGTTTATAGGGAGAAACATATAGATAACCCGTTTACGCTTGAATTAAAAACAAATATTAAGAAATAAACTTTATAAATGTCAAATATGTATAACTGTAGTTTAATTAAGAGTATATTTAAGGAGACTCATTATGACGTGTCAATTATTTATGATGTCTACAGATTGATATTTTCCATTTACATCACTCTAAAATATGACATATATTGTTATAAGCTTTTAGAGCATCTCTAGCAATACATGTATAACCAAAATATTAGCTATAATAGAGAATAGGACCCAAAAAAACTACTCCAGCAGCTTCTCTATACCCAAATTTTTTTTTTAGATTATGAACAGTAGCCCATCAAGTCTGATGGGCTACTGTACATTAGCTATTAAATTTGTTAGATTAAAACCGAAACCTTTTTTCTTTCTCTCTCCTCCTCCGGATTTTTTTTTCTCTCCTTCTCTCTGTTGCTTCTTCTTCTTCTTCTTTTTTCTCCCATTCTCTCATTCCCTCCGTTGCCGTTGCTTCTTTTTTTCTCACAAACCAAATGAAATCAGAAAAATAAAAGAAAAAAAAAAGAAAAAAGAAAAAAGAGAGAGACCTGTTCATAAGCAAAAGAATTAATCCAAACACAAAACACAAAACACAAAACAAAATCCAATTCTTAAAATAAAGTTGAATCAAAACAAACAAATATGAAAAAGGAAAAAGAAAAAAGAACAAGCCGATCTGACCCAAGTCGATAGATGGGGAGGACGACGAGCGGCGGTGGAGATGCTAGAGCGGTGGCTGAGATGTTGGAGCGGCGGTGGAGATGCTAGAGCGGCGGTGGAGGCCCAAGCCGATCTCTCTCGCTCTCTCTCTCTCTCTCTGATGTGAAGAGTAGATGTTGCTGGAAGGTTCTTGAGGAGAAAAAGAAATAAAAGAAGGGGGATAGAGGACACGTGTGTGGAGGAGAATGAAATGAAAGAATAAAAAATAATATAAAAAATAAAAAATCCTAATTGAGAAATTCTACCACAATATTTTCACAATATTTCACAATAAATTTTAAATAACAGATTGTTATTAGTTAATATTGGCAAGAAAAAAAATAATTTCAGTGGTGAGTTCAAATTAGAACTAGTAACAACTTCCTACATAAATTTTGTTGTGAAAGTATTGCATAAAATGTTGTGGATGTAACACTTCTCATTTAAAAATATAGTTGTAAAAAAAAGAATAAATGATGGTAAAAAAATAATAAAGAATGAATAAAAAAATAATATTTAAATGAGATAAAGAATGAGATAGAGAATCTGTTGGAAGCGTATTTGAAAAAGTTGGTAGGTAAAAGCTAAATGTTACTGTTCATTCTCCAAATAGTACAAAAATTTGTTGAAGCCGCTGGAGATGCTCTTCCTTCATTAGTATAGCTAGCATATTCCTCATCCACTCATTTGTGATTTGTCAATGCACGACCTGTTATCAGTAAAAATGCAAATTTTATCCAAAATGCCGCTTACACAAAATATAGTTAAATAAAAAAAATATCGATAATCAATATTGTACTTATCGCTATCTAAAAAGCCTTTTTTTAATAATAATAATAATAATAATAATAATAATAATAAATACTCTTGAAGGAATATGTCCCTTGCTCGGCAAGTCCCAAATATTGATGCATATATGTGTGTGTGGTGGGCAAAAAGCAAAAAAACAACTTTATGTCTTAAATGATGGTTCTTCCTATTTACTATCACAATTAATTTCTTTAGAGATGGAAGTTAAGTCTATTTTATAATACCCAATGCAAAGATTAGGAAGGCTTATGTCATTGAGTTAAGAGAGAGATGGTATTTCATTGATGTTCAGTTTGAAAGCTAATTAAAGAAAAACACAAGTGTTGATCCTCGGGTCTAATCCGAGAAGGATATTTCAAGAATGGATGAACTCCCTTTTTTTTTTTTTTTGCACTCTTTCTTTGTCTCCCTCACTCCAGATCTTTTTCTTGCTTTATATATCCAGCTTAAATGTATCTGGATTCTACACTTGGAGGGTTGGGATCACATTCCTAGAATTCTTGTCTCATATGGAACATACCAGCTAGCTTTACACTGAAATCTTAGTTGCGCCACCACTGTTCATGGTTACTTCCTCATTAATGTGGCCAGAGAAGTGGTTGTCTTGCATTTAATGCGGAGATGATGACTTTTATATCCTTCTTTCTTCATCTTTCTCGTATTTTGTGCCAAGTCGGTTTTCTTTCCTTTCTGGCAGTTTAGCTCTGTGTCCTTTATATAACTAGTGCTCGTCACTCCGAGGTTCGAAGTATGTCCTTGGAATCCTCATCATGTAAGTTACGCCAACCTCCCTTCAAATCGTGAGATCACCTCCCTAGATCATTTTTTTTTTTGGATTTTAGCTCCTCGGAAATAACTTTGACTGCCTGTTTACCTGTTTTGGATCCTTGTCCCCCCACAATAGCCCCCCAGAACCTCATTTTTCGTCCCTAACTTAGAAAAGTGAGGTTTTGGTTAATAAAGATTGTCTGTTGTAATATGCTTGCGAGAGATTCCTATGTGAGTGCGTCCTTTCAACTTACTACGACACGCCGCTGACGCTTTGGAATCCGCAACTTCGTAATATATGCAACAGGTGCTTGCTGTCCCCCACGTTCCACGGTGAGATCGCAATCGAATGGCTTTCAATTCCCCACCAAAGAGGCGGGAGAGTTACCGCTCCTTTTTTATGTCCTATATATAGGGAAATGGGGGATTCTTATCTCCATTTCACTTCCCTAGAAGCAAAAAAGAATATGAATACGCTCCTCACTCCTGGTAACTTTTCTCAAGAAGCCCTTCTTTCCCAAATTCGTAAGTGTGCATTTTTATTAAAAAGATTCTTCCCTTGTCCTTTCATACTAGTAGATTTTTCTTTTTTCCTAAATGGGTAGATTTTTTAGTTTGGTTGATACTCCTGAACACCGAGAGGAGTTTAAGAGATACTATAGGATTCGCAGCAATGTGTCAATACAGCATTGTAATTTAGGTGAATGGTATGAAAAAAGGCCTAATGAAGCTGTTGTAATTCCCATGATTGCTTTCATTGAAGGGGGTATGAGGATTCCCATGGGTAGAGTCACAGGGATTTTTAAAATCTTTTTAGACTTTGTCCAACCCAATGCGCCCCAAACATGTTTAGGATATTAGGTAGTGTAGATGTAATGAATGAAAGGTTAGGTATATACCTCACCCATCACGACGTAAACTGGGTGTATAGTTGTCAAAAGAGTAGCGATGTAGGGTACTACTTAAAAACTAGGGTTCCCGCCGTTAGGCTAATCTCTTGCCTCCCTAAGATGAACAAGGGCATGGATGAGGACTTTCTCATCGTTTCAAGGGAATGGCATGACGGACTCCATTGCCCTACCACGGATGGAACTCCAAGTGGGATGGCTTAGGGATACTCAAAAGACTTTATGCTAACTTAGGAAATACTACAAACAGTTTACTTACATGCAAGCCATTTTTTTTTAATTATTAAAACTTGATTTTATTTGGCCTAAAGACTAACATGAATTCTAAATTTATCTTCTTCAGAGAAAAAAGCTACTGCCAAGAGATTAATTTTGGTGAACTTCGACTTACTGAATTGAGTTTTGAGGTCCAAGATCTTCTTACACTGGGACGGTCAATTTCGTGTGGCTCACATTATTTTGGGCTTCAAGCCTATCTCCAACCGCTTCTAAGTGTCCAAGCATGTGATCAAGGCTCGACATTCTCGTCTTGCTCGAGTTGACGTGGCTGTTGAGGGATTCATTACATAAACCTCCTTTAGCGGGAATGCAATTAGTTGAGCTTCCTACGTTCAAGGACCCTCAACCAATCGTTGAAGAAATTACATCTTCAGACGAAGATGCTAAGACAAAATCCGAGGATAATACTTCAGAAGAAAGTACTAAAAGCCTCGTCGAGACGAAGATTTCAAGGTTTTCTACCGTACAGACGAGAATGAGGAGGAAGCATCCAGCTCGCGTCTAGTTGCAGCCCTCATTAGTGAGAACCAAGAGGCAACCGAAGTACTTGAAGCAATGGTGATAGAAAAGAGGTTGCCGGATTTACTTTCTTTGTTAGAGTCCCATGTTGGGACTACTACTTCTGAAATTCCAGTGGTTCCTAGACCCCCCACGCTAATTCCTCCTCCTTTTCCACAAACCGAACCGGCTGAGAAAAAATAGAAAATGAATAAAAAATGAGGGAAAGGATCTATTGAGGAGGGCAAAGTCTAGGAGGATACTCCTCCTGAGCCAACCAAGATGGCTAAGCTGACCCGAGCCCAACAAAGGAGGGGAGGGGAGAGTTCGGAAGCGGTTTCCGAGTGTCGATCTCGGGTTCCAAGCTGGAGCCCCTCTTTTGTGTTGGACGGCTCGCCTCTCCCTAAGAATTCTTCAATCTGTAACTTTGATAATGGGAGAGTGGGTTATGTGGCTGATTTAGTGGAGCAAGCGCTTCTTCTTCCCAGAGACACGGATGAACTCCGTAACTTGAAGAAGCACAAATTGTTCCTATCCATAAAGAGGGACTTAGCTCTAGTAAGACCCTATTCTACTTGTTCTTTTATTTTAGCAACCTCATTACCATTGTCTTGTTAGTTTTTTGTATACTTACTTATTAATTCCTATCCTAATTATATGTGCACAAGCCACCCAAGCGGCGCATGTAGCGAAGGAATGGGTTGACCAAGCCCTCCGTGAGCAGAAGGAAGAAGAATCCAAACGTTACACCGCGCAGAAATCTCTCACCCAAACTGACAAGAAGTTAAAGGAGACTCTCCTTAAACTGTCAGATTGCGATAAGGCTAGGAAGAGCACTGAGGCCTCAATAGAGAGTACAGAGAGGCAGGCCCGAGAGCAACTCCAACATCTGAGAGAGGCATAAAGCTAGCTTGTGATTGCTCGGATGACCATTTCCGAGTTGACGAAAAAACTAAATCAGAAGAACGAGGAAATGAGTAAGGTCAAGCAAGTTGCTTACGAGTAAGGGCAAAAGGAGACTGAGTCCCATCTTAAGTCTCAAATCCCAATAGTATGTGTTGATACCCCATTTTGCAACTAGCATTTAACCTCACATGGAGGGTAAAAGGGTAATTTCACCTTGGGAATATGCATCTTGATTCTGGCCATTAGATCCTTAATCTCATTTCATTAAAATGATTTTGATGTTGTAACGATCAAATCGACTGGTCATAAGCCCTAATCGGACCACCAGATTGAAAGTTATCATAAAATCAAGTTTTAATGGCTGAGATGCACTATCACAAATTGAGTCCGACTATATGTGATTATGAACAATTGATTTCAACTGGTTATAAGTGTAATCAATTTAATATCAATGATGTGTCATAATTTGATTGGTTAGAACTACATTTTATGGTGAGGTTGCATACACCTAATTAATTAGATAGTTAAACATTAATTATTCAATGAGTAATTTGTGCAATTATCTTTTAATTAGAGTAAATTTGAGACTAATTAAGTCTGAAATTGGAGTGATTGGAGCCATTTAATGTTAATTGGGAGCTAATTTGGGACCTATTAATGTTAATTGTGCTGAAATCATTTTCTAACAAATGACCTCTGCTCACCATTTCATCGATATCTCTCAGAATATTTTGAATCTGTGAATGAGGTTAATTTTTCCAGAAACTAGACATCCGGGGCTTCAATTTGAGTACAAGGACGAGACAATTCCGATTAGAATTGAGTCAGATATGATTTTTCGAAGTTGGCCCTACAGGCTGTTACAGCAGCTACGGGAAAACCGAATTTTAGCTTGCTCCCCACTCCCACCAATCTCTCCATTTAATACACCAGATTTTCCCCAAAGCTAAAATAAAGTCTAGGTTCATGATCCTTGTCAACCCTCATTAAATGGCATTCCATTCATATTCCTTCCACCACTACTATATAAACCCTCACTCTCCTTCATTCTAAGACACCAAAAACCCCATCTCTTCTCCCCTCTTGAGTTCTAGTGAAGTAGAGTAGTCTTGTCATATCTTGGTCTTCCTGAGACTCAAGGTATTGAGTGAGACTCACTCTCCCTCTCCTAGTTCTTCTTTTCTTCACTTTTAGGACCTCCACCAAGAGTCTCCTCCTCCACTGTATGGATCTTGCATGAAGGTATAATCCCTTTCCCTAACTTGTTTATTGTGTTGTCATGATGAGAATTTAGGATTAAAGCATGATAGTGATTATTTAAGTTCTCTTGAATATGTTTGAATGTTCTTAAATGTTCTTATCTGTTCTTTACATGTTCTTGGTTGTTCATCACATGTTCATGCATAAACACTAGTTTTGATCTTAAATCCACATAAAAAAAAATGAAAAACATGTTTGTTTCATAATTCTTTCAAGTTCTTGAATCTAGGATATCACAATCCATACACATTCACTAGAATTTATTTTTCAATCCAAATGAAGTGCTTAATAAATTGAATTAGGATTTATCACATGCACACACTTTAAATTCAACATGCAAATTGATTGATAACATATTGGATGATGTGATATGAATGTTGGCCACCATAGTCTAGAAGACTGGTTTCACCGGGCAAGGTGGGTGCCTAACACCTTCCCATCTTGTAACATAGCCTCCGAACTTAGATCAAGGGTTAGTAGATCAAATGCTTATCCTTGTAATTTTCAATTTCTAGATTGTAACTAGGAAACAAAGCCATGTACTTTATCTTAGATTGTATCTGGGACCAAAGCCATGTAATTTCCTATGTTTAATGTAAATTCAATTTCAAATTAATAAAATGATGAATTTTTCAATTATGGTTTTCTTATTTATTCCAACAATTAAATAAGTGGCGACTCCATTGTAAAATCCTTAATCTAAAGGGGAAAATATAACTAGTCGAACCTCCATTTTGAGAGGCAATAACACGACTCCACCCATTCACGTGGGTTTGGCCCAACATCATAAAAAAAAGGGGCCGAGGGCGCGGTCTCTCACAGTATGCCGCAATTTTTACCTTCAGACCTGGGTTGAGGCCCTTAACGCTGCAGGAGTAGAACCTTCTTCCGAGCTGAGGAATCTGGAAAAAGGTGTTCTATCCCCCAACATTTAGGGTGCGCCAAGCCACTTAGCCCCCTGCCAACACTACTGCTCCAACACAGGCTAGCTCTGCCGAGAACCCTCTACCTAAGTCCAACATCATTGTCCTAGCCAAACCCAAATCAATCGAGCAGCCTGACTCAAAGTCCAATGCAATTGCTCCCTAAAGCTATGAGGTGGCGACCAAGACATCCCCAATGGAAGAAAGTTCCTCCGCAACTAAAGTGGTTCCTCCTGCTCCGACTCCAACTAACGAGACACAACCCTCCAAGGAAGCAGGGAATCAGAAGGCTCCTAATGCCTAGGGAGAGTAATAGCTAGTCTGCCTTGTTACTTTTTAAATTTTTTTTTTTATGTACTCATTTGAGCTTTATTTAATGAAGAACTTTTGCTAGGACTTCACTTTATTCAAATATACTCATATTTTACGATTTCCCATTTGTTTACCATACCTATATACAAATAATGAACTTGGTACTGATTCATACATAGTTAAATGTTCAGATAATGCCTAAGTGTTAATTTACCCGAGGTAGATGATATGAGAAACTGAACCTAACCAAGGTTCTGTTGAACATTAAACATAGTCTAAGTGTTAATTTACCCAAGGCGGCGATCCGAGGAGTCGAATCTGGCCGAGGTTTTGTTTAACATAAAAAAAATCTAAGTGTTAATTTACCCAAGGCAGGTGATCCGAGAAATTGAACCTGGCCGAGGTTCTGTTTAACCTAAAATATAATCTAAGTGTTAATTTACCTAAGGCAGGTGATCAGAGGAATTGAACCTGGCCGAGGTTCTGTTTAACATAAAATATAATCTAAGTGTTAATTTACCTAGGTGATTCGAGAAATCGAACATGGTCGAGGTTCTGTTTAACATAAAAAATAATTTAAGTGTTATTTTACCCAAGGCAGGTGATCTGAGGAATCAAACCTGGCCGAGGTTCTGTTTAACATAAAAAATAATCTAAGTGTTAATTTACCCAAGGTAGGTGATCCGAGGAATCAAACCTGGCCGAGGTTTTGTTTAACATAAAAAATAATCTAAGGAATACAACTAAAGTCATAAAAATACATTTGACTACATATAATATATGATTCATTACAATACTATAGAACTAGAAATAATACTTTTGCAAACTGTTCACATTCCATAGGCGAGGTACAACAAGTCCGTCCAGATCTTCTAGCCGATAAGCCCCCACTCCTGCTACTAAAGTTACTCAATAAGGCCCCTCCCAATTAAGGCCCAATTTTCCTAAGAGGGATTCCTTGCACTTCCAACGACCTTTCGCAAGACCAGATCTCCTGGAATGAAAGTCCTAACTTTTACCCTTTTTTCAAACCCTTGCCTAAGCTTTTGTTGGTATTGCGCCAATCTAACTGCAGCAACTTCCTTTAGTTCCTTAGTCAAATCAAGGCTATGGGCTAGGAATTGCTCATTGCCGTCACCAAGGGGTTGGTCGGACTTTGGAGTTGGGAATCCTGTTTCTGTAGGAATAACCGCTTCGGATCCATAGGTCATGGAGAAAGAGGTCTCACCCGTAGATCTTCTAGGTGTCATGTGATAGGTCCATAGAACATGAGGTAGCTTATCCACCCACTTTCCCTTTGCTTCTTCCAATCTCTTCTTCAAACCATCCACAATAACTTTATTTGTGACTTTGCTTGCCCATTACTCTGGGAATATAACGGAGCAGAGTATCTGTTCTTTATTCCTAAGTCACAACAGTACCTCCGAAAGGCCTTGCTGTCGAACTGAAGTCCATTATCTGAAATAAGAGTGCTCGGGACCCCAAATCTTGTGATGATATTCTGCTAAACAAACCTTTTCATGTCTTAATCTCGGATGTTTGCCAGTGGTTCAGCTTCCACCCATTTAGTGAAATAGTCAGTAGTAACAAGGAGATACCTACGATTCCCTATGGCTCTAGGGAAAGGTCAAATGATGTCTAAACCCTATTGGGCAAAAGGCCAAGGGCTACTTAGTGGATTCAATAGTCCTCCTGGCTGATGAATGTTAGGAGCATACCTTTGACATTGGTCACATTTCTTAATGTAATCCTGTGAGCTTTTTTGCATGCTCGACCACCAATATCCTTGCGTCAAAGCTCTGTGAGCAAGTGACCTGCCCTTCATATGGCTACCACAAATTCCCTCGTGTAGTTCTTCCAGCAACATATACACTGCTTCGGGATAAACACATAACAAGTATGGTCCCAAGTATGAGTGTGTTGTGCAGTTTTTGGTCTTCAGAAAGCCAAAATCTTAGTGCTTTTCTACGAACCTTCTCCGCCTCAACCTTGTCCTCGAGTAGAATCCCATCTTTCAGGAACGCAACCAATGGGTCCTGCCAATTGGGGCCAATCCTCGTAAAATTAACTCCTATTGGAGGCAGCTCATCATAAGTAGGCGACACATAACTCTCAACGAGTATGATCTGAGGTAGGTCATCCCTACTAATCGTAGCCAGAGTTGCAAGCAAATCAACATGGGAGTTCTTGCCACGAGGGACTTGCTCAAGCATAAAGGAATGAAAGTACCTCGACAATAGCTTAACTCGATTTAAGTACTAAAGCATCCTCGGGTCTTTCGCCTTATACTCACCTTGGACTTGTCCAATTATGAGCCTTGAATCACAATATGCTTTTAAAGTCTTACCCCCAAGTTTTTGCACAGCAATTAATCTTGCTAATAAAGCCTCATACTCTGCCTTATTATTTGTTGCCAAAAAACTGAGCCTGAGTGACTTCTCCAAAGTAATCCCATCTGGTGAAATCATCACGATTCCTATTCTTGATCCTTTCTTGTTAGCTGCACCATCCACAAAATAGTTGCCAGGTGCGATGAACTACAACAGTCTCTACACGTACTACCTCCTCAGGTCTTACTCCTTCCTTTGAGTTTCCCAGTTCCTTGGTAAATTCCGCCACTAAGTCCGCCAAAACTTGGCCCTTCATGGCTGTTCGGGGCATATACTTGACATCAAATGCTTCGAGCATGGCTCCCCATTTTGCCACTCTTCCCATATAATCTGATTTTCGAAGTAGTGCCTGTAAGGGCAACTAAGTCAAAACAAACACGGTGTGGGCTTGAAAGTAATGAGGCAGCTTCTTGGTGGCATGGATTATAGCAAGAATTGCCTTTTCTAAATGTAGATACCTGACCTCAGCCTCTTGGAGGGACTTGCTGAAGTAATATAGTGGTTTCTAAACTCCTTCGTCTATACGTAACAAAACCAAACTCACAGCATGCCGGGCCACAGCCATATAGGCATATAAGACCTCTTTTTTCTCTGGCCTGGACAGGACTGGTGGATGGGCCAGATACGCCTTCAACTCCGCAAAGGCCCTATCACATTCTTCAGACCACATAAAATCTTGCCATTTGTGCAAGAGTTGGAAGAACGGTCTACACTGTTTTGCAGATCTTAATATAAATTTGTTCAGAGCCGCCGTCATCCTAGTCAAGTGCTGAACTTCTTTCGGGTTCCGAGGAGGTGCAAACCATGAATAGCCTTAATCTGGTCGGGGTTAACCTCAATCCCGTGATGGGTTATCATATAGCCTAAAAACTTTCCTGACCCAACTCCAAAAGAACATTTTGAAGCATTTAGACGTAGCTTGTGTTTTCTTAAGATTGCGAAAATGTCACCGAGGTCTGACAGATGGTCGGTCTCTTCTTTGCTTTTCACTACCATATCATCAATATAGGCTTCCACATTCTTTCCTAATTGACTCTCAAACATTCTCATCACCATTCTTTGGTACATGGACCCAGCGTTCTTTAGTCCGAATGGCATTACTCTATAATGGTAGTTTCCCGTTAGAGTGAGGAAGACAGTTTTCTCTTGATCCGACAACGCCAAGGGGATCTGGTGGTATCCCTGAAAAGCATCCAGGAAACTCATCCTAGGATGTCCAAATGTTGCATCCACCAACTGATCTATTCTGGAAATAAAAAGCGGGTCCTTTGGACAGGCCTTATTGAGATCTGTGAAATCTACACATACTCTCCACTTTCCCAACTTCTTCTTCACCACCATTGTATTGGCCAACCATTCAGGGTAGAAAACCTCTTTGATTGCTCCAGCCTATTGTGAGAGATCTCGAAAGTAGCGTCCCTCAAAAAAAGAGATTCAGGTACCTTTTAGGGCACCTCTCTTTTTGGGTAAGTGGTATGGAGTCGCCACTTATTTTTTTTGTACAAAAAATAAGAAAAAATAAATACATGACTGAATTTTTCTCTTCATTGATTGAATAAATATTACATATTTGATAAACTTGAAAATTACATAGCTTTGGGTCCTAGTTACAATCTACCAAAAATACATGGCTTGTTGTCCTAGTCACATTCTACCCAAAAATAAACAAAGACAATGTTAGATTTACTTAGCCAAAGACCTAAATTCGGAGGCTAGGTTATGGAATGGGAAGGTGTTAGGCACCCATTCCACCCAGACAGAGTCTAGTCTTCTAAACTTTTGTGACCAATGTACCTTTTTATGCATGTCATGAATGATATGTTGAACATGTGAATTAAAAACTAAATCACACAAATTTATTTATGAATGAAGTCTCTTCTTTTGTTTTAAAAAAAAATTCAGATCTGTTTTGATTAGAAAAAGTAGTTTTTGATGATAAAAATCCAGATATGTTTTTATTACAAAAAATAAAGCCTTTTGATTTGAAAAAACATCATATCTGAATTTAGGAGCTAAAAACAATGGTTTTTGATAACAGAAAAAATCAGATTTGTTTTATGATGAAATAAAAAAAGGGTTTTTGACAATAGAAAAACCAGATCTGTTTTTTATATGTTTTAAAAGAATGAAAATATATATATATATATATATTTTTTTTAAGAAGAGAGTTTCACTCATAATTTAAATTCATGCAAAATGAATAAAACAAACACAAACACAACAAGGTTTTATCTTTTTCTTTATTTCAAAAGTCTACATATGTTTTAAGAAAAATCATATTTATATCTTAAGAAAGATACAAATCAGTTTTGATGTGAGAAAAATTTAGATCTGCATCTAAGGAAGATGCAGATCCCTTTTATTTTGAAGAAAAATTCAGAAATGATGTAGATCTGTTTTTATACTGAGAAAAACTCAGATCTACATTTAGAAAAGATGCAGATCTATTTTTTATTAAGAAAAATTCAGATCTACATCTAGAAAAGATGCAGATCTATTTTTGTATTGAGAAAAATTCAGATTTGCATCTAAGAAAGATGCAGATCTATTTTATTTGAAGAAAAATTCAGATTTGCATTTAGAAAGATGTAGATTTATTTTATTTGAAGAAAAATTCAGATTTGCATCTAGAAAGATGCAGATTCGTTTTATTTGCAGAAAAGTTCAGATCTGCATCTAAGAAAGATGCAGATCTATTTTATTTGAAGAAAAATTCAGACCTGCATCTAAGAGAGATGCAGATCTATTTTATTTTGAAAAAAAAAGAGTTGACTACATGCAGATATTTAATACTAAGAAACAGATTATATCAACAATAAAGGAATCAAGAACATATTTTCATGAACTAAATTAACAAGGTAAAATATGAATATCTAAAACAATTAAACATGCATCATCATGATAAAGAAAAACATAAAAACAAAAGGGTTAGAAAACAACCTCTTGCATGAGCACACTTTGTTCTTGGGAGGATGTTTTAGGGTTCAAAGAAACTTATTCAGTTACCTTTGAAACCTAAAAACTCTAATTTAAGCAGTAACACTCAAAGAGAGGATCAGAAAATATGAGCAATTTGAGAGCCTAAAACGTATGCCTCTTAGAGCGTAAAAAAAAAGGTGCTGAATTATGAGGTTCAGTCTCTATTTATAGAGATCAGAGGGCTCTAAAAAATAGGTATGGATGATTAGGGTTTGAATCCAGACGCACCCTTTTACGAAAAGGTCGAAAAGAGTGTGCCTTATCATCACCCGAAGGCCGTTGGGCCAAAGCCCAAATCATGGAAATTTGGCCCTTTTAGAGTGCCGTTCAGCACTCCAAAAGTGCCGAATTGCCTTTTGGACTCCGAAGACTCTTTCGTGTTCGAGTGGCGTTTGGACTCCTCCTCTAGGGTTTTTTGGCCGGTCCCTGTACCTAGACGTGTTTTCATCCTCCGTTTATGATTTTTCATCTCTTTTTTGGATAATTCAGGCTATTTAAGAACAATTATCTTGTAGATAAATACCCAAAAATAAATCTTGATAAAGTTCAAATTATCCACAATTTTAATGTTATCCAATCATCCCTTTTATTCCTATGCATGCAATCCTATTTTAAACACTAATTATCAACCAATCACAAAATTATCTAATTAATTTTAATTGTTTAACCAATCAGAATTAATTTAAGTTGATCATGTGTGGTCGATTCTACCTAGGCACAATGCATATTGATCGTGCAAACTTGATCATGCAATATCTTTCGATCCGATGGCCCGATTTGGAAACCGGAAACACCGTTGTGACTGTTAGAATCTCAAGATCATTTTTATGATATGTAATGAATGAATTAATGCATGTAATGCAAAGACAAGTTGATGCATGTAATGCAAGAACGATTTGATGTATGTTATGCAATCATGATTTTGAAGTACATGGATGGTCATTCAAGTCATTCTCTTTGATTAAATCATGGGTGCAAAATTGAGTGTCTACACCTATTTAAGCTTATGAACCTCATCTTTTACGGCTTCAGAGTGTTCTTTGGATGACCGCTGAGGTAATTGTTTCTTCGATGTTGCACTAGGGTTAGCATTCAGATGATGACAAATAAATTTAGGATCAATCCCAGGTGCTACATATGCACTCCATGCGAAAATATCAAGATTATCCTTCAAAAAATCAATCAACTGCGCTTTGTCCTTTGTTGGGAGTAAAGCCTCGACTTGAAAATATCTGTCCATGTGTTCCCCAATAATGACCCTCCCCAACTCCTCGCACGATACTGAATTTTCTAAGGATGTTGGCGACCCGAACTGTGATTACTACAACGTTGGTACCATTTCAGAAGAACTCAACTCAGTAACGTGATGATCAATCACTGCTACCATGTCTAGCTATTGATTGACTTCCCACTAATTCAGCAACCCCTCCATTAGTGAGACACTTCACCTTAACGTGCAACATAGATGCGACCACCCCCATGGCATGTAGCCACGGTCTAGCAAAGATGGTGGTGTACGGCGAAAAGGCACCCACTACTATGAAATCTACATTCACTATTCTGTCCCCAGTCAAAACGGGTAATCAGCGGGGAGTCATATTGGTCCAAATCTTCAGGTTTGAGCCCTAGACCTTTCAACAGGTCCGGGTACATTATTTCAACCCCATTGCCTTGGTCAGTCATCAACCTTTTGACATCATACCTCGCTATCAGCAGGGTCACCACTAGGACATCACCATGTGGCTGAATGGTTCTTAACTTATCATATTCAGAAAATCCTATGATTGGTTGATTTGAGATTATGGGCCTTTTACTCGAGGCTTTTCCTTCAGGGCCTTCCACCTGTGATGAGACCAGCATTATCCCACTAGTTGGATGAGGCTCCTCTCTTGGGGTCACAAAGATGACATTTATTGTCCCTAAAGATACCCGGGGTGCATTATCATTATGTAATCCAATCTAGGACCGATCTACCTGATTATTTGACTGTTGTAGGAATTGCTTCAATTTATCAGCTTTAACCAACTGATCCAGAAAGGCTTGTAAAGTTCTATAGTCCTCGGTCGTATGGCCCCGGTCCTGGTGATATTGGCAATATAAGCTTTGATTTCTTTTAGTGGGGTCGCCCCCCATCTTATTTGGCCATTTAAAATAAGGCTCATGCTTAATCTTATCTAGCACTTGATATATCGGCTCCTTAAACACCGAATTCACCACTTGAGGAGCCACAACATTATGGAATGCTTGATAATAATACTCCCTCCTAGGTCGGGAGGACGAGAACCGGCCTCCTGATATCCCTTTGATTAGTGGTGGAAACCTTAGTTTTACTCCTGGCGGAGTTTTGATTGTCCTCGACCCTTTTATGCTCTTCAATTTGGTCCATCAATTGGTGCATATTCCGAGGTGGTTTCATGGTAACTGACTTCCATAAATCAGAGTTTGTTGGAAGATCCACTTTAAAAGTCCTTAAAATTTCTGTCAATTTCATTATAAATTTCCCAGTAACGGTCAGAATAAGTCTTCAATGTTTCTAGTAAAGAGTCCAAAGGTCTGAGGACTCGACTACAGGTCAAGAATCTTGCCCCAAAGGCCTTGGTTAACTCCTCAAAAGAATGTATCGACCCCTCCGCAAGACTGTCAAACCACCTTATTGCCACTAGACCAAGGCTTGAGAGGAAAATCTTACACATCAAAGCTTTATTCTTGGAGTGAATAGCCATTCTTTGGTTAAAGTGGCTCACATGTTCAACAGGGTCAGTCTTATTATTGTAGATGGTAAATGTAGGCTGGTGGAAACGGCAAGGGAGCTCAGCTTGCTCAATATGCTAAGAAAATGGAGAGCGAGATATTTGAAGGAGAACTTTACCCATGGCATCATGCCCCTGACCCCTCCTTGGTGGGGTTCCAGATTTCTTATGATTATGCCTCAGTCCTGAAGTATGCTGGGACGATGATGTGAATGAATCATTGGGTGAAGTCCTGCTCCTAGGCCGATAACTTTCATCACACGAGTCCCGGCATACTTAAGTATTGGCCTAAAAGAGGAGTCCTGTCATCCTTCACTCGAGTCCTGTGTCGAAGACGTCTACATAATCGTTCTAATTTTCTCTCCAAGCTATGCACTTCTTCGTCTAGCGATTGATGACTAGCCTCCTGCTGCCTTATTCTCCCTGAAGAAAAAGAAGATGCTCCTTGACTATGCACGTGACCCTATGGCGATCTTTCCTCCGCTTCAAATTAACGAAGTGGTCCCAGTGCTGGGAGCCAACAGATTCCACTGATCTGCTTCGTCTTTGACCAGACATAGTTAAGAAGTTGTACAAGGATATTCAAAGAGACTTTCCCATAGATGACGCCAATTGTGGCGGGGCAAAAAGTGAAAAAACAACTTTATGTCTTAAATGATGATTCTTGCTATTTACTATCACAATTAATTTCTTTAGAGATGGGAAGTCAAGTCTATTTTATAATACCCAATACAAAGATTAGGAAGGCTTATGTCATTGAATTAAGAGAGAGATGGTATTTATTTCATTGATGTTTAGTTTGAAAGCTGATTAAAGAAAAACACAAGTGTTAATCCTCAGGTCTAATCCAAGGAGGATATTTCAAGAATGGATGAACTCCCTTTCTTTCTTTCTTTTTTTGTCTCCCCCACTCCAGATCTTTTTCTTGCTTTATATATCTAGCTTAAATGTATCTGGATTCTACATTTGGAGGGTTGGGATCACATTCCTAGAATTCTTGTCTCATCTAGAACATACCAGCAAGCTTTACATTGAAATCTTAGTTGTGCCACCACTGTTTATGGTCACTTCCTCACTAATGCGGCCAGAGAAGTGGTTGACTTGCATTTAATGCGGACGTAATGTCTTCTATATCCTTCTTTCTTCATCTTTCTCGTATTCCGTGCCAAGTCGGTTTTCTTTCCTTTCTGGCAGTTTAGCTCTGTGTCCTTTATATAACTAGTGCTCATCCCTCCGAGGTCTAAAGTATGTCCTCGAAATCCTCATCATGTAAGTTACCCCAACCTCCCTTCAAATCGTGAGATCACCTCCTTGGATCATTTTTTCGGATTTTAGCTCCTCGAAAATAACTTTGACCGCCTGTTTTCTTGTTTTAGATCCTCGTCCCCCCACAATATATATATATATATATATATATATATATATTTTATATAAAATTTTATAATTTTATTTAAATATTGTGCTGAAGTGAAAAATTGTGAGAGTTTCAAAGGTTTCGGTTATATATATATAGATAACATTTAGTAATGCAATATATTTTTTTTACATGTTTATAGGGAGAAACATAATTTTTTCTTCTTTTGGTTAAAGAGGGAAAAAAAAAATTAACATATAGTTTGAGAACTATTGAGTGTTTACAATTTGGTGTTTTCTCCTTTAAAAAGAAATCGGTTTGTAAATTTTAAGAAAATAAATTAATTTTTAAATGAAATCTTGCAAATTTAGAGATAAATTACCAACATTTGAGTTTGACTTTAAGTTGGACTTGTTAGAGAAATAGAGTTTTACTCATTGTTAAGTTTGTTTTAAAAATAATAATTTTTTTATAAAATTTTATAATTTTATTTAAATATTGTGCTGACGTGAAAAATTGTGAGAGTTTCAAAGGTTTCGGTTATATATATATATATATATATATATATAGATAACATTTTTTTTTTTTTTTTTTTGAAACTGGAACCAAACCTTCAATTAAATCAAAGAGGCATCAATGTTTACAAGCTCAACAGCAACTGATGGAACCTCTTCCATCCAAAATAAATCAACATTAACATTAGAAGCATATCTAGCCAATACATCAGCCACCCTATTACCATTTCTTTTGGTGCATCTCAAAGAAGTCCACTCCATAGCTCCTAGCAAATACCTGATGTCTCCCACCACATGCCCAATAGCTGACTGGATGTCCGAGCCGGAGGCGATACATTTAGTAGCATTAACACTGTCACCTTCTACTATAAGCACCGTGAAACCAGAATCAATGGCAAATTCCAGCGCCTTACGACATGCGAGTAGTTCAGCCACTTCACTTCCTTGGACAGCCGGACCCTTAACCGTCATTGCAGCCATAACATCTCCAGTAGAGTTTCTGATCACCGCACCAAACCCAGAACTAGCAGAATTTTCAAACACTGCAGCATCATAATTAAGCTTGTACACAGCTTGTGGTGGGGGTATCCAACGCGTTCCATCAGTCTGCACTACCTGCCGATTCACACCCACCTGCGCATCCACTTGTAAGCTTGCCTGTGACTGCTGGAACTCCTCAATCAAACCCACTGCACGTCTGTTCAAACAGCCCGGTTCCATCAACTTTCCTCCATATAATACTCTGTTCCGCTGGTTCCAAATCAGCCATGCCTGCACTAGAAACGTCTCCACCTCTGTTTTGTTCAGCCGGTCCAGCAGATACTCCAACAGAGCTACAAAATCCAGCTGGCCCGTCCCACACTTCTGCAGAGCCCGTCCACTACCATGTCAAATATCCTGCGCTACTGTGCATTCCCACAACGCATGAACAGTTGATTCCTGGGTTAAGCCACAAAGCGGACATGAATCATCCACCAAAATCCGTTTCTTCTTAAGGTTCCTCCTAGTTGGAAGAATATCATGGCACGCCCTCCACCCAAAGACCTTTATCTTGTTGGGGATCCGAAGCTTCCATAAGACCTTTATATATAGATAACATTTAGTAATGCAATATATTTTTTTTACGTGTTTATAGGGAGAAACATATAGATAACCCGTTTACGCTTGAATTAAAAACAAATATTAAGAAATAAACTTTATAAATGTCAAATATGTATAACTGTAGTTTAATTAAGAGTATATTTAAGGAGACTCATTATGACGTGTCAATTATTTATGATGTCTACAGATTGATATTTTCCATTTACATCACTCTAAAATATGACATATATTGTTATAAGCTTTTAGAGCATCTCTAGCAATACATGTATAACCAAAATATTAGCTATAATAGAGAATAGGACCCAAAAAAACTACTCCAACAGCTTCTCTATACCCAATTTTTTTTTTTAGATTATGAACAGTAGCCCATCAAGTCTGATGGGCTACTGTACATTAGCTATTAAATTTGTTAGATTAAAATATTACCAATGTTCTATTATATTAATTCTTTCTCTCTCCTCCTCCGGAATTTTTTTTCTCTCCTTCTCTCCGTTGCTTCTTCTTCTTCTTCTTTTTTCTCTCATTCTCTCATTCCCTCCATTGCCGTTGCTTCTTTTTTTCTCACAAACCAGATGAAATCAGAAAAATAAAAGAAAAAAAAAAGAAAAAAGAAAAAAGAGAGAGACCTGTTCATAAGCAAAAGAATTAATCCAAACACAAAACACAAAACACAAAACAAAATCCAATTCTTAAAATAAAGTTGAATCAAAACAAACAAATATGAAAAAGGAAAAAGAAAAAAGAACAAGCCGATCTGACCTAAGCCGATAGATGGGGAGGACGACGAGCGACGGTGGAGATGCTGGAGCGGTGGCGGAGATGCTGGAGCGGTGGCTGAGATGTTGGAGCGGCGGTGGAGATGCTAGAGCGGCGGTGGAGGTCCAAGCCGATCTCTCTCGCTCTCTCTCTCTCTCTCTCTCTCTCTGATGTGAAGAGTAGATGTTGCTGGAAGGTTCTTGAGGAGAAAAAGAAATAACAGAAGGGGGATAGAGGACACGTGTGTGGAGGAGAATGAAATGAAAGAATAAAAAATAATATAAAAAATAAAAAATCCTAATTGAGAAATTCTACCACAATATTTTCACAATATTTCACAATAAATTTTAAATAAAAGATTGTTATTAGTTAATATTGGCAAGAAAAAAAATAATTTCAGTGGTGAGTTCAAATTAGAACTAGTAACAACTTTCTACATAAATTTTGTTGTGAAAGTATTGCGTAAAATGTTGTGGATGTAACACTTCTCATTTAAAAATATAGTTGTAAAAAAAAGAATAAATGATGATAAAAAAAGAATAAAGAATGAATAAAAAAATAATATTTAAATGAGATAAATAATGGGATAGAGAATCTGTTGGAAGCGTATTTGAAAAAGTTGGTAGGTAAAAGCTAAATGTTATTGTTCATTCTCCAAATAGTACAAAAATTTGTTGAAGCCGCTGGAGATGCTCTTCCTTCATTAGTATAGCTAGCATATTCCTCATCCACTCATTTGTGGTTTGTCAATGCACGACCTGTTATCAGTAAAAATGCAAATTTTATCCAAAATGCCGCTTACACAAAATATAATTAAATAAAAAAAATATCGATAATCAATATTGTACTTATCACTATCTAAAAAGCCTTTTTTTAATGCTTAATAATAATAATAATAATAATAATAATAATAAATACTCTTGAAGGAATATGTCCCTTGCTCGGCAAGTCCCAAATATTGATGCATATATGTGTGTGTGTGGTGGGCAAAAAGCAAAAAAACAACTTTATGTCTTAAATGATGGTTCTTCCTATTTACTATAACAATTAATTTCTTTAGAGATGGAAGTTAAGTCTATTTTATAATACCCAATGCAAAGATTAGGAAGGCTTATGTCATTGAGTTAAGAGAGAGATGGTATTTATTTCATTGATGTTCAGTTTGAAAGCTAATTAAAGGAAAACACAAGTGTTGATCCTCGGGTCTAATCCGAGAAGAATATTTCAAGAATGGATGAACTCCCTTTTTTTTTTTTTTTTTTTTGCACTCTTTCTTTGTCTCCCTCACTCCAGATCTTTTTCTTGCTTTATATATCCAGCTTAAATGTATCTGGATTCTACACTTGGAGGGTTGGGATCACATTCCTAGAATTCTTGTCCCACATGGAACATACCAGCTAGCTTTACACTGAAATCTTAGTTGTGCCACCACTGTTCATGGTTATTTCCTCATTAATGTGGCCAGAGAAGTGGTTGTCTTGCATTTAATGCGGAGATGATGAATTTTATATCCTTCTTTCTTCATCTTTCTCGTATTTTGTGCCAAGTCGGTTTTCTTTCCTTTCTGGCAGTTTAGCTCTGTGTCCTTTATATAACTAGTGCTCATCCCTCCGAGGTCTAAAGTATGTCCTCGAAATCCTCATCATGTAAGTTACCCCAACCTCCCTTCAAATCGTGAGATCACCTCCTTGGATCATTTTTTCAGATTTTAGCTCCTCGAAAATAACTTTGACCGCCTGTTTTCCTGTTTTAGATCCTCGTCCCCCCACAATATATATTTATTTTCGACCGCCTGTTTTCCTGTTTTAGATCCTCGTCCCCCCACAATATATATATATATATATATATATATATATATATATATATAAAACTATAAATTCTATCCTCTCTTATTTTTTACTTGGCTAAAAATAAAAGGACAAAATTTAGCTACAAAACCAGTTGTGCCTTAGGCTACAAACTGCTTTAATAAGATGACATGTGTAAAAAATAGCATGTGCAATGCACATGATTACTTAAGTAAATTTAACTCAACTAACCTTAGTTAACTACACCACCTATTAAAAAAAAAAAAAAAAACTAAAAACTAAAAACCCTAAAAAATTCTATACGAATGATATCTCTCTCTAAACTGTAACCCAGAAGGCTATAACCTAGCTCTAACCGATCACCCATAGCCTCCTATCTCCACCGTCGACTGGCCAACCCAAATCCTCTTGTCTCCACTGCCAATCAACCACCTCAATCCTCCTCTGTCTCCACTGCCGACCCACTCAGTCTCCGCCGCTTCACCGATTAGAACTAAATTTCCTTTTTAATTCCTTTTGTTTTATTCATAGATAACTAAATTTAGTTTTTTAATTCCTTCACGAACTGAAGAGGATTTGCTAGCTGGTTTTTTTATGTTCAGTTGAGGTTTCAATCTGATTCCTTATCAGCTCTCACTTTCTTCAATTGGGTCAAGAATGATTTAAGTCTCAAACTGTCAAAGTCATTGTTGTATGAGTGATAGGAAATGGGGTTTGCCTGGATAGTTTTACTTGTCGAGTTGTTGTGGAAGGACATAGAAACAAGAGTAAGTTGCTTTCAGCTTTGAAATTGTTTCAGAGCTTCAGGGATTTGAAATTCCTATTTTTGCTGACTTTTATGAATATCTAGTGGTTAAACTGTGTGAAGAGAATCGGCCAATTGCCGCTAGAAGTCTTCTGGAAAGAATCTCTTAGACTCTTAGTATGGTTATGTGCCTGGCCAAGAACCTAGTGAATAACTTTGGGAAAGTTAATGCTTAGCTATCAACCAATGCTTGCATCTTGTGCAATTATTTTGCTTTTGACATTTTCTTTTGAAGCTATAATAAAAAATTTTTAAACTTTATTTTATACCTTTTTATTCTATTTTTGAATTGAAACGAATCTAAAAGGTGTTGGAGAGATCCTATATTCTATTTACAAGTATTGTTTCATAGTTTGCAAAAGGAAAATTTTTTTTGAACCTTTTTCTAGTCTGTCATCTTAAAAGAACTTGTCTATTTTTTTTATGGGTACAATTAGAAGTCAGTTTTCATAAGATTAAAAAATAGTAGCTTATACATTTGCTGTTCATAGGTGGCAAATTTGAATTTTTCTAGCTCCTTCTTACTATCTCTCATGTCAAGTTTCATGTATAACTAAAGAATGAGTTAAAATCTATGCTTAATTTTCAAGTCAAGAATATGATTTTTTTATTATTATTTTAGTTTCTCTCTTTTTGCACAGCAACCATCACTGACAACACTGAATTCAAGAGCTTATACAGACATAATATCTCTGTTTTTGTTCCTTCTACACATGGTTGTTGCTGTTGGGTTAGTTTGTTTTCTTATATTCAAGGGAATTCAAGGCCTAATACAAGCGTCAGAATCTATTAAAATGAAAGAGAAAAGGGTGTTGCAGTTTTATCTGCCACAAGTTGAAGCTGCATCTTTTTTAAGCATTACTCTTGCATTGGCATGGCAAAAGGCAGTCAGGGAATGGGCTCTATTTATGGTTCATTTCATACTATGGAGCTCTTTTGTAATGTCCCTATCTGCTGGAATTCTCCTTATTTGCTTCCAAAAACCTGCCACTGAAGGCATTGGAGTCTGTTTTATTGCCTTTGCAATTGGCAATGGATTGTATGCTTGTTGGGTCACAACGTGAATTAAGTTTTGTTGTAAGATCTTGATGAAAGCACTTGAGCCAAGTATTTAGTCCTTTACTTGAGTGGTACAATTTATTATTAAAATGGTTATTTCTTATCTGCTAGAGCAGTAATTTGAATTTCTTTGACAATTATGTGGCAGAGGCATTAGCTTGGAAAGTTGAGATGGTGTATAAAGTTTAAAACCCAATCTCACTGCATATAGAGCTATAATAAACTGCTTGTGTAAAATAAACAAAAGTATGGAGGGTGAATATGTAATGAAAGAAATGGTTAAATTTGGTGTGCCACCTGATATAGCAATATGCAAGGCATTAACAAATGGATACTACAAGGAAATGGATATCAATAGAGCAGAATTATTATTGGGCTTCTTTGCCAGGGAATTTCAAATCTTCCATACTGAAAGTTACAATGCACTTGTGGTAAACTAGGACTGCAGAACAAGTGGTACCATTTTGAACCACAAACATATCTCTCACAATAGCTAAAATAAAGTCAGCCTAAACTATATTCCGCCTCACATTACAATATGATTAGTATGGAATCATCAATCTGCCAATGGTTTAACCATTAAAAATAGTCTTCAATATGCCAATGGCATCACAATAAAAAATACTAAAAGGTTAACAATTTGCCAATAGTCTAACAATAAAAAATAGTCTTCAATCTCTAACAAATAAAACTGCATAGTCTTCAATCTCCATCCAATAAAGTTGCACCCTAACTCCAACTTATTTAGTGCTTTTGCCAAAATGATGCTCTTCTTGGATAACATCAGAAGTAGTTGTTGAAACCTGAAAACAATTGCAAAGAATAATTGTCACATAGACTGTAAACAAATTTATGTGCCTACAAGATTGATATATTACAGTGGAATGTAACAAATCTTACTTTATTTAGGCTTCCAAGTGATTCAACTTGTCTCGCCTCACAAGCTTTTTTTTGTAAGCCATTGGCATGTTTTTTAGCATGTATTGTTTTGCTTCGAGATTTACCATTTTACTTCTCTAATGCAGATTTCAATCTTCTCTTTGGACACCCAACAATAGGTTTTGTTTTAATCCTATGTATGCTATCACCTTGTAAAACATTTGTAGTAACATCACCATAGACCTCTATGCAACTCTCCATATTATTCGAATGACATTTTTTTCTAATCTCTTGCAAATCCCTCATTAATTTTTCAAAACATTCTTTGGTATGTTCATACATTATCTCATTCTCTGCTACACGTGTGGAAATTTCACGAGCATTATGACTCAAATGAGAGTAGCGTTTTCCTATTGACTCTTGAGCATTACCTTTAATATCAATGCCATGATAGTCTTTGATAGAACTAGCCCTTGCATCTTGCGTCTATCTTTTCAATACATATTGGACGGGAAGTCTTTTAACATTTTTATGTTCAAGAACTTTCAAAGTATGGGTACAAAAAATTCCTACAAAGCTGAACTTCTTGCAATTGCATTCCATCGTTGTAGTTGAGGCTTCATATTTAACTAGGTGCTCTTGAATTCTTTGATTATATTTGACCTTGTATTTTGTGATAGTATCAGATTTATTAGCCTTGTAAATAGTACAATCAACAATCTTCATATATTCATCTTGACACATTTGAAATTTTTTTGGGGGTGTACAGCTCTACAACATGTCTCAACATCTCTACATTAGATTTTAAAATCGGTTTTGTTTGCCTCATTTTGAACTTTGCTTGTAGTTCTTGATGTCTCTTATCAACCAAAACTCTAGAGTAATGTCCTGAAAGGCACACAAAATCATGTTTTGGTTTCAAGTATTTCTTCAACACATTGTTTATTGACTCACTACGTTGGGTGCTTTTCATATCAGCAGTGAACATATGTCGACCATATACCATAGCCCATTTTTCTTTCACATCAAATATGCTACACAACCATTTATTATCAATAAGACCATATTCCTTAAGCATATAATCCCATGAAACAAGCCATTCATCTTCATCTTCATACTCATACAAACAATCACTAAAATCATTTGCAAAATGCTTAGATGAATGAAATACATGATGTAGATTCTTAGCAACATTCTGATAAATATGCCATACACACAAACGATGATTAGATTTAGGAAATACCTCTGTTATTGCTTTAGCCATTGCAGCAGATTGATTTGTAAGTATAGTTCTTGGCTGCTTTCTTGACATTGCAGTTAAAAAAGTTTCAAACAACCACTTAAATGACTCTATAGTCTCATCATAAAGTAAAGCTGCACCAAAGATAATTGATTGTTTGTGATGATTAACCCCAACGAATGGAGCAAAGGGACGATCATATCTATTTGTTCGATAAGTTGTGTCAAAACAAACAACATCTCCAAAGTGCCTGTAATCAACTATTGATCTAGCATCAGCCCAAAAAATGTTCATGATTTGACCATCATCATCAACTTGTATTGATTAAAAATAAGATGGATCTGCCAATTGCATCTTATGAAAGTACTCCATCATAGTAGGTCCATCTTATTTCCTCAAAGCCATCCTCCTCTCATTATGTACATGATTCTTATAGTCAACATCCATAAATCCAAGATTTTCACGACCCCCAGCTTGCATGCTTAATAATTCAACGGTTTGTTTAATTTATATTCCAGACCTCTCTGCATCATTTGCAATGGCTTTTTGAGCAGATGAAATTTTTCTCTTCGATCTTAACATATGTTTCATTGGTGAAGGAGCAAACTCATGATTATGTTGACCATGAAAAGAAACAACATGTAACATACCATCCTTTTGAAGATGGCAGGTCATCTGCGCTAAACAACATGTTCGTGAAATTGGACGACGATAAGATGCATTTTCACGACGTTTGTCAACAGCTCGTTCAACCTCTTTTGAGCAACTAAATGTTCTCCTTATAATTTGCCCCGCATTTCCTCGCTTTACAAAATGTTTCCGTACACTAAAGCCAATTCGGTGAGCATATTCTTTGTAAAATTCATATGCACTCTCATCACAATCAAATTTCATGCCAATTGCGGGAGTATTTGATTTGTTTGGGCTTCCAAGAGTAAGTTCTACTTTAGTCTCCTCTTGTTGATTAGCTATCTAACCAATGAATTCATCTTCCAATACAATTTCTGGTACTTCTACAATTTCCTTGCTATGTCTACTTGGAGTATTTGAATTTTTTGGGCTTCCATGAGTAGGTTCTATTTGAGCCTCCTCTTGTTGATCAGCTATACAATCATTCAATTCATCTTCCAATAAAATGATTTGACTAGTATCCATCACCTGTAGTCAAGATACATATTCAAAATCAAATTAGGAAAAAGGAAAAATTTTATAAACAATATTTAAAAAAAATATTCCAATATTCAGGACCCATTAAAGAATACTCTCCATGAATTACTTACAAACACTAGAGTTTTAGAATGTATAAATCTAGAAGCCTATAAAGTTTACTCTCAGTTCTTATACTTTTGAAAATCAAGTCAATATGAACAAGAACAACAATTTTTTTAGATGAATCAAAGATAAATTCAATACTAAAGAAAAATGAATACAATTTCTACAACTCAGCTAAATTTAGTATCATAAAAACTACAACAAAACCATAGTACAAGACAGCAAATAACAACACTATTACATATTAGAGAAGAAATACACATAAATTCATTTTTTTAATAAGTAAATTAAACTAGAATTGGTAACTTATAAACAACCGCTAGAAAATCCTCTTCAGTTCTTGAAGGAATCAAGGTTATCAATGAACAATCAAACTAAAAAACGCACATTAATAATGTAAAGTTGTGATTTACAACTATGTTTTATATTGGCTTTATTCCATGACAAAATGTGTTGTAATTACTTTAATTCATTTCCTTGTATTTTGTGGGATTTAATTGCATTGGGTTTAGTATCAAGTTGGTGAAGACTCAAGCTTTATTGAAGATCAGTGGATCTCGTGGGTGTGTCGCTGGAAGCTAACCCGCGAAAGAGCCATGTGAGAAGCACATGACTGGAAGCTGAAGAGTCGTGCCAGGATGTCATTTTCGCGATTGTCTCGCGGGTAAGGCCTTCTCGCGAGACAGTCGCGAAACATTCTGCCTGGAGGTTTTTTAAGAGTGACTTTCTTACCCTTTACCCATACTATATATACCCTCATTACCCACAAATGTAGTTGAGGCCATTCAGAGAGAAAAACCCTAGATAGGTTTTCTACAACACACACCCATCTTTTGAGAGAGAGCTACTCCTCCTTAGTGAGAAATCATTGTAGCCTCTTCTCCATCCCTCTCCCATTATCATACATTGAGAGGAGATTTGTACCCAAACACAACCCACACCTATTCAGAGTGTAGAGAGTGTTTTGGAGTTGCTGGGAAGCATTGGAAGAAGCCAAGGATGGCAGATGCAACATGGAGCTTGTTGCGGGATCCGGAGAACTAGGACAAGACACGGTTCCGAGAAGCCTTGTTGGAGTAGGAGCTTGGAGGGCTTAGGTACATCAGGTAGATTAGGCTTGGAGGGTCTCTTGCTAACCCATGTATCCCAACTGATTGTCTAGTGGATCGATTTCCGCTTGGAGGGCGGCGGAGAGGTTTTTCGCCGAGTTCTTCGGTTTCCTCTTCGAAAACACGTCTCAGTGTTTTCTGTGTTTGCATCCTTCTTCCCTACTCTTGTTTATTTCATTTTTACTGCTGTGTTGCTTTAAATATGGATTAGAGTAGTTGTATTGCTTATACGCTTGTGTTTACACTATTCCGCACTTAGTATTAAGTTAGTGTAAAATCAACCAAGCCGTAATTTTAATTGGGGGTCTAAATCGCTCTTGTGTTTTCAACACATTTTCGTGCTTTCAAATAATAATAAAAAAAACCAGAAAATCTAGAACTCACATTAATAATCAAACACAATTCATTCAGAAAAAAATTAATAGAATTAAAAAGGTAAATTTAGTTATCTATGAATAAAACAAAAAAAAATTTAGTTCTAACCGGTGAAGCGGCGGAGACTGGGTGGGCCGGCGGTGAAGACAGAGGAAGATTGAGGTGGTTGGCCGGCGGTGGAGACAGTACAGGATTTGAGGTTGGCCGGCCGACGGTGGAGATAGGAGGCTATGGGTGATTGGTTGGAGCTGGGTTATGGCCTTTCGGGTTACAGTTTAGAGAGAGAGATCATACGTATAGAATTTTTTAGGGTTTTCAGTTTTTAGTTTTTATTTTTATTTTTTATTTTTTTAATAGGTGGTTTAGTTAACTAGGGTTAGTTGAGTTAAGTTTACTTAAGTACTCATGTGCAATGCACATGCTATTTTTTACACATGTCATCTTATTAGAGCAATTTGTAGCCTAAGGTTACAACTGGTTTTGTAGCTAAACTTTGTCTAAAATAAAATCAGATTTGTCAAAATGATACATAAATATTTTTGTTGTTGTTCCCTTGACCCCATAACAAAAGAAGATCAAATAAAATTTTGTGAGAGCATAGGGATTAGTCTAATAATCTAGACTCTGAGATACAAAAGATTTAACTTAAAACTTTGGACTATTATTAATTGCAAGGGCCATAAGGTTGACCTTAGAACGTAGTCTTTATGTCCTTATCTGTTTAATTATACATCAATTGGCTTAGCTAGCATATTCCCATCCTCCTATATATATGCACTGTCATTGACCCATTGCCATCTCTCTCTCTCTCACCATTAATTATTAGCCCCACGAAAGTGAGCAAATGCAACTATGCAAGCTTCAGTCCTTTCAAACCAATCTCTTTCATAAACCCCATTAATATTAATAAATACTACCAATCGTTCTGTCCTTACGTTCTTCTTTCTCATTTCTTCAACTTCCACCTTCCCCAACCATCAACTAACTAGTACATTACTTCAATAATCTTTCTTTATGTTATTTTCTCTGTTATAAATACTACTACATCTCATTTGTTTTCTCCATCTTGAAGACACTTCCTCCTCATCTTCCCCTATAGCCTTAGCTATCTATCTGGCTATCTCCCATGGCTCCAGCTTCTTTCACTCAGAACTCAAAGACAGTTTGTGTAATGGACGCTTCTGGCAGCTTAGGCTTCACCCTTGTGGAGCGGCTCTTGCATAAAGGCTACACAGTCCACGCCGCTGTCCAAAACCATGGTTTGCTATTGCTTTTCTTCATTTTAACTATTTATTTACTTAATTATTTCTTTCATCAAAATCAATATTGTTTTGTCTAGCACTTTGTGCACCGGACTTGTTTTCCACTACTTTTCTCTCTTCCTAGCTTTCATTTTTGGAAAATATGTTGCATAATAAGGTACTTTTTTGTTTGAAACTGTAGTTGTATGAATCACTAGAAGCAACCCATCCACACTGTTGCCATTGACAATCTTTAAGAAACATGTTAGATCGATGTGAGTACAATTTTGTTTGTATTTTCTAAAAACCATCGTAAAAAATTCACAGACAATTTGCCCATTTCGTTACAAATAACATGGGAGAAATTATGGTTTATTTTGCACATTCACATCATTTTCCAGACAGTTGAACTGATAGAGTGCAACTGCAACCGGCCCTTATTGGGTTTGCTGTCCAATTATATTATTATTTTTAGAGTTTATTATATGTAGTGCTTATGTTTACAATGCCACAGCCGACTACTAATTATGTTTACAAAGACTTATTTTGGCCCATATGTTTTATGGGAATCAGGTGAATTACAATGTTTTGAAGGGGAGCATTATGATAATAAGAAATTGAGGGTTTTTCATTCAGACCCTTTGGACTACCATAGCATTATGGATGCCTTGAAGGGATGCTCTGGCTTATTCTACTCCTTCGAGCCTTCTTCAGATCAGCCCACTTATGATGTATGCCTACTACTTCCGATAGTACTCTTCATGTTTTCATATATCTATTATAAATTCTTTTTTGTTTAGTAAAAATTCAGGTGAATTGGCCCCAGATTTAAGCCCAAAGATAAAGGGTATATAGAATATCAAGATAGTCAATGGAATAACTATTATACCTGAAAATTCGGATTTCTTTGGTGATAGATAACATAATTTTTAATAATTAACAAAATAAAGTTAGACAATTCGGGGTTTAAGTGATAATCCAATGATATTGTTATCTTTTGTGATACTCAATGTCTGTGATTCAAACTTGAATCGCACCTCACCCTTACCCACTTGAGAGGGAGAGAAAAGATGGCTTGTCCAACTTTTTTTCTTCTTAATTAGTTTCAAATAGATATTACAAATAAAAAAGAATTCTCCAAGACCTAGCGATCGACCTAAAATAGTCCCTTGAATTTGTATATGATTATAAATTCAATATTATTCAAGAATACAAACAAACCCAAGGACACCATATCTTACTTAATGATAAAGTCTTTTAATTAGTTTTAGGGTCACTTCCTAACATATGTACACCTAAAATTAAATCCGATGTAGAATAAACGTAACTTGCATCATTTCATTAAAACTCCCAACCAATACTATGTACGAATTGGTCCAGTACTATGACAGCTAGGGTGGGCACTGGGCATGTAATTTGGGGTTGAAAATTCAAATAAATGAAAATTAAAGGATGATTCTGCAAAATGAAGTAGCTGTGGGTGCTCCATGCATGTAATTAATAATAAGGGCGTGTTTGGTGCAGGAATTTATGGCGGAGGTTGAGGTCAGGGCAGCTCACAATGTGCTGGAAGCTTGTGCAAGAACAGACACTATAGACAAAGTTGTCTTTACATCATCTGCTACCGCCGTTATATGGAGAGATGACCGTAATACGATGTCGTCTGATATTGATGAGAGGCATTGGAGTGACATTAATCTTTGTAGAAAATTCAAGGTACTAATGCATTAACCATGCTGCAAAAAATTGTTTAAATTAATATTCAAATGCATGAGATATGTGTAATATGATGTGTGTATAAATATATTCAATATGCCAATTTAGATTTTGTTTACTATTATAATTAGTTTATAACTTTTCCAACCTTCCTAGGGTGCTTGCTTCCTAACATTTATACTTGTTTGTTTGTGGTTTGAATGAACTTATTTTTATATCAATGGTAAAGTTAACGAATGCTATAAAGATATTGGTTTAAGAAATATTTTTAGAAATGTTTTATAGGAAACGAAAAAGCAATTAAAATTTTGAGTAATGTTACAGTTACAAATTATTTTATAACATTTTTATAAATTGTTGTTGTTACCAACTTCTTATTGGTTCTCATCCGGGCCTACCAATAACATTACTTTTTTATTTTCTAATAATCATTCACTATATTAGTAGTTTGTAAAAAATTTTGTAAAAAACTTTGCATCTCTAACATTTTCCTAAAATTTTTATGGCTTTTTATATTTTTAATTAAAGTGATGTCAAAACTTTTCTAAAATGATTTATTAACAATTGCTCTTAAGACACCTATTAACATGACCATTTTATCAATTTATTTTGCTTATTGTGTAAAAGTATAGTTTCACATTGAAAGAGATGATTTAAATGTATGTCTGAATTTCATTTGAATTTTTTTTTTTTTTTGAGAAACTCATTTGAAATTGATTTGGAGTAGGTTCCTAGACTTTTATGGTGTAGATTGTATAGAATTGGACAAATTATTAAAGATTGGTTGCCTTATGGTTGGAACTATAAGATTGGGCAAACTTTATGAATATTCATGGGTTTTAGTTAATTGAGCTGGTAAAATATTTTTTATTGGATAAAGAATTAGTGAGTTTAGCAAGAAAAAGAAAAAAGGAATTTGTGTTCAAATCCTGTATATACAAAAAGAAAGTTAGTTAATATTTTGATATGATAATAAAAAGCAATTATAATGGATGTAATATTAAAATTTTTAAATTTATAATATTTTTATATTAACACAACTTAAAAAAAGAAGATAATAATCCTGATTTAGTTTGTAGAGGATTGGACAAACAATTAAAGAGCTGTTGCCTTATAGTTGGATTGGATCTATAAGATAAGAACAGCATGACAAACTATTAAAGAATGGTTGACTTATTGAGGGTGGACATAAAGATGCAACCGCTTGAATGGTTTGGAATTTCAATTTTTGATTAACAATTTATCACACATTTTGAAATTGGATTGGATCTATAGTCACACATTTTGATTAACAATTTATCACTTCAATGACAATTTCAATTACTTTTTAGCACTTATTAATCACAATGCAAACAATAACATGTTGCAGTTTAAATTATATTTCACATGCAATTGAATTGACAAAATTTTGCATTTGATTAGTTGTGGCACGCTTTATCAAAGACCCTGGCCGAGAAGACAGCATGGGCCTTAGCCATGGATCGAGGTGTGAACATGGTGTCCATAAACGGAGGGTTCCTGATGGCTCCTCTTCATCTAACAATCAAAAACCCATATTTGAAAGGAGCAGCTGAGATGTACGAAGATGGTGTATTTGTTAGTGTGGATCTCAACTTCATTGTGGACTCTCACATCTGCATCTTTGAAAATGTTTCATCTTATGGCCGATATCTCTGCTTCAACCATGTCATCAGTTGCAACAAAGATGCCACTAAGCTTGCTCACATATTATTGCCACCCTCTGAAGCCTGTTCTCCTGAAAGGTTTGTACGGTTTTGGTCATCTCAAAAGCTGTTCAAAATCCTAAAGTAATTTCTAGAGGGACATTTTGTATGAAAATGGTGATGGGGCTGGTTTGGGGCGGGTTTCCTATTCCCCGCCCCCATTCCACTTCCTTTTCGGGGCGGGTATTTTTTCCGCCCAGTTCTAGCGGGTCTTGCGGATGCCCTCGGGGTACCCTGCCACATCCAAATTATATATATATAATTTATTAAAAGTTTATTTTAAAGGCATTAAATTAAAACTCGTAAAATATTTTTTTAAAAAAGTTCTAACTTCATACAATCTAATGGTCTTGATAGAAGACAAATGAATAGAAGAAAAATATATTAATAATAATTAAATAAAATTAAGGAAAATGATCGACTTCCAGTTAAATCCTTCATTTCTCTCTAATTTTTAGCTAGATTAGAAACAAGTAACATTTAAAAAAAATCATGAGATTTTAAAATCTTCATGTAAACTATAAAAAATCAAATAATTGTAATTTGTCACAAACTTAGTTAAAAATTGGTTGGAATTAAAGGATTTAAGGGTGTGTTTATTTAGAGGTGAAATAGGGTGGATGGAAAACTTTGGAAAGAAAATATGAAAGAAAACTTTTTTAGAATGTGTTTGGTTGGGTAGGGAAGAAGGAAAATAAATGGTGAGCCCTAGGTGTTTTTTCCTTGGATCCACCAAAATGGTTTCTCCCCAAAATGGAGAGAAAATTGAGTGGAGATGAATTTTTTTTTTGATTGACAAAAATGCCCATGTTTTCAAGTTGCATTTTTTTTTTCTTTCTTCTCTCTTCTTGGGGCAATAACGTTGCCTCCCCCTCCCCTCCCCCCTTTTTTTTTGGGCAATCACGTTGCTAGCTGCCACTTTTTTTTTTTTTTTCTTTTCTTGGGCATTAACATTGCCTCTTTTCTTTTCTTATTTTTTTTCTTTTGATTTTCTAGGGCTTGGGTGTGATAGATTTTATTTTTATTTTTTATTGGATGTGATTTATTTTGGAACTTTTTTTTTTTAATTTTTATAATAAATTTGGGTAATTGCTCTTTCTTGTGTGGTTATTTGTCACTTTTTTGTTTTAATTTGGCAACATTCTTTAATAAGGGTATATGAGTAAATTTATTCAAACTCATTTTTTCCATCTCTCCACTTTTCCACTCTCAACCAAACAAAAAGGAAAGAAAATAAATTTTTTTTCTATTCTCCAACTTTTCCATCCTCCTACCATTTTCTATCCTCAAAAGTTTTCTACTTCTCCAACCAAACGGACCCTAAATGAGAGAGGATCTTCTTTCTTAAATTCAATAACTTAATGAAACCGTAGTGATCTTCTTATAGTAGGATTTTCTTAGTCCTTTTCAATATAGTATTTATAAAGGCTAGAATGAAGAGACATCTAAGGGTGTTAGATTTCATTCGAATCAAATAGTTGATAACACTACTTAACCAACTACAACTACACTACTCACATGTAAATTAAATAACGAATAATAACGACCAAATCGTTAGTTGACCCATTTTATATGCTTTGATAACTAATACGGTCATAGGCATGCTGCAATGAATGCGTAAGCGTAACCAAGCTGTAGGTGTAGGTAATCGTATTCATGTACTGCATATCTAGCTAGGTGCCATGACCTTAATAATTTTGATCATTATCTAGCTTTACTCTATACAATCTAGCTTTACTCTATGTATAGACTATAGCAACATATTTATTTGATTATTATTATTATTATTTTTTGGGTAGATTGGAGGACACAAGAGTGTACCAGCAAAGGATAAGCAACAAGAAACTAAACAAATTGATGGTGGATTTTGAAAGTTGACCTCGGGAAGATTGATTTGCAGCTTCAACAGGCAGATGCCATCTCTTTCTTTCTTTCTTTTTTTCTGGGTATGCTGAGGTTTCTTTTGATTTTGGTCTAAATTCGTCACTAAAAGGTGAAGAGTTAGCTTTTTTATATTTTATTGTTTTTAGGGTGAAAGCTTCGTTCTAGGTATGGGATTGCTTAAATTCCTTAACGAAATCTTGCAGTCAAGAAATGAATGTTACCATCATTGATCTGGAAGGATCTTGCATCCAAATATGTGACTTTCACAACAGGGATATACAGAGCATATTGAAACTATATCTTTCTTCTTCTTTTCTTAATATGCCTTAAATAAATCAGTTGGAATATAAATGACTAAAACCAAAGTTCACTACAATACGTCACTAATCGTTATTTTACATATGAAATCTTTATAATGCATACCAAAAAGGCAATAAAGCATATATCATCACATTGTAGATACTTGCAGTGAAACTGCTAGTTGTACTCGAGAGGCATTACATTATCTTAAACAAGCAATCGGCTACAGCAGCGTAAATTTGATAGATTATATAGCATTCCAACAAGTCACTATATCCTTGCTTTCCTGGTGACACTGTGTGACCCTAGGAAAGTGGATTTGGAGTTGATAACAGTTGAGAAACCATGTGCATAGTTGGTCTACACTCTGGATTAGCATGCAAGCATGTAATTGCCAGCTTTGTGATGACCATCAGTTGACTCTCAACCTGAACTGTGGGCGGTGGAAGGCGTATGTCTAACAAATCTTTTAACAACAAATTCTGCCCCACAATTGAAGCAGATAGAATGGGGATCATTTCACCTAGATGTCTTCCTTTGATCACTTCAATAGCCAAAACTCCAAAGCTATAAACATCGCATTTCTCAGTGATCTTCATTGTATAAGCAAGCTCTGCAAACAAATAGAGTATCATGCCAATATTGTAAAGTTGTTATTTACAACTATGTATTTTGTTGGCTTTTATTCCGTGCCAAATTTGATTGTAATTATTATCAATCGTTTATACCTTGTATTTGTTGTGGGATTTGTTGTAAGGGTTGTGTGATAGAGAGAGTGTGTGAAGACTCAAGCATTTGGAGGCTGAAGGATTCTCGCGGGTATGTCGCGACCTAGCTTCCCGCGAAGTGAAGCATGTGCCTTGCACGTGCTGGAATGTGAAGAGTCAGGCCAGGTGGAGACAGCTGTCTCTCGCGAGTATCTCGCGGGTAAGGCCTTCCCGCGAGACACCTGCGAGACAAGCTGTTCTGCCAGCCTGTACTGACTGACTCACACATTTTGCACCTATCCTATATATACCTTCATTACCCACAAATGTTGAGGAATGCTTCAGAGAGAAAACCCTAGCCAAAAACATTGGGAATTAGAGATTGTCATCCCCACCTTTCTCTATACACTTGCTTGTGGTATCTCCTCAACCCTTCCCTCTCCATTTCCACACCATTGAGAGGTTGATAGCCCAAACACTTACCGCATCCTTTGAGAGTGTTGAGTGACGTTTTGGTGCTGTTGGGAAGCATTAGAAGAAGCCTGGAATGGCAGATGCAACATGGAGCTTGTTGCGGGATCCGGGGTGCTAGACAAGACACGGTTCCGAGAAGCCTTGTTGGAGTAGGAGCTTGGAGGGCTTAGGTACATCGGATAGATTAGGCTTGGAGGGTCTCTTGCTAACCCATGTATCCCAACTGATTGTCTAGTGGATCGATTTCCGTTTGGAGGGTGGTGGAGAGGTTTTTCGCCGAGTTCTTTGGTTTCCTCTTCGAGAACACGTCTTGGTGTTTTCTGTGTTTGCATCCTTCTTCTCTACTCTTTTATATTCCATTATACTGCTGTGTTGCTTAGTTTATGGATTAGAGTAGCTTTGTGTTCATCCGCTCGTATTTACACTATTCCGCACTTAGTATTAAGTTAGTGTAAAATCTATCGAGCCGTAATTTTAATTGGGGGTCTAAACAGCTCTTGTGTTTTCAACACATTTTCGAGCTTTCAAATATGTTCATATACTCTATGTTCTGCATTAATTTTAAAGAGGAGTATATTACCTGGTGCGATATATCCGTATGTGCCGGCAAGTGAAGTCCAATTGGATGAATCTGGATTAAGAAGCTTAGCTACGCCAAAGTCTGAAACATGAGCCTCGTATTGAGAGTCCAGCAAAATATTTTTGCTTGATATGTCCTTATGAACAACTGGCGGTGAGTAATCATGATGCATGTAAAACAAAGCAAGAGCCACACCTTTGATGATGTTCACCCTCTTATTCCAGTCTAATTCTTTAGCTTCTCCATCATTCGTCAAAATTGTGTCCAAGCTACCCATTTCAAGGTACACGTAAATCAAAAATGAGTTTTGTGAATGTGAACAAAAGCCATGCAATTTAACAATATTTCGATGATGAATTTCTGTTAACGCTCTTATCTCATTGAAGAACTCTTTTTGTTGTGCAATCTCACCATCACCCAAGGGTTGGAGATTTTTTACTGCCACAATGTTTCCTAATGGTAGATTTGCTTTATAGACGGTTCCATGTCCTCCTTTTCCAATGCAAAACATAGCATCAAAGCCATGGGTTGCTTCAATGATTTCCTTGTACATTGCTCTTCCATCGAAAGTTGCTATCGAAAACACCTTTTCATCGTGCATGTTATTTGCTTGGTTTGTATGAGAGTGCTTACTTTTTCTTTGATAAATGAAGAAAATTCCAAGAAACATCATTACAAGTGAAAGTGTTCCCAAAAGAGGAAAAATTATTAAGAAAATGATTCTGTGCCCCTTCTTTGAAACCTGTCTCTTGCCATACATGGTTGAAATCCTGTAACATTTCCACACAACCCTTTATTACCTTGTAGTGCTTCTATGGAAGCATCTTGAAATGCTTTGCTATTAGGAAGAGGACCCTCCAACTTATTATAGGATATGTCCATATTGGACAAGCCACGCATTTCTTCAAAAGCAATTGGAATAACACCAGATAGGTTGTTGTGGGAGACATTCAACATCTCCAAGCTCTGAAAATTGCTAATTTGTGATGGTATCTCTCCTTCGAATGAGTCATAACTCAAATCTAGGTTGGACAAATGGGATAAAACACACATTTGAACTGGAATGTCATGGCTAAACTTGTTGTTGCTCATATTCAAATAGTTTAGTTTCAAAATGTTCCCTATATTTCTAGGGATTGACTTATCAAATCTATTATTGGATAGATCTAGATAATCAAGATTTGTCAATGATCCAAACTCCAAAGGTATATCTCCAGAAAGTTGATTTCCATTCAACTTCAACTTCTCCAAAGAAGTCAACTTCCCAAATTCCTTTGGAGGCTTCCCAACTAACCCATTATAAGAAAGATCAAGTTCCTGGAGTTGAGTGATGTTTCCAATATTAGGTGGTATGCCACCACTAATATTGTTCCCAGAAATCCGTAGGGTAGTTAGATATGGACACCTACCCCAATTGTGTGAGATTTCACTAGAAAATCTATTGCGGTTTACGTCTACAAACTTTAGGTTACTATAGACACCAAAATCATTTGATATATTTCCAAAGAATTGGTTGTCTTGAAGGCGGATTCTTATTAAGCTCGTGCAATTCCTCAAAGTTTTCGGAATTGGACCTATGAGATGATTGTCGTTTGCAGCAAAGTATTGAAGAGAACCACTTTGGCATAAGTTTTGAGGCAAAAAACCAGTGAATTTGTTTGTATCCAGCTGTAGCATAGCCAACTTCGTTAGATTTCCTATCTGTTGAGAAATGGGACCAGAAAATTGATTATCGCGGACAGAACCATTCTAAGTTGCTCAAATTGCCCAAGCAAATTGGAACATTTCCATTTAATTGATTTATGCTGAGATCAAGTTCAATTATGGACTTCAAGTTTCCTAATTCTTCTGGAATGGTGCCAAAAAGTTGATTTTCATATAAATATAAGATAGATATGTTGCTCAGAGTTCCTAACGACTTGGGTATGGAGCCAGAAAGACAATTTGTATAGAGGCCTAAAGATACAAGAGACTTCAAATTCCCTATTTCTGTGGGGATGGTGCCAGATAGCTGATTTTCATACATGTGCAACTGTTTTAGCTTTTCAAATTTTCCAATACTAGGAGGGATGGAACCTTTTAGATTGTTGTGACTTATTTCAAGAATAAGTAAATTGGTAAGGTTTCCAATTTCTGGTGGAATGGAGGCAGAGAATTGATTATCATTGAGATACAAGTCAGCCAGGTTGCTCAAATTACCTATTTCTATGGGAATTGAGCCGTTTAACTGATTTTCACTGAGGTCCAACACCTTAAGATGGGTCAGTAAGCCAATCTGTGGTGGGATATCCCTCGAAAATTTATTAGAGGACAGATTAAGATATTTGAGTTTGGAGAGGTGACTAATTTCAAAAGGGACTCTACCAAAGAGTTCATTCATGCTAAGATCTGGCCAAAATTGGAATTTAACCATGATTTCCCAACTATTTAGCTAGTAGGCATGGTTTGCAAAGTATATAATTTACTAACATCTCGAGTCTAAAAGACTCGATTTTGAGCCTATAAATCGAATCTTTGAGACTCGGTTTTCATGTTTGGATCAGATGTGATGTGGCGTTTTTGCCACTTGGCATCCACATAGAAATCTAGTCTTAAAGGCTCGATTTCCACTTGTGTGTGACATGGCAATTTGTATGTGACGTGGATGATCCACGTGGAAGCCACCTGGAAACCGAGTCTCTAAGACTCGATTTCTAATAAGACTTTTTCAAAATTTAATGCACTCTGTCTTTAACTAACGCCTCTCCACTCTCACTCACCCTCTCACTCTCACACAGACCAAAGCAGACTCTCACTCACCCTCTCACTCTCTCAGCCCCATCGACCTTGACCCCGACCTCGACCCACTCTCATGCCTCTCTCAGTCACCCTCTCCACCCTCACACAGACACCCTGTCACCCTCTCTACTCTCACTCATTCTCTAGTCTCATTCTCCACTATTTCACATTCATCAGCTTCGCCAAAAGAACAGAGATTGTATCAAACGCTCATCATAGAGCTTTGAGTTCCTTCAGTCTATGCGGTCACTGAAAAAAAAAATAACTTGAGTCCCTTTATGCAAAATGCAAAGTGTGTTTCACCGTTTGGTTGTTGAGAAACAGTGGGAAAAATCAAAGAAACTTTGTTTTCAGTTCGTTTTTTTTTTCTATTTTGGTTTCTGTATTGAATTTCTAATAGAATTGTTAAAAAAGATAGAAGCTTTATTGTTTTTTGAGATTGAATTGGTATGTGGAATCGGATTATGTTTCTGGGTTTGTTTATATTTGTTGAGGATTTAATTTTAGTGCTTTGTTGATCAAAATTTACTTTGATCTAAGTTTGATTTGGTCAGTTATGGTAAATATGTTACTAAGAATGGAGAAATTGGAGATATATATATATATATATATATATACTTGTTGGGTTGCTGAGGATTTAATTTTTAGTTGTTTTATGGAAAAAATTTACTCTGATTTAGTGCTTTTTTTTTACAATTACATTAACATTGGCCTGCTAGGTTACTGAGGATTTAATTTTAGTCCTTTGTTGGAGAAAATATACTTTGATTTAGTGATTTTAGAGATGTTAGTAATATATATACTTTTTCTCTAAAATCAGTATTGTCTAACATGAATGTAAATCATGTCATGTTCAGCTCAACAAAAAAAGAAAAAAAAAAGAAAAGAAAAGGTGAACTTAATTTGTAACAATAAACCAAACAATCAGTATTGCCTAACATTATTGAGTTAAATTTTATTTAAGAGCCATTTTGTTGACATTAGCTGGTTTGATGTGGATCAATAAAAAATTATGATATTAGATGGCATTCATTCATAGGTAATGTAAAGGTTATTAGGCAGAAATCAAATTGGTGGAATTTTATTTTATTTATTTTAAAAATTCGTTTAAACACTATAGACTCAATCATTCATAATATAAATGATGACATGAAGTTGAGTTAAATAAAACTAAGAAAATAAAGTAATTGCTTGTTATTCGTTGGCTTTGGCCTTGGGAAGATTATGTTCAAGATATAGGAAATAGAAATGACTTCATTGTGTGCAACAATGTTAAACTGTCTAGACAGGGAGACACTTGAATTTACTTTTTTTTTTCTTAATTGGGATCTGGGTTTTCAGGTGAGGAACCCTCCCTTATCCTCATGGGCCATGATAACTTGATAAGTAAAATTGATTTCTCCACTAATCAAACATGCTTTATTATTGGCATAAGTTGGTTCTATTCCTTTTCACTGATCATATTCTTTCTATTGATTGACTTAAAAAAATCATTTATGTATGACAATTTGGACATGAAATTTCTGTATAATCTTCTTGGGAAGTTATATTTTATGTTGATCATAAAAATTATTTGGCTTTAATTTGAAGGCGTTTTTGATTATTTTGATGGATGCTATCTAGTACTAGTGGCTTATATATAGTCAGTGCCTTCAACTTCTTTTAGTTTTCCTTGTTTGACCATGGTACTTACCTATTAATTCATATGGTCAGTTGGTAGGGTTCTTTCTGAAGTATCTGCCACAGGGCTATAGAATTAATTGCTGCCTAGCATGTACAACTCAGTCGATATTCAATTTGTTAAGGGTCATGGGAGTTAGAATATGAAATCCTTGGAAGGGAGGGAGTTGGTGACTAATGCAAGGGAGTTGAAAAACTAGTTTTAGGAAGGAGCAGTTATACCAAGGAAAATAATTCTATAGAATTAATTTTTTTTTTCAAGCATTAAGAGTGAAGTAAACAATACAAAATTGCTACTTGAAGACTCCCATGTCTCCATCTGATGGCCAAGGCTTCTGCCACAGTACTTTGACTACATATTTTTTCTATGCAATTTTGTATTGTTGATTTTACTTTGTAGTTTGTAGGTCTTGTGACTTTATTCTCAAGGGAATCTTTTTTTTCATTTTTTTAATTGACTTTATATCATTTGGATGAGCTTAGGCTTTAGATTGTATATCTTAATTTGTATATCTTGTGACTTTATTCTCCCATGAGCAAATTGGATTCCACCACCTTGACTTTGAAATTGTAATTTGTGGCAAGTACTATAAAGATTTAAATCAACCCATTGCTATCTTGCTTTGCTTTGCTTTGATGGCAAGATCATATATAATCATAATTCAAATTGAATCCAAAATAACTTTTAATTGTAGTTTAATTTTACGCTAAATGTCCATTTTAATTTTCTTATTTTCTGTACTAAGTCACTCTTTAATACTCAATGCCCCTACCAAGATAACCACTTCACTGATCACCTAGATAATATGATCACCTATACTACTGTTGAATCTTTTTGTACGTAAGCATATGTTAAACCTAGTACAATTATTATAGAGCGATCATATAGGCTCAAATTCTATAGTTTCTATTTTAAAGAACTAAAATCAAATCCAGTAAGAACTAGGGAGTATTGATTGACTGATTGAATTGCAGCTCAATTCTTTGTCAGCCCATATTTTTTTTACTTTCCATTCAAAAATCATGGGCAAGACAAATGATTGACCTGCAATACTAAATGATGAATATAACAGGCTCTCTATATGTGGAGTAAAATGTGTGTATACAATGGGGGCCTATGGTCCATCTCCATGTGTAGAATGGTATGTTATCTGGTTTAAGATGGTCAAGTTAAAGTTTGTTGCCGATTAATAGAGAAAAGACACGGGCATAAATCTATTCCGGAAAAATCCTTTTTGTCTGACTTAAAATGTCAATTATAGTGGAGTGATGATTGGTAGTTGTTTTTTGAGAATATTTCTTAGATTGTTTTTGTTTTTGTTTTGTTTTTTTGTTTGTTTGTTTTTTTTTTTTTCAATCATGTCTATTACGTGCTAATTGCTTATCATTCTTGTGCAGTATGGCTGCTGCAAATGCTAGACAGATTGACCATACGCAGCCTGGCCCTATTGACGCGTCGGTGTTAAAGTTGCAGCCCACCCATCGGTCAGAAGCTATTTGGAATGGGCAGGTAAAACACAGCACTAAAGATTTAACGAATGTACATGCATTTAATTCATACAATGTAAATGCACTTGCTGTCATATGTTAATCCATGGTTCTGTTTTGTGTAGGATCCAGGGTCCCTTACCTACTGTAGCCGTATTGAAGAGTTCTCCAACTGAGAGCCAATGGTGGATGATTGAGTTGTTGACATCATTAACGCATTTGGTTTGGAGGGACTCTTGAGGCAACCGGGTAGAGAGATTGACCATGGCCTAATAATGGCCTTAGTGGAGCGATGGCGGCCCGAGACTCGCACCTTCCACATGCCACATGGTGAGGTCACCATCACATTGTAGGATGTGGAAGTTCTTCTCGGGTTCCCATTGATGGTGACGCTATAACAGGGAGCACGCAGAAAAATTGGGTGAATGTGTGCCAGGAGTTCCTTGGCTTTCAACCTATAAATCAAGAGCAGCATAAGCAACTTACTGGCCAGAAGATTCTCATCAAATGGCTTTTGGAGCAAGTTGCTAATCCATTGCCGCCTAATGCCGAAGAGGATCAGCTGCATAAGTACGCACGATGCTACATCCTAGCGCTACTGGGGGACACAACATTCATGGACAAATCCGGTGATAGGGTGCATCTAATGTGGGTGCACCAGTTGGAAGACCTTTGCAACCCACGAAGGTACAGTTGGGGAAGTGCTTGCCTTGCATGGTTGTACCGAGAGTTATGCAGGGCAAGTGATAAGGACGCCTGTCAGATTGGTAGGTGCATACTGTTGGTCCAGTATTGGGCATGGGCTAGGTTCCCCTATTTGTGCCGGGCAGTTGAGCGTGGCCCGCCAATGGGTGCTTATGGTCCTCTAGTGTGTGGTCCACTGTACTTGAAGTAAGTCTCTACCTTATAAGGACTGTTTCTTATTCTAGTGATATTATTAATTGAGTAAATATCTATAAGATTATCTTAGTAGTTATATGTGATTACATTATAGTTTTAGTCATAACATTATCTTAGTAGGAAAGTTCTAGATATTAATCCCTTGTTCTTGATTGTTGTAGGTGGTTGTGGGTTCCAAACAAGAAAAACAGGCCTGCCCACATCTTCAAGGACAGGTATCGCTAGCAAATAGCTTCAATGTTACTAGGCTAGGTATGAAAATGCCTTGTTTAACATGTTTAGGAACAAGATATACGTTTGGTGAACTTTGAAATATAAACATAGTTGCCTAATGTGTTGCGTACTTGTTTTTGGGCTATTGTAGGTGGTGTGGCAGCCGTATGAAGCTGAATTAGAGGACCTTCTGCCGTGGTGTGTTGCAGGGAGGGCCGTGTGGATGGCAACGGTGCCGCTTGTATGTTTCCACATAGTAGAGAAACATACACCGGATTGTGTCATTTGTCAATTTGGGATGATCCAAGAAATTCCCCGCGATGTTGACACTGACACCGTGCTTCATGCCATTGATTTGAGTGGGAAGGTCAGTGTTGATTGGATGTGGAAACATGCTGTGCACATCACAGAGTGGGGTAATCGCCTTCAACAGCGTTGTGAAGCAGTGCTTGGTGATATGCCTCTACAGCATGAGTACTTCGATCAGTTCAAAAGGGTAACTCAGAGGTTCATCGATGTCCCCGGTGCTACATTGATTCTAATGGGAACTTCTCCATGTCTTCTACATCTTACCGTACTTCTTAGCATGAAACCACTGTTTAGAGAACATGATATATGTGGTCCAATGCATGCTTAGCATTGAACCTCCCTTTTAAAGTTGTTGTCTGCTTAAGATTCCTCATAGAGAACTTTGTTGATTTAAAAATCTAATTTGAGAAGCTTTAAGGTCATATTTCCTATTTCAGCCTTTAGAGTTATGGTATACATTCTTCTTCCCATTTTTATCATTTTTAGTTTTCTGCTTATTTGAATTTTTAATTAGCATTTCTGTCTACGCTATTCGCTAGCTACATCTTTAATAGAAAAGATAATTTAAATTTAGTCAAAGGTAACACTTGGTCTCCCTATAATTTGCAATAATTGCTAGTAGAACCAATTGCAGAACCAACATTTATTTTATTATTCATAGGCATTGTTGATTTGGTATTGCGTTACTAATATACTTGGTTTTTCCATGTGCAGATTGAAGGATACCTCCATTTGTTGACTCATCACCCAGCGGGCATAGAGGACCACAAGGACATTACTGACGTGCTGAATGCAGTGCAGGAGATTGGTCATGTCCGACCTCTAGACCCTAAGGCCCCGAATGAGGACACAGCTACTCCTGCGGCAACGCCTACTCAGAGGCCAGGCACCACTGAGACACCAAGCACGAGCACAGCTCCTGCCGGACGTCCGCCTGTTGCTACCCTTTGAGTTGTCCCTACCCCGGATCCCTCTCCATCCACCCCACATCCATTCCTTAGCCCCACCATCCCTTCACCCACCCCACATCCACCCCCTAGCCCCACCATCCCTTCACCCATCCCACATCCATCCCCTAGCCCCACCATCCCTCCACCCACTCCACATCCATGTCCTGCTCTGACATCCGTCCACCCACCCCACGGTCATTTCCTGAGCTGTCACCCATTCCATCCTTTAACCTGGGTATCGGTCCAACCCCTCCTGACATGCAGCAGGAGCCACCCTCTCAAAGTACGTCTACTGACCCTTCTTCAGGCATCGACCCACCCCATGCTTAGGTTGAGCAGTCTGTTGGGTTACCTGCAGTGGTAGAAGGTCGACCGAAACGCATATCAAAGGCACCTCTTTGTAGGACAGGGGGGCACAAACATGGACACAAAGCTGGGCCCGAGGCATCTGACAAAGGACATGCAAGACCTCCTCCTCATTATACAAGACAGCGTAAGGTTCAAAAAAGGTAACTCATCCAATACCTTATTCCTTTGTAAGAGTGAAGTGGATGGTGAGGTTGTGGGTTTAACATATTATGGCGAAGAACTCGAGGATGATAACCGCGATGGTATCATCATTGTTCTTTGTATAAACTATAATGATTTTTATTTTGTTGGGTTTTTATTTTTGTTGTTCTTTTCATTGATTTGAATTCAATTTGATTGATTCAAGGTGAGAAAAAGAGAGACTTTACCAAATTAGAGTTCAAACTGGATCACGCTAATAGGCCTTTGCAAGCTTGTGCGGATGATTTTTTCATTGCTATAGCTGAACCCGTTTGTAGGTATCAAATTTTGAGTATAACACATCATTTCTTTCTTTTATGCATTGAGTATTTTTTTTATATGGGTCTATATTTGTCAGATTATAGCAGTGTTGTGTGTGTGAACTTCGATTTATAGGCCCAAGTCAATGCATGAGTACAACCTGACCCCTCATTTGTTGTATGCCGCGGAGTCTGTTGGTCTTGAAACTGAAACTTTCATAGCTGTTTTGAATAAACTGTCAAAGACAAAGCTGCCTAAGGAAATGATTGATTTCATACATGCTTCCATGGCCAATTATGGCAAAGTGATGCTCGTGGTAAAGAAGAATAGGTACTTTGTGGAATCTCCATTTCCTGAGGCAAGTGACTATGTTTTGAGCTTTTTTGGTTATTGGCAGTGTATAGAGATTTTCAAGTTTTGATGCTAATGGTTAGTGAACTCTTTGCAGGTATGTGGAGCTGCTTGATGCTCAGATAATGCCTATGGTATAATAAATGAACGTGTTGCTGAAGAAAGCAAGGAATTTATCCAGCTGCAGAATTCGGTAGTGCAGCCTGCTGAAGAGCACTCTGGAAATTCGCATAATGGAGGGAGTGTTGCTGTGACATTGAATGACAGTACACTGACATCCAAGGATGTCACTCCTGCTGCACTAGTCACTCAACCACTTAGGTTAGTAACTTAGTATTCTATAACCTATGATAAAAGTGCCCAGGCCTGCAGCTTTTATTTATTTTCTTTTCTCAAACTGTTATAACCATTTGAACGCGTTTCACATGTCTAATTTCATGAACACTAAATCATGCTATTTATAATTTCTATTTAGTTTCTTCATTATGTAAGTGACACTTCTACTTATTGATTTCAATCCATTAATTTATTCTTGAAATTTGGGGCATATGTTGTGAAGAATCTAGAGATGCTTATTAGTAAATTCGTAAGAAAAATAATCCAAATACAAAACATAATCTCACATAATCCTCAGCAAGATTAAAGTCAAGTTCAAAAAGAAATTTAGTTCAAAATGCAAAAATAAAATCTGGAAGAAAATCTGAAATGATTTTGCTCCTTGCATCACGATTTGGTTGTAGTATTCCAAACAGTTTGTCTCTTATGATCACATTGTCCATTTGCCAACTAACATCAAATCGGTTATATGCCAGTGAAAAAAAGTGAATTTATTGTTTCATTCAACTTCAGTGGATTTTCTATTTTTCTTGCTTCTTTGTGTTCTTTGGCTGGTTATGGATTTTAGTTTTTTCTTTGACAGTGTTTCTTTGGTGTTCAAAATCTTTATAGGGACGATCATGTGTCACCTGGACTACTAATGACTGCTAAGCTGGACAAAGATTTGGACACAGAGGTCACACTTATATTGTTTTATACAAAATCAATTTCCATTGGCTGTATGTTTGACTGAAATTCCTTAACTTTTATGTTTTCTGTGATACAGAGTAGCATAAGGGAGAGGCAAGCTGATATTAATCATCTCAAGTTCATGCTGGTAATAATCTTAATGTTTTTTTTTTACCCATATTGAATTTTGTCACATATTAAATAAATGATTTGGCTATTTACTGTACTTCTTGTTCTGATTAGCATCAGAAGGAGTTGGAACTGTCACTGTTAAAAGAACAGATCGAGAAAGAAAAGGTATATGAGCAACTCAAAATGATTATGTTTAAATGAGACCTTGCCAAGTGGCTGCATTTCATTTTTTCATAGCATTCACAACATTAAATTTCAAGATTGGACAAATTGAGTGCTGACACACATTATGGAATTATTGATGATTTCTGATGGGGCATTTTGTTTTCTTTTTTCTCAACCTTTTGTTCATGCAACGTTACTTTAGTGATTTATCATATGAACATGGAATTACTGTAGTTGTTCCCCAACCTTACTAATAACACTCAAAAAAATATTGCACCTCCACCATATGCATAAGTTCTAGGAGCCATCTTGCTTACAAGATCTAACTAAAAAGGGCACTGCAGGCCAGCCAAAGTATAGATATTACTGCTGCAAAATATAAGTATAAGAAGGATTAAGTTAACATCTGATTTTTTCCTATATCCCAATGCGTGGTCTCCATGGATTTCATAAATTATAGGAACATATTGAGTCAACTGAAGATATACATTTCTTCGAATAAATATTCATAGTTCAAAGAGACATGAAATCAAAATTTTTAGAAGTGAAATAGATTCCTAAGTGAAATAGATTTCATAAGAATTATAATTTTTTTATGTTTCTTTTGGATATCAGTAAATGAATTTTACAAGTGAAATAGATTCCTAAATTTTTTGTTTTTTGTTTTTTTTTGTTTGTGTTTTTGCTTGTTTCTGCAGTTATGGATCCTTCTTTGGCCCATCTCAACCGGTTATTGCTCGAAGAGTAATACAAGAAAGCAAGTCGTTGTTAGAAAACCCGCATTTGGCATCCAGCGTTTCAAAATCCCACCATGGTGTATCTACTGTAAGCCTCTCTTTTCTGATATTTTATAGCCTGTATGCTTCAAATCTGATCTTTGTTATGCATGTTTACTGAGGGGTTTGTCTCACATTTGATGGGACCTCTGGGGCACTCATCCAAGTGATTTGCTGTGTTCATTTAACCAGTTATGTTATATTGACTTATTTGGGATAATTAATAAAATATTTGGTTTCTTCAAGAGCATGAATGAACATGCTTTTACATAATTGATACCTATTATAAACTGAAGCATCCAAAGTGTAATTGTATGTCCATTTTTATCTTTCTAGTAATTTGTATCCTACTTGGCTGCATAATACGCTTTTTGGTTTCTTGACAGACTGCATGTTTCGGATGATGGAATAATATGGTTCTTTTTCTTTTCTTTTCATTTAAATTTTTTTTTTTATATCCACTTCCCTATGCAACATTTTTTATGTGAAATTTCTATTTTTGTATCTTCTTTCTTCAGGTACATTTTAGAGGATACCCATCAAATATATTAGTCCCGTGTGAAGGTGAAGATAGTGTAAAATGGAGCTTTATTGATTCTTTGAAAGAGGTCAATCTATAATTGTTGGAAAAGTTTGTTGGATTGTACTAATTTTGATGTAATTCACTGCGGTATCAAAATATGGAAATTTGCATATTTAATGGGAAATAGAAGAAAATGTTTGAAAATGGGATATAATTGTTGAAAACGTGATGGGGCAATACTTAATGGGAAATAGAAGAAAATGTTTGAGGTACTTATTGCATATTTAGAGTACGTTTGGCTGGCACGTTTTCACAGTACGTTTGACGTTTGCGTTTTCTGTTTTTTTTTGTTGGTTTCCAAGCGTTTCAGGTGTAGTGCGGCTACTGTTCATTGAATAGTAACCGCATTATTTGACTTTTCAGCCAGTGAACAGTGTACCAAGCACTGTTCATGGGTCCCACAATTCTCAATTTTTATCAACTTTTTCATTAAAAATGGGTCCCACGGCACTATTCACACATTTAAAAATTATTTTGCTACAGTGTTTTCAGTTTTTAGTTTTCAGTTTTCAGTTTTCAGCTGTATCCAAACGGACCCTTAGCCTAAGCACTAATGATAGTTTCCTAGCCTGATTTAGGTTGTTAGGTATTGTTCTGCTTGACTGGGCTGCTCATGAGAGAATTTTCAAGTCTGATAATACAATCCAAAGTTCATTTAAACTATGAAGAGGACTGAACTTACTTAATAATCATTATTTTCTTAATAAGTTCCAGTGTAATAATGTGTACACTTTACTTTTTGTTCTTTTTTTTTTTGATTGGTAAGTTTACACACACGCCTAGTTGGTTTTGATCCCACAATCTTACCCTCCATTTCTTCTTGGGGGAGGAGATGCTGTTTGTTAGGTTATTGGTTGGAATAAAATATCAACTTAGGCCTTGGGATTTCTTCTTTTGTTTTTGTTTTTTTTTTTTGGGGGGGGGGGGGGGTTGGATTGGAGGGGGGAACTGTGCTTATGTTTGTGGGTAGAAATAAATTTAAGCTCTCTAACTCTTTGGTTCTGATAGAGTTTGCTCCTTTCTGTACATGCTGGTGTATCCCTTCAAAGTAGGGCTCTACTTTGTTGGAATTTTTTTTTTAGATATCAGTTCCCTTCACAATTTGTCCCTATTGTGTCTTGAGAGAACTTGTTTTAAGTTTCATTTCATAAACCTGTGTATTGCATGCCTCAGGTGTGTGTCATACTTATTTCTTTACAAAATGTTGTTTCTATAGGGGGTGCAAGTACGAGGAAAAAATATAAAGAAATGGAAGACCTGAGGAAGCAAGAAGAATCTTGTCAACAAAGAATCATTACAGCTAAAGAGAATCTTGTTGCCGCTGAAGCAGAACTTGAAAACCTGCTTCCATATGAACCTCCAAAAGATGAACTTTGTAAGTAACTTTTCTAGCCAATTATCGATTTTTTCTGGCGGTGTGGGTTATGATGTGAGTATATCGACATATGGTCACTGGAGACTTGAACCACTTTCAATACCCGGCCCTGATTTTGTGGTTAACTGTCTTGATTCCTTAATTATTGATTATATCTATTTGGGCTATTCAGGAGAAGGAGCTGATTAGGTTGAAGCGTGAGGCAAAGTTGAAAGGTGGGTTTTATGTTGACCCGGAGGTGAAGCTCCTGTTTATCATTCGCATTCGTGGGTAAGTTTTCCTGTTTTGATTATTCCGTTACATGAATCTTTATGGTAGATCACCAGGTTCTTATATTTTTTGGAATTTGGAATTACAGTATCAATGCCATGCACCCAAAGACTAGAAAGATCTTGCAGCTCTTGCGTTTGAGACAGGTATCACATGAAACTCACCCCTTACGGTACCATAAAATGGCATCTGGTTATTGTAGTTGTCATGACGGTAAATATATCCTTTTGAAGGCTAAGGCAGGTTCTAAAAGTACTCGTTTTTTAAGCTATTTAAGTTTAAGCTTCTTGGGTCATAGCCTAGAAATCTTTGAGGCAAAGCTCAAACATCTAGTGTCAAGGTGTTTGGGTGTAAGCACCATTTTTTATTTTGACCTTTTAGAACTTTATATAAGCATTAAGTACACACTATTTCTAGTAGGGTTACTGCTGAATAGTTTGAAACTTGAAGCCCTTTGTTGTGAGTGTTATGATAAGCTAATCTGAACTACGCCTGATTCTTTTATTCTGAATGCTGGGACATGGTGGCTGTGGACTTACAAATGGAACATGTTTGGTATAAGTGGTAACACATCTTCAGTAATTTAGGACCAGAAGTATATGATGATCTTTCACTATTAATATGTTTGACTGAAATGATGAAGTTCAATGATTAGGGAAATTAGTAAAATTATTTAACCAGTGTTACTAATCATGGCAAATGTGATTACTTTTTCCTAGTTTGCTTGAGTGCTGATTTAATCATGATGGTTATGTCTTCAAGTTGTATTAGGTTGATGTATTTTTGTCTATGTCGTTTAACAAAATGCCTTGTTGATTAAACGTATTTCTTAAACAAGACTGCTAATTTCGTTCGTCTTTATTTTTTAATTTTCTCTAAAACAGATCTTCAATGGTGTATTTTTGAAAGTGAACAAGGCCACAGTGAATATGCTCCAGAGGGTTGAGCCTTATGTGACTTATGGGTGCGTATTTTTATCTCTCCCTCTGGTCATTTGCCTTACATAAACATCTGTAGTTCAAAATTTACATCGTCTCTCACTAACTAGACGTGCATGTTTATAGATATCCCAACTTGAAGAGTGTGAGGGAACTTATCTATAAGAGAGGATATGGAAAGTTGAACCAGCAGAGAACTGCTTTGACTGATAACGCCATCGTTGAACAGGTTTGTAATTCCAAGCTACTGTTGTTTTATAAAGGGAAGTTTTTGCTTGAACTTGTTGCTTATATGCTATGATGTTTTCACAGGCTCTGGGTAAGTATGGCATTATCTGCACAGAAGATCTCATCCATGAGACAATGACAGTTGAACCTCACTTCAAGCAGGCAAACAACTTCCTATGGCCATTTAAGCTGAAGGCACCCCTGGGTGGCCTAAAGAAGAAGAGAAAACACTATGTTGAGGGAGGCGATACTGAAAATCGGGAGAATTTCATCAATGAGCTAATCAGGAGAATGAATTAGACAACTGCACTTTTTTGTTAGTTGGAGGAGTGAGGTTTTTATTTTTTTTGTTGCTGGCTTCTGGAAGTAATCTGAACACCAATTTTTCTAAAGTCCTGTCTGAATTTAGAGATAATTTTATATTATTTGTTAAAGATCAGAACTAGTTAATGGTGTCTACCTTTGTTTTTACTAGCTGATATCCCCCCGAATGCATGGTGCATTTTGATAAATTTTGTAAGAAATTATTTATGACCTATTGATTTTCTTAGACTCAATTTCCTCTGGGATATTTCCCCCCTTCCCCCACCTGCAACAGTAAACCATAATATTTTTTTTCCTTCCCCTGCAGCAGTAAACTAGATCCAGAACACATCACATGGGTAGTAGTAAACAACTAGATACAAGCATATGATCCTAGTCAAAGGGAGAGTACATCAGATGCAAAAAATTGGATTAAAACAGTTATTGTTCATGGGAATTATAGTTGCCCACTAAATTTTATATGTTTATTTCCAATTACTGACACTATAGCAAGAGATTGTACATGCATTATTTGTTTTTTACCCCATGCCCCGTTTTAGCGTTTGATACTAAGTGCCTTGTTTTTCTCTTGGGTAATACAAGGTCTCATAAAGGCATGCTGTTGCAGATGAGAAGATGCAGGGAAGTTAGTTCAGTTTGTTCTGAAATTGTAAAAAAAAAAAAAAAAAAATTCCAGTGGAACTCGAGTATATAATACCCGAGTTCTATTATTTAAAAAAAAAAAAAAAAAGCAAAAACAGAGTAAATCGAGCATTAGACACTCGATTTCAATTCAGTACTCGAGTTCACTAGCTACGAGTACTCCAGGCCGAGAGTTCAAAATTATTTACTGCCAAATGCCAATGGCATTATGCCCAATGGAAATCGAGTCTCGTAAACTCGATTTCCTTTTGGGTGGCATGATGGTAAATAAATCCATCATAAATCGACCCTTTAAAACTCGATTTACAATGGCAGTTATTTACCATCCTGCCATCCAAATGGAAATCGAGTGTAGGAGACTCGATTTCCACTAGGTTGTTTTTTTTTTTTTTTCATTCCCCACCTACAGCATTACACCAGATCCACAACACATTCCACTAGGAATTTTTTTCCTTCCCCTACTTGCAGCAGTAAACCAGATTCAGAATACATCACACGGGCTACGTAAAGATACGAGCATAATATATATGGGAGAGAGTACATGAGATACAAAAAAACTGGATTAAACCAGTTACTGTTCATGGGCATTACAGTTGCCCTCTTAGCTATAGACCAGACCAGTTACTATCATTGCTGGCATTATAGGCAAACGCTACACAACACAACTAATGTAACGAGTACAATGGATAGCGAATAGTTCAATTACAACAACATTCAGCCATGAACAAAATAACAACTGAGTCGATACAACATAGTCTACATAGTCGCCTAGCACTTGTCCATACCGAAGATAACCACAAGTCCCACGTACAATGCCATTCCAAAATCAAGTCTCCGCTCGCCTGACAAACATTGTTGTACGGTCGTTAGTTCCCAAATGCAAAGAACAAAAACCAAATGAAATTCTAAGCATATTATATAAAAACAGTGACGGCACTTGCCTAGTTTGTAGCACTACCACTTGTCGAAGCCCCATGGGAACCGTTTGTCGAAGCCCCACGGGAATTGGGACATCTTCTGCGGTTATGCCCCTCTTCATGACACACTCCGCATTGCTACCTCGGTTGAATCTCCCTCAAGTCCGGATCTTCCCTTCGGCTTCCCCGTTCTTGCCGTACCCCATCCATTTCATTCCTTATTCTTGACTTCACAAGACGACCTTTGGCCTACAACAGCTATGGGTCAGGCACCCACCGTGGTCCGCAAACGTCCCTCCACAATGACTTTGACTTTGGCACCACAAATTGATGTGCATATGTGTGAATGGCGTTCTCCAAACTGTAACATGAGTCAATATAGCTAGTCGCATTGAGGTGCAGACCTTGAAGAACTTTAATTGCATGTGACCAAGAAATCTTAATGTTTTGCCACTTTCCACAACCACATGTTCTAGCAAATACGTGCACTTCATGACTGTGGTTTCCCCCTTCACCTCTATGGTCGTTGTACGGGGTAACCACTTGATATACACCAAGTTCATGATTAAAATTCCTCAGAGTGTGTCCTGAAATTTTTTGCTCACTTTTGGTATAGATCCCCATTGCATAATCACTCCACACCTTACCTTGAGAGAGATCAGAAGTAATTTCTTTATGTCGATCGTGGAAATATGCAACAAGTTTGCACCAAGTGAACTCAACCATTGCAGTAATGGGCAAACCACGGGCACCTTTAAGTACCCCATTAAAGCACTCAGAGATATTGGTTGTCATTGCCCCGTAACGTCTTCCACCATCATGTGACTGGGTCCATTTGTCCAGATCCAAACTCATTAGATATGTGTATGGCATATAGCGTGCAATATTGGCATCATCAGGTTCTACACCCCTCAATGCATTAATCTTGACATCCTTAATGGTTTGCATTATAGACTCAAATTTAGCTTCATGAGTCGCATATCCACCTTTCAAGGCCAATGCCTTTAGAGTCGGGTCATCAAAGTGTGTGTTGAAGTTGCTAGTAACATGTCGCAGGCAATATCGGCGAAATACTTGTGGGCTTTCGTCATCACCTCTAGGCCACTCTGCAATGGCGCATTTGATACCTTTATGTCGGTCAGAAATAATGCAAATGCCCTTATCAGGTATCACATGCCTTATCGAACTCCTGAGACACTCTAAAAACCACCCCTAACTAGGCCTTGACTCCTTGTCCACAACAGCAAAGGCGAGAGGCAAAACCTTTTGGTTAGCATCGGTTGCCATTGCAATCATTAACACCCCTCGATATTTACTATACAAATGAGTCCCATCAATACTGATCACTGGCCTGCAATATTTGAATGCAGCAATGCATGGAGCGAATGCCCAAAATACATAGCGCAATAACGTAGTACCATCTATGCCCCTAGGTATGGTGTAATAGTTGTACTGGGTACCCGAATCCTGATCCAAGTATGCCAACAACAACTTTTTCAACCTTTGGTAAGACTTCTCCCAATCCCTAAATATCTTAGCAATTGCCTTTTGTTTTGCGTCCCATACCTTATAGTAAGAAAGCTCATGCTTATACGTAGTATGTATGATCTCCCAGAGCTCATCAATACGAGCAGTGTGATTTTGTCGCAATTTTCCTACAATTTCTGATGCAACAAAATTGGAATCCATCATTTTACCGTCTCTTCACAGGCCAAAGGGTATACAACTATGTGGACCCACATAAGACGTGACCATCCACAGACCATTAAGTTTAGCTTTCATGAATGCCCCAACATACCACTTGCAGTTGGTGTCAATGCATGCGGCGCACAATTTAGTTTTGGTCGACCTCCGGATAATAAAATTTCTATTATCATTTGCTGCGTATATTATCAATGCACGTTTCACCGTCTCTTTATTTGCAAAAGTCAACCCTTTACTAAAATGCATCCCATCTTTCCAAGTAAAAACAAATGGTATCTGAAGACGTGAAGGATCAACCATATTTTCCCAAGTATTTGCATAGAATGACTCGGCAAGAGGTGTGTAGGCAGTGGTCGTATTTATATCATACTGGACGCCAATATCATTGTCTGCATCACCTTCATCATGGTACTCCATATTTTCCTCTTCAAAATTGGGAATGAGTTCATGGTCATCCATATCCCTGTCAAAGTCGCCTCGCTCAATCCTCTCTTTGTACTCATCCATATCATTAATATTTTCACCATTATTTACAGCATGATCTTCATCTTCGTCTTCCTCCCCTAAATGTGTCTCTTGAGGTTGGAGTTTTTCACCAGTATTGGCAGCATAATCTTGAGATGGGAGCGTATAACTTCCCATTGTATAGCCTCCCATTGTAGTGCATCCATCATCTAGGGCTGTAAATTGTAAAGATGTAGTTGTTTGTTGCACCTCCTCAGTATCAACTTCTGCAAGCGGCTCTGAACTTATGTACAACTCAGCAACATTTACTTGGGGCATTTTATGGATCCTATTAAACATGATCTTTACATGTTTGTCTTCTTTGACTGCCATATACCCGTAATTTATCCGTTCATGAAGGACTTCTTGTGGGTAACGATAAATAATCTTTATGTCATAACAAGCAGGGTTCAAATTCAATCATTCCATTATTTTCTTCTTCAAATCATTTAATGTCTTGGTCTTACGGCGTATCATCATGTAGTAGCATTCGATACTCAGCCCTCTAAATGGGAATCCGTCAATCTCTCCAGGATTGACAAGGGGTCCACCGTAGTATACATTTATATCAATATTCTTTAGAGATTGTGAACCTATTAGAGTCAAGTGTAATAATATGTTAGTGGCATATTTTTATCTCTTTCATTTAACATCAATTGCAAAACCTTTTCTATCTACTCAAAGTTCAAAAATTACAACTTGTCACCCCACATTTGCATATACTCACCCCACATCACATACAAACACACTCAATCATTATCATTTTGTACTCAAACAAATAAAAAAAAAACTAAAGACAATAAACACCCCCATTACAAAATTTCAACTCATTCTAACAAAAAAATAAAGAAAAATATTAAACTCAACAAAAAAAATAGTCATGATAAAAAGCCTAACAATACATATATCTACAATATTTTTTACCTTTTATAAAAGCCTAACAAATATATCCACTAACTTGTTAAATCATATGCATATACAAACCCCACATTTGCATATACTCACCCTAGCACATACACACACTTAATCATTATCATTTGTTCCTAAAATTAAAAATTAAAAATTCATTAATCATATTAAAAAAAAAAAAAAAAAACTAAACACACACAAGTCACCCCATTACAAACCTTCAAATCATTCTATCAAAAATATAAAGAACAATATCAAACCAAAAAAAAAAAAAAAAAAAAAAGTCTGATATACATACCCATAAAAAAACCTAACAATACATATATATGTAACTAACAACTAAAGAGAGTGAGAAACCTTACTTGACATGAGGATGTGAAAATATGGAGGGTGAGTTTGATTTGAGGTTTTGAAATGGGGTGAGTTTTGTATGAGAGTAAGAGAGAGAGTGAGAGAGGAAGAGAGAGCTGCTGGGTTTTTTGGAGAAAAAAACGGAGAGACCCCAGACCCACATTATGAGGACTAAAGTTCAGTAGCTGCCTTAACCATGTGGCAGCCTGTGGACCATAGATTAAAAATCGAGTCTCTAAGACTCGATTTCCACGTGGAAATGCCCAGGTGGAAATCGAGTCTTAGAGACTCGATTTCCACATGGAAAAAGAGCCAGCTCAGACTCCGTTAGAACATGAAAACCGAGCCTAAAAGGCTCGGTTTATAAGCTTAAAATCGAGCCTCTTAGGCTTGAGATGTTAGTCTGTAATATAGTTTGAAAACGTGGCCTACTAATTATAATGTTTGAAAACCAGGGTTAATTTCCCATTTTGTCCCTAAGATAAACATAAGCAAGACTGGGGAGAGATGAGAATGGAAATTCATGAAGTGTACCTTTCAAGCCTGAGTTCTTCAGGTTTAATCTAGTAACACTTTCTGCTTGGTTGCATGAAATACCGAACCAACTGCATGGGCTTGAGCTGTTGTTCTAATTTATAGAAGAATTGGTTGCATTACTAGGAAGGAGATTCCATGAAGGCAGAGGTGACTGGGTTTCATTTTGAAGACTTTTTTTTCCATTTGAGTAGAGCATCCATTTCTGCCTCTGCCTTTTCTTTCACAGAAACAGAAGCAGCATTGAATGAGGAATGTAACATGATCAACGCGACCAGAGAAATGACGAAAAACATTTTTTTTTATACTAGACAATGCCACGGGTCTTTCTTTTATAGGTTGTAAACTGATTCAGAATTCTATTAAAAATTTTCTAAGCTCTCCCCACAGCATTTATATGTCTAAGATTTGGATATGTTTCCTGCAATCTGTTTTCATAGTGATGGGAAAGAGAAAAAAGGTGTAAAGTTGTTATTTACAACTATTTTGTGTTGGCTTTAATTTTCGTTCCAAATTTGATTGTAATTTTGTTCAATCTTATGTACCTTGTATTTTATGTGGGATTTCATTGTATGGGTTGTGTGTGAGAGAGAGTGTGAAGACTCAAGACATCATTGAAGATTAAAGGAGTTTTCCCAGGTAGCTCGCGAGAAGACTTCCCACGAAGTGAAGCCATGTGCTTAGCATATGACTGGAATGCGAAGAGTCATGACAGATGGTGATAGTTGGTTTTTGTGAGTATTTCATGGGTAAGGCCTTCCCGCGAGATACCCGCGAAATATTCTGTTTTGTTATTTTGTCATATTTGATACACCATGTCTCTACCCACACTATATATACCCACATTACCCACATATTGAGAGGAGTGCTTTTCAAAGAGAAAACTCTAGCCACAACTCTTGAGAGTTAGAGATTGTTATACCCACAATCCTCTAGACAATCCATTGTGGTTTTCCTCAACTCCTACCTCTCCATATCCAAATCCTTGAGAGGTTGATAGCCCAAACACTTACCACACCCATCTTGAGTGTAAAGTGAGGTTTTGGTGCTGTTAAGAAGCATTGGAAGAAGCCATTTGTTTGGTGGATGCTGTTAGGTTCTAAAGACTTAGGATTTTATGTATTTAGAACTCTAATGTGTATTGTTGGCAAACCATGATCAAAATAGGTTGTTAGTCTTGTTTAGACTTTCTCAAAGTGTGGGCGTTTTATGTAAAGTTGGAATTGAGTGGCTGTAGAAGTAATAGTGACTTTCGGCCTGGCTCGATTGATCGAAAATTAGACTCGATCGATCGAATCTCGGGCAGAATGTTTTTTCTGCAGAATTTCCAGCTCAGCCCAAGCCCATTAAGGATTAGGGTTTCAGATCTATTTCTCCCACTATATAAAGGAAACCCTAAGCCACATTTTTGAGAGCTTTTAGAGAGAGAGAAGAGTGTGCCTCTTTTGTATCTAGGGTTTTGTACCCAAACCTCTCGTAGCTCTTGTTGCTCATATTGCTATTTTGTGTAAATCTCTTGTGAGATCTAGAGGAGCTTTCCTTTACACAAAGCTTAGGGTTTTCAAGGTAGAGATATTATCAACACCTTGATGATCAACTCAGTTGCTGCCATTAGAGCTTAAAGAAAAACAAGCAGGGGTGCTTGTATCTTGATTGGAGAATCCAAGAAAGAAAGAGTCCGTGGATTCGGAGCTTGCACGTGGTCGTGTCAGTAAGTTCTACTGGTGGGTAGCATTAGGAAGTCAAGCGGGGAGCTTGTAAGTCCTTCTGTATGAACTTCGATTCTTTCGCATAGTGGATTCAAGTTTACCTTGAGGATAGCTAGGTCAAATCCTCCCCAGGTTTTTATCGTGTGGTTTCCTGGGTCATCATATCTTGTGTTATTTATTTTTCCGCTGCTTTATATTCTTGATATGATTGTGTGATTGTGATAACCTAGACGTGCATAATTTGACTAAGTTAATCACTTGGCTAATTAACTAGGTTAATCTGGTTGGTTTAAGAGGTCTAAATTTCTATCAAGTGGTATCAGAGCAGGTAGCTCTTTTGTTGTAGATCTTTTGATCTCTAAGCTGATCCTTGACCCCTGTTATCATGAATAATTTGAAGTGTCTTTTTACTCATGTTTGTGATGATTTGAATAAAAAGGACACTGTTGTTTCTGTTGATTTTATTGATGCCTGTGAAACTCTTCGTAAGGAATTAGTGAAATCTATGAAAATTGCTAAGAAATTCAAGGAAGAGTTAAAATTGGTTAATCTTGAAAAAGAGGATTTGATTGTGAGATTAGATGAATCTAATAAAAAGAATGAATTTTTGAGAAATCAAATTTCCTCTCAAGATAAGAAGATGAAAAGCTTGGAACAAGAGTTAGTTGAATCTAAAACTAAAATTGAAAATTTGACTAGTACCAAGCCTGTTGTTGATAACAGAAGTGTTTCTGTTTCTCTTATGCCTAAAATTGAGAAAGTTTATATCCCTCCTTTCAAGAGGAATAATAAAGAAAAAGCTTATTTTGCTAGGTTAGACAAAGGTAAAAGTTTTGATGTAGACGTTGAAGTTTCTAAACCTAAGTCTAAACATACTGTTAGAGAGCATAATAAATCTGTTTTTGTGCCTACCTGTCACCTTTGTGGTGTTGTTGGTCATATTAGACCAAATTGTTTTTTGTTGAGGCAAAAACCAAAATCTAAGACTAGATTTGCTGTTAGGAATACTGATGTTCCTAATTTTGTTCCTGTTTGTCACTTTTGTGGTGTTCGTGGTCACGTTAGTCCTAATTGTCATAAATTGAAATTTAAACATTCTGTATTTCAATCTAGGATATGTGATGATATTTCTCCTGCCATAAGTCCATATAAATTGTTTCATATTCTTTCGAAAAATTTGAGCTTGTTGGCTTGTGAAAGGAATTTGCAGGATTTCAGTCTCTCTCAGAAGATTGGTGTAATTCCTCAAATACACTCTGCTTCTCATGGATTTTCACCTACAAAGCCGAAGACTCGTGCTAAATGGGTGAGAAAAGATTCTCTAAGGTGAGTGTTGCTGACTTGTCCCTGTTTTAATTCTTTCAATTGTTTGTGGACACGTTTTGTTTCTGTTTTTGGTTCTTTTTGAAATATTTTCAAAAAGACAAAAATATTTTATTTTGAGTCTTGTTTTATTTTTGAGGATTACATGAATTATGATATCTCTCTCTTGATTTAGAACATGCTTGACATTGTGGAGAAACTTGAATAGCATGTGATATATAAGTGCTAAGCTTTTTCTGATTTTGTGTGAGTATGTACTAGTTTGTACATGTACTCAAGGGTTAATTAAGAAATTGATATTTCTTGTTTGTGTACCCTCTATAGCTTAGTTTTGCACTATCATGCATTGCTTTTGCATTGTTCATTTAGCAAAATATGTGCTTTTTTTTTTTGGTCATAAATTTTTTTAAACCAAAAAGTTTTTTGTGTTTTGTATTACATATCATGGATTTGAAATCAAGGTTGGCCACCTTATCTTTACATAACATGTTTATGTACCTCGTTTAGCTTGGATGAGCTTATTTATTACACTTTACTAGTTGAAGCTTTGTAGTGCATGTTGTGTGGGAAAGACGTTTATGGTGTTTATCACTTTGTCTTAATCTTGAAGTCACATGTTATTTGACTGTCGGTCTTGATCCTTTTGAGAAATGCATAAATAACCATCTCACCACTGTTCACTAGTCAATCATGAACACCTTAGTGCATATCATAAGATTTTGTGCTCGAGAAAGTGTAGCACATGCACAAAAAGAACATAAGGTGTAGCCTCAGTTTAATTGCTTAATGCTTAAAATTGGTGTGTACTATTAGGCTTGATGCCAAAGAACATAATTAAAATTGGTGTGTATATTATGAGGCAAAATTTAAGAAACTTACATGATTGCAAGCTTATGTTCTAGGAGATGTGAGAGTTATATGATGTAACTCTTTAGGTGATAGTCTCTTTTAAATTCTATGTGATGAATTTTGTAGACTTTGTGATTGATTGCTATTCACATATCACCTCACATGTATCTCAAGCTTTTGCTAGTTGCACACACTACACAAGTTACTCTTTGCTAAACTTGGTACATTTTATTGTGTGTGATCTTGTTGTGGCCATCCAAGATTAAAAGTTCCTTGATCTTAATGCAAAATGTGTTTAAATTTTGAAAAATTGGAAATTCTAGAGCTTGAATGTACCCGAATTGGGGATTTTGTTCAAATTGGGTTCAATTGATGCAATTGGCTTGTTGAATTGATGTAATTGATCATTATATTGTGTATTCTAACTTGTGTGATGATCAATTAGTCAAATTTTTTTTCAAAATCTTAACAAGTGGTTTTCAATTTTGGGATTTTTATTAGAAACTCTGTGCTCAAGCCAATTTTGTGAATTTAACTTATATTGAACTTAGTTTCACTACATTAGAGCATGCATCATTTGTGTTTAGGATTCACATGCATTACATTGATTTTTTGTATCCATCTTGCAGTTTTGCAGTCATATCTCTCATTGTTTTCACACATAACATGCATACACTTTGCTACATTGGGTACTCAACTTGATCAAAAAATTGATTGATTAATTTTTGAGCTATGTACTTTCTAGTATATGCCTTTTTTATGTGTGAACTGTAGAAAATACTTTTCTTAAGAGATATGATGGATAATCAATGTGCAAATATTTTTCTCTATTCATGCAACTGTTTATGGGTCACATAGTGTCAAGTTTGCATTTATTGAAAGATAGAATATTTTTTTTCATGTGTATCCTCACCTTAGTTTTTAACTTTAGTTTGTGTGTTTTTATTTTCCCCACCTCCTAAAGTTTCCCCAAAACTGTTTTTTCCAAAAACTTGTTTTGTTTCCTACTTTTATAGGGGGAGATTTTTTTTAAACCTTTGTTGTTCATAAGGGGAGTTGTCTCTATTTTCTATAGAGTTGAAGTGGTTTGTGTCCCCTTGATTCTCTATTTTCTCTTATCCTTTACTGCGTATGGTGACTGTTTACTCTTTGTATGAGTTGTCTTTGTCAATACGTGACAAAAAGGGGGAGAAATTATTGATTTATGGGAATCATGTTTGTCTTGTTTAGGGGGAGTTGAAATTGTTGTATCTAACTTAGGGGGAGAGTTAGTTTACTTATGTTTTTATTTCTGTTTCTTGTTCACTGCTCATTGATTTATATTTATGAGTTATTCATGATATATGTCTTTGTTTTGTGTTATGTGAAGTCAAGAATTTATTTGTTGATTTACTGTTTTTCTGTCACACATGCGTTTATGCATTTTGTTTAGTGTTTCAGGAATATACATGTTGATTCAATTGAGCTGCTGTCTACACTTGCAACTGATGGATAGTAGTTAGGATTGAATTTGTGTTATGAGCATTATTTTTGTAAAGGGTTTTTATTTGTAAACTTTGAGCTTTTAATTTGTGTTTTGTCACGGATTGCCAAAGGGGGAGTTTGTTAGGTTCTAAAGACTTAGGATTTTATGTATTTAGAACTCTAATGTGTATTGTTGCCAAACCATGATCAAAACAGGTTGTTAGTCTTGTTTAGACTTGCTCAAAGTGTGGGCATTTTATGTAAAGTTGGAATCGAGTGGCTGCAGAAGTATTAGTGACTTTCGGCCTGGCTCGATCGATCGAAAATTAGACTCGATCGATCGAATCTCGGGCAGAATGTTTCTTCTGCAGAATTTCCAACTCAGCCCAAGCCCATTAAGGATTAGGGTTTCAGATCTATTTCTCCCACTATATAAAGGAAACCATAAGCCACATTTTTGAGAGCTTTTAGAGAGAGAGAAGAGTGTGCCTCTTTTGTATCTAGGGTTTTGTACCTAAACCTCCCGTAGCTCTTGTTGCTCATATTGCTGTTTTGTGTAAATCTCTTGTGAGATCTAGAGGAGCTTTCCTTTACACAAAGCTTAGGGTTTTCAAGGTAGAGATATTATCAACACCTTGATGATCAGCTCAGTTGCTGCCATTAGAGCTTAAAGAAAAACAAGCGGGGGTGCTTGTATCTTGATTGGAGAATCTAAGAAAGAAGGAGTCCGTGGATTCGGAGCTTGCATGTGGTCATGTCAGTAAGTTCTACTGGTGGGTAGCATTAGGAAGTCAAGCGGGGAGCTTGTAAGTCCTTTTGTATGAACTTCGATTCTTTCGCATAGTGGATTCAAGTTTACCTTGAGGATAGCTAGGTCAAATCCTCCCCAGGTTTTTACCGTATGGTTTCCTAGGTCATCATATCTTGTGTTATTTATTTTTCCGCTACTTTATATTCTTGATATGATTGTGTGATTGTGATAACCTAGACTTGCATAATTTGACTAAGTTAATCACTTGGCTAATTAACTAGGTTAATCTGGTTGGTTTAAGGGGTCTAAATTTCTATCAGATGCAATCAGGTTGAATTGCGTGATCCAAAGAGCTAGAGAAGACAAGGCTTCGTCAAGTTAGTTGGTAGTAGGAGCTTGAAGGGCTCGAGTACATGGGGTAGACTAGGCTTTGAGGGTCTTTTGTTATTCGTGTACTCTAACTTATTCTCTAGTGGATCGATTTACCGCTTGGAGGGCGGCAAAAAGGTTTTTCGCCGAGTTCTTTGGTTTCTTTTTTGATAACACATCGTGGTGTTATTTTGTGTTTTCATCTTTCTTCCCTACTCTTTTAGCTTTCATTTTACTGCTGTGTTTTGATGAATATGGCTTAGAGTAGTTTTGTTGTTTGTTCGCTCGCATTTACTCTATTTCGCACTTAGTTTAAGTTAAAGTAAAATCAACTGAGCCGTAAGTTTTAATTTGGGGGTCTAAACAACTCTTGTGTTTTTACACATATTCGAGCTTTCAAAAGGGATTTGATTAATTGGATCATCGAATTTGACTATTCTTCAGTGTTCACACTTAAAATATCATTGAATTTGATTAGTTGGTGACACATATTTTAAAACCTAAATTGCCAACCAATCAAAAAAAAAAAAAAAAAAAAAAAAGTCTAAAGACGGAAAGGTTTGAGTAAGCTTGCTACCATAACAATTTTTACAACTTGAATACGTGGCGAGTTTTAAGTGGTAGAAAAAAATAGTGGGTTCACAATTCTACCATTCACAAGTCGCCAAGCAGACAACTAGTGGCAAAGTGGGTCCATGAGCATTATTGATTGATGAATTTTAAAAAAAATTTCTCTTCATTCACTTGTTTTGTTTCTAGCAATATTGTGAATACCGTTTTAGTGTCCATTCCAGTTTGTCTATGGAAATTGAATATTTCGATATTGCCTTATTTTGATCTACCGTTTCTAGTTTACCATTAATTTATATATATATATATATATATATATATTATATTATATATTATTGTATTTAAAATATATTCAAAATATAAAATCAAATAATAATAAACTATGGAGAGGTTGAGGAAAGTGGGTCACAAATCCATTTAAAACATCTCCTCGTTAATGCCTTCATTTATTACTTTAAATTTTTACTCAACATCCTTATCTTTACCTTTTGACCTTTCCACTTCTCTTTCATATCTTTTTTTCTTCTTCTTTTTCGTTTTTCCCTACTTCCCCTCTCTACATTTTACTTTCAAGTTGGTCAAAAAGTTGGCGAGACATTTTCTAAATGATGTCGCAGAAGTTACAAGAAAACTTTAGAACAATTGGCAAACCATGAGTACAAACTTGTCTAGATATAGATTCCTAAATATATAGATTTGATTAGACAATACTCAAGGTGTTACAAGTTAGAATACAAGAACATTCAAGCTGCAGAAAGGAGAATTCAATTTCAAAAGAGTTTGACCGAACAAAAAACAGGTTCGATTGATCGAAATTCGCAGAAATGAAATTTCTGTAGAATTCTATTTTAGACAAAACTCTGCTTAAACGTTTTAGGTGAAACACTTCTAGTATATAAAGGAAAACCCTAACTACGTTTTTAGTTCTCTTAGAGACTTTGGAGGTGCTCTTGTGAGATCTAAAAGGTATTGTGCCTTCCTTTATCAAAGTCATTACTAGAAATCATTCTCATACCATTAGAATTGATAGATTTGAAGTTGTTGCAACCAGATCAACAACTGCTGATGATCTAAACCTTCAAGGGTGGTCATGGAGTCAAAAACTGGAGAGTTTGTGTTGCTAAACCTTTGAGTGAGATCTCAAAGTCACAAATGTGGGTGTTTGTGCAAGGCAAATCCAAGAAAGAAGGAGTTTGTAGATTCAGAGTTTGCACTTGGTTGTGTCAGTAAGTTACTACTGGAGGTAGTAATAGATTTAAGGTTAAATTTGATTGTAAAAACTTCGATTCTTTATAGTGGATTTGTTTGTCTTGAGGATATGTTAAGTTAAATCCTCTCCAAGTTTTTTACCTTGAAATTGGACAGTTTCATTGGTTTTCCTGAGTAATCATATTGTGGTGTTATTTACTTTCCCGCTGCTTTGCATGATATGATTTATTATTGTTCAACCTAGATCTGAATAATTAACCTATGTAATCACTTGGCTATATTAGGGTAAACAATTTGAGTGTTTAGGGGTCTAAACAAACAAACATTTTCTTGAACTTTAGCCCACCAGTGCAATTTCTGGGTCTCAAATCTTTTCTTCTGAAGAGCAACAAAATCTTTTCTCAAACTAAGCTCGAACTGTTCATAAATAGTTTGGTTCATTTACAAGTTACAACCTTACTATTTTGTTTTGAATTTGCTTTGAAGCAACCAAAGTCACGGACTTTGTCTTGCTGTTGTTTTCTTTTCACAAATTAAAAGTGCCATGATTGTAGAGAAGGTTAAAAAGTTTATTTTATTTTATTTTTTGTTCAATAACATAAATACCTCTTAATTCTTCTAAATATGTGTTTGCTGTCATTTTAGATGCTTAAATATTTGAAAGCTTGGATTTGTAGTAAAACCCAAGAGCTTGTTCAGACTCTCAATAAAAATTACGGCTAGATTGCTTTTACTCTAACTTAAACTAAGTGTGGAACAAGAGTAAATAAAGCATAATCACGGGATCTACTCTAGTGCATACACATGAACAATAAACAATAAAAGTAAAGTACAAGAGTAAGGGAAGAGAGATGCAAACACAAGATAACACCAAGATGTGTTATCAAAGAGAAAACGAAGAACTCGGCGAAAAACCTCTCTGTGACCCTCCAAGTCAAAATTGATCCACTAGAGAATAAAGTTGGAGTACATGAATAACAAAAGACCCTCTAAGCATAGTCTACCCATTGTACTTGAGCCCTCCGAGCTCCTACTACCAATGGACTTCTCTGAGTCATGTCTTCTCTAGCTTATCGGATCCCACAAAATGCCCGATTGCATCCGCCAAGCCTCATTGGCTTCTTTTGGCAAATCCCCAAAACTTCCTAAGCTCCAAAACACTCTCTACACTCTAAAAAGGTGTGGGTTGTGTTTAGATACAAATCTCATCTCAAGGTATGACAATGGGAGAGGGAAGGAGAAGAGGCTACGATGATTTCTCACTAAGGATAACTAGCTCTCTCTCTAAAAGATGGGTGTGTTATGTTGTAGAAAACCTATCTAGGGTTTTTCTCTCTGAATAGCTTCATGTACTTTTGTGGGTAATGAGGGTATATATAGTATGGGTGAAGGGTAAGAAATTCACACTTAAAATCCTCCAAGCAAAATGTTTTGCGAGTACTTCGCAAGTTGGCCCTTCTCGTGAGACAGTTGCGAAATTTACAACCTATCACGACTCTTCAGCTTCTAACATGTGCTTCTCACCTAACTTTTTTTTTTTTTTTCCTGGAACCTTACTTCTGATCTTCTTGCAAGCTAGTCGCAAAACTACACCGATTCTTCATTTCATGCTCGATTCTTCATCAACTTAATACTAAACCCAATACAATAAAATCCCACAAAATACAAGGAACAAAATTAAAGTGATTACAACACTTTTTTTCATGAAATAAAGCCAACATAAAATATAGTTGTAAATCACAACTTTACAATATTAACATCCCAGATTGTTATTAGACGTTACTTTATTTGCAACATTTTAAGACTGTAAAAATTTTCAATTTTTCAAACACCTTTATTTGCAACATTTTTAGGCTATAAAAATTTTTAATTTTTCAAACACATCCAAGGTGCATAGATGCTTCATTCCTCTCTTCATCAAAATTAATAATTTTTTGAAAAATTCATTACTAAAAACACAAAAATATAATTTGTGGTAATTTTACATCTAAAAACCAAGAAAAAAATTTAAAATTTAAATTGAAAAAAAAAAAAAAATCTCTCAATTAATATTTAATTATAGTAAATGTCTCAGGCTCTTTGTTAAAGTTGTCTCCTTAAGTCCCAAGATATGTTTAGCAAGCCCTGAACAATGATCAATTTGATCATTGATTATGCATGTTCTTCACCTTGAAAGCATTTTCCATTTTCTTAGTTAAAAAAAGAAAAAAGAAAAGGAAAATATTAAAGACCTTGTTAACAATATAAAGTGAGAGAGAAAGACTGAATAGTCTATATATTGATGTATAAATAATAATGTACAATAGAGAGCCTTATATAGGCTAGGTATGCGTGCAGTACAAGTAATATGAGTAAACTAGAAGTACAGTATACTGGGCTAAGCCCAATGGGCTAATCTAGTCTAAGCTATACACTAACATCCCCCCTCAAACTCGAGGTGGCAAGGAGGAAGCCAACTGGAGTTTGGATATAAGATCTCGAAGACGACCAGGCAGGTGACTCTTGGTGAAGATATCAGCAGGCTGGTCAGCAGAGGAGATGGAGAACAACTTGAGATTGCATTTCTTGAGATGCTGGTGAGTGATGTGGTAGTCGATCTCAATGTGCTTGGTGCATTCATGGAAGACATCATTATGAGCAATGTAGATAGCACTACGATTGTCACAATAAAGAGGAGTGGCAGTGGGCTGTGGAGCATCCATTTCAGCCAAGAGCCAGCGAAGCTAGACAAGCTCGCATGTGGTGTCGGCAAGGGCATAACAAGGGCACAATACTCAGCCTCAGTATTGGAACGAGAAACAACATCCTGCTTCTTGCTACGCCACGAGACAAGAGAAGTACCTAACAGGAAACAAAAACCTGTGATAGAGCATTAATCAATTGGATCACTTGCTCAGTTCGCATCTGAATAAGCATGAAGCTCGAGAGAGGACCGAGAGGAGTAGTGTAGACCATGATAAAGTGTGCCCTTGACATATCTGTGAATCTGAAGAACGGCAGCATAGTGGCAGAATGAGGGGCATCCATGAACTTACTAACCATACCCACTGCATATGAAATATCTGGACGAGTAATAGTGAGATAGATCAGACTACCAACCAACTGACGATAGTGAGTAGCAACAGAGATAGGTTCACCATCCAAGGGTGTGAGCTTAGCATTGTATTCCAAGGGAGTGGAAACAGTCTTGTTGTCGGTGATATTGGCTTTGAAGAGAAGATTAGAAGCATATTTAGCTTGGGAAAGATAGTATCCATCAAAGGATGAGGTAACCTCAAGCCTAAGAAAATAGTTGAGAGTGCCCAAATTTTTCATCTCAAAATGCTAACTAAGGAAGTGCTGAAGAGAGTGGATACCTGCAGAATCATCTCTAGTAATAATCATATCATCAACATAAAGAAGAATAAGAGTGATACCAGCAGAGGATCTTCGGACGAAGAGAGCAGTGTCATGAGGACTCGAAGTGAAACACTGCTGAGCAACAACTAAGCTACACTTTTCAAACCAAGCTCGAGGAGCCTGCTTGAGGCCATAAAGAGCATGGTGAAGGCGACAAACTTGACTGCCTGAGAGTGGATAGCCAGGGGGTGGTTGCATGTACACTTCTTCTTGGAGGTCTCCATTGAGGAAAGCATTCTTCATATCCATTTGATAAAGAGGCCAACGATGAACAACAACCACATCAATGAGACATCTGACAGATGTAAGGCAAGCAACAGGAGCAAATGTTTCCTCATAGTCAATGCCATACTCCTGAGTAAAGCCCTTGGCAATTAGGCGAGCCTTGTATCGTTCAATAGATCCATCAGCCTTGGTTTTGATCTTGTAAACCCACCTACAACCTACTACAAACTAACTAGGAGGCAAATCAACCATATCCTAAGTGTGATTCTTATGAAGGGTATCGAGTTCTTCGTTCATAGCTTTCTACCAAAGAGGGTCAGTATGGGCCTCACGATAGGTGTGAGGTTCATAGAGGGTGGCAAGAGCAAAAGAGCAGTGATAATCAGTGAGATAAGGGGGAGGAATGCTTACTCGAGTGGAAGGACGAAGTTCAGGACCAACAGGAGACTTAGGAGAGGGTGGCGCCACAGGATCCAAGACAGGTGGGTCATATGCCGGGGACAAAACCGGAGATGAGTCGTTTGGAGAGGCAGCTAATGTCTAAGAATCCTCCACAAGCTTAGGATAGAGAGGGAGGAAAAGATCAGTAAAAATGGGAGACTCGGAGGAAGAGGTTGCAGGAAATTGTTGAAGACTCGTGAAAGGACGATATTCCCAAAACTTAACATGACAGGAGACACGAAGGCGATGAGAAAAGGGATCATAGTAGCGAAACCCCTTTTGAGATACACCATAACCATGGAAACAACAGAGACGAGCACAAGGCTGGAGCTTTGTTCGTTCATGAGGAGGAAGAGAGACAAAGCAAGCACAACCAAAAACCCGAAGAGAGGAGTAGTCAGGGGTTTGACTATAAAGAAACTCGAATGGTGATTTGTTGTGTGTAGTTAGTGAAGGAATACGATTAATGGTGTACATAGCAGTGAGTGCAGCCTCACCCTAAAAGCGCTCAAGAAGAGAGGTAGAAATGAGAAGGGTGCAGACAACATCAAGAATGTGACGATGTTTTCATTCTGCACGACCATTTTGTTAAGAGTTGTAAGGACAAGACCGCTGAATAAGGGTCCCATGACTGTCTAAAAAGGATAGGAAAGATTTATCATTATATTCTTGAGCATTATCTGATCGAAAGACTTTGACAGTGCGATTGAACTGTGTTTCAATCATTTTATGAAATGTTTGGTAAATAGACATAAGTTCAGACCTATGGTGAAGCAAATAAATCCAAGTATATCGTGAAAAATTATCCACAAATATGACAAAATATCTAGATCCCCCCTCAGTGGGAACAGGTGCAGGACCCCAAATATCAGAATGTATAAGATCAAAAGGTGCAGAAGAAAATGAGTCACTATTATTAAAGGGCAATTTTGTTTGTTTGCCAAAATGACAGGAAGTACAATCAAATTTTTGAAACTAAACTGAACCTATATGACCTTGAAAAGCTAACAACTGAAAACGAGATAAGGATGGATGACCTAGACGAGCATGCCATAGATCAGGTGAGGGGGTGGCAGTGGTAGCAGCTGCAGAAACAACTTGTGAAGGAATCTTCAAGTCATGAACCTCAAACATGCGACCAACCTTACGGCCTGTCCTAAGCACTTGACCTGTTCGGGGATCCTACACATCCACACCATGATTAGTAAATAGAAGATCTATGCCTACTTCACAAAGTTGACCAACAAAAAGCAAATTGAGGGATAACTTTGGGATATGAAAAGTGTCACTAAGAGATAAATAAGGAGAGGAGATTGTTCCTTTATGACTAACAAGCATAGGAGTTCCATTAGCAGTGTAAATGGTGATGGGGTGTTATAAGGGTGCCTTATCAGAAAATTGGGATTCATCAGGAGTCATATGGTTACAACATGCAATATCAAAAAACTAAGATTGTTTACCTGAGGTGACAGAAAGGGTAGTGGAAGTTCAGGATAAAACCTGTTGAATTACTGCCTCAATATTAGCCGTAGTAAGTGAGGAAGCCAAAGATGGACCTGTAGGAACCGCTGGATCTGAAGGACATACAGTAGCTGCTTGAGGAAGAGAAGCTTTATTTTGCTCTTGCATAAATTTTTGCAGTTTGCGACAAACTGAGATGTCATGGCCTTTGGCACAGCAAAACTCGTAGCGAGTACCTTTGGAAGACTAAGAGTTAGGACGCCCAGAGTTTATTCGTGGAGGAGCAGTGAATGCAGCAATGAGAGGCTGTGGAGATGGTGTAGCCAAAACATGATCAGACGATGACAAGTGATGAGTAGGCTGACGGTTCTCCTTAGAAATGAGCTCCTTGGCTGTAGCATCAAGAGAAGGAGTAGGCGACCAGCTAAGTAGAGAAGCCCTAGTAGGCTCAAAATCCTCATGTAAACCTATCATGAAGTGCATAAATTTACGGCGATCCCGATATTTGACAAAGAGCTCAATGTCCTTAGAACACACTAGTGGAGGATCTATAGCAGAGAGTTGTTCCCACATAGTAGAAGTCTGAGATTAAAAATCAGAAATAGATTGACTTGACTCTTGGCACATTTGATAAAGCTTCGATTCAATGTGGTACTCCAGGCTTGAATTGTTAGTGCAATTTTAACGATCGACTAGAAATTTTCAAGCAGCCTCAATAGTCTCAAGACGAGGAAGAAGGTTATGAATGGAGGGAATAGAGGTATTGATAAACTAAGATAAGATCTTACTCTGAATACTCTCCCATTCCTCTAGGCGTTCTTCATAATCATCCGTTGTAACAGTAGTCTTGGAGGCATCTTCAGTAGTTGTGGCTTTGGACTGAGGTCTTGGTACTGGCTTAGGAATTGAATCAGTCAAATATATCCACAGTTTACGACCCTTGAGAAAGACAGTCATTTTCTGAGACCATGCATGATAGTTAGTACAACCATCCAACATAATGGTGATAGGACGTATGATATCTCGTTTGTTTTGTTGAGCCATAATGAAAAAAATGACCAAAAGTTGGGATTTAGAGACCTCAAATGCATAAACGGAGCCCAAAATTGGAATCTACGCGAAAAACTGAGCAAGACAGTGTGAGAGACCGCGCCGCTAGCCCGTTTTATAGGAAGTTGGTCCAAACCCACGTGAATAGGTGGAGTCGTGTTATTGCCTCTCAAAATAGAGGTTCGACTAGTTATATTTTCCCCTTTAGATTAAGGGTTTTACATTGGAGTCGACACTTATTTAATTATTAGGATAAATAAGAAAACCAAAATTGAAAAATTCCTCATTTTATTAATTTTCAATTGAATTTACATTAATCATAGAACAATTACATGGTTTTGGTCCTAGATACAATCTAAGATAAAGTACATAACTTTGTTTCCTAGTTACAATCTAAAAATTGAAAATTACAAGGATAAACATTGATCTATCAACCCTTGATCTAAGTTTAGAGGCTATGTTACAAGGTAGGAAGGTGTTAGGCACCCACCTTGCCCGGTGAAACTGGTCTTCTAGACTATGATGGCCAACTTTCATATCATATCATCCAATATGTCAATCAATTTGTATGTTGAATTTAATGTGTGTGCACGTGATAAACCCTAATTCAATTTATTAAGCATTGCATTTGGATTGAAAAATAAGTTCTAGTGAATGTGTGTGGATGGTGATAACCTAGATTCAAGGATTTGAAAGAATTATGAAACAAACATGTTATGCATGGACATGTGATGAACAATCAAGAACATGTGAAGAACATATAAGAACAATTAAGAACATTCAAATATAGTCAAAGGAATTTAAATGATTATTATCACGCTTTAATCTTAAACTCTCATAATAGCAACACACAAAAACAATTAGGGAAATGGATTATACCTTCATGCAAGATCCATATGGTGGATGAGGAGACTTTTGAGGGAGGAAGAGTGAGTCTCACTCAATACCTTGAGTCTCAAGAAGACCAAAATATGACAAGACTACTTAACTTCCTAGAACTCAAGAGAGGAGAATAGATGTGGTTTTTGTGTGCTTTCGAATGAAGGAGATGGGGGCGGGGTTTATATAGTAGTGGTAGATGAAATATGAATAGAATGCCATTTAATGAGGTTTGACAAAGAATCATGAACCTAGACCTCATTTTAGCCTTAGGGAAAATCTGGTGCATTGAATGTAGAGATTGGTGGGAGTGAAGAGCAAGCAAAATTCGGTTTTCCCGTAGCTATTATAACAGTCTGTAGAGCCAATTTCAAAAAATCATATCTTACTCAATTCGGACAGGAATTGTCTCATTTTTGTGCTCGAATTGAAGCCTCGGATGTCTAGTTTCTGGGAAAATTAACCTCATTTATAGATTCAAAATATTCTGAGAGATATAAACAAAATGGTGAGCAAAGGTCATTTGTTAGAAAACAATTTCAGCACAATTAACATTAATAGGTCCCAAATTAGTTTCCAATTAACATTAATAGGCTCCAATCACTCCCATTTTAGACCTAATTAGTTCCAAATTTACCCTAATTAAAAGCTAATTGCACAAATTACTTATTGAACGATTAATGTTTAACTATCTAGTTAATTATGTGTATGCAATCCTACCATAAAATGTAGTCCTAACCAATCAAATTATGGCACAACACATCATTGATCTCAAATTGAATATATTTATAACCAATTGAAATCAATTGTTCATAATCACATATAGTCGGATTCAATTTGTGATAGTGCATCTCAGCCATTAAAACTTGATTTGATGATAACTTTCAATCTGGTGGTCCGATTAGGGCTTATGACTAGTTGATTTGATTGTTACAACATCAAGATCATTTTGGTGGAATGAGATTAAGGATCTAATGACCAGAATCAAGATGCATATTTTCAAGGAAAAATTACCCTTTTACCTTCTAGGTGAGGTTAAATGCGGGTTGCAAAATAGGGTGTCAACAAAATGCCCTTCATTGGCAGAGCTTGAAAAGCGAATGTCAATGTATGAAAGAGACACCTAACTTTGCAATCAATATTCAACCATGGTGAATGTATGATGCATGCAAATAAGAATGCAGACCATCCTGTAGTGGATCAAAATGTGGACCAAATCTCAAGGGAGACTGCCTACGTACCTCTTGGTGGGAGGATCAAGTCCAAACGTAGTTCATGTATGCAGCCCCCTTTTTTTTTTTTCTTTTTTTTTTTTGTGAAAAATTGAGTACAAGACATGCTTACTAGTGGTCACAACAAAATGAGGATTTCAGTCGTCTTTCCAAAGGACCAACGATTTTGAATTTTGGACATGCTTCCCAGAGGTCCAATGGATTGAATTTAGACGTGCTTCCTAGAGGTCCAATGGATTGAAGTTTGGACATGCTTCCCAGAGGTCCGATGGGTTTGAATTTGGACGTGCTTCCCAGAAGTCTGATGGATTGAAGTTTGGACGTGCTTCCTAGAGGTCCGATGGATTGAAGTTTAATCGTGCTTCCTAGAGGTCCGATGGATTGAATTTTGGACGTGCTTCCCAGAGGTCCGATGGTTTGAAGTTTGGACGTGCTTCCCAAAGGTCCAAGGATTTGAATTTTGGATGTGCTTCCCAGAGGTCCGTGGATTTGAATTTGGACGTGCTTCCCAGAGGTTTGATGGATTTGAAGTTGGACGTGCTTCCCAGAGGTCTAAAGATTTGAATTTTGGTCGTGCTTCCTAGAGGTCCAATGGATTGAAGTTTGGATGTGCCTCCCAGAGGTCCAAGGATTTGAATTTTGGACGTGCTTCCCAGAGGTCTGATAGATTTGAATTTGGACATGCTTCCCAGAGGTCCGATGGTTTGAAGTTTGGACGTGCTTCCTAGAGGTCCAAGAATTTAAATTTGGACATGCTTCCCAGAGGTCCGATGGATTGAAGTTTGGACGTACTTCCTAGAGGTCCAAGGATTTGAATTTTGGACGTGCTTCCTAGAGGTCCATGGATTTGAATTTGGATGTGCTTCCCAAGAGTCTAATGGATTTGAATTTGGATGTGCTTCCCAGAGGTCTGATGGATTGAAGTTTTGGGACATGCTTTCCAGAGGTCCAAGGATTTGGAAGGCATTACTCATAACGATGTGTGTGGGCCTTTTACCCTAGTACTTGCAAAATAAATACTTTCAATTAGTAACAGAGTTATTCATTGAAAAGACTTGGCATACCTGGCGAATGCCCCTAGTTTGGGACATATTCCATGCTTCAATGAATGCTGAGAGTGGACAATTGACTTGATGTTGCACCACTGGAGAATATGGAAGAGGATCATAGCTTTCTGTTCCTGAAGAAGAATTTAATGAAGAATTTTTTTTTTTTTTTTGAAAAATTTGGAAATCCTGAATTTTTGTTTTGTTTTTTTTTTTTCGAAAAATTTTAAAATCTTGAATTTTTTTGAAAGAATTGAAAATTTTGATTGATGAATTTTTTTTTTGGAAATCTTGAATTTTTTGAAGGAATTGAAAATTTTGATTGATGATTTTTTTTTATGGTAACCTAAGAAGTACGAGCCCAATGCTCCTAGTCCCAAGGCTTTTTGAATATTCTCTCTTTTTATTCATTGAAAAGACTTGGCATACCTGGCGAATGCCCCTAGTTTGGGACATATTCCATGCTTCAATGAATGCTGAGAGTGGACAATTGACTTGATGTTGCACCACTGGAGAATATGGAAGAGGATCATAGCTTTATGTTCCTGAAGAAGAATTTAATGAAGATTTTTTTTTTTTTTTGAAAAATTTGGAAATCCTGAATTTTTGTTTTGTTTTTTTTTTTTTTGAAGGAATTGAAAATTTTGATTGTTGAATTTTTTTTTTGAAAATTTTTAAAATCTTGATTTTTTTGAAAGAATTGAAAATTTTGATTGATGAATTTTTTTTTTGGAAATCTTGAATTTTTTGAAGGAATTGAAAATTTTGATTGATGATTTTTTTTTTTTTTTTTTATGGTAACCTAAGAAGTACGAGCCCAATGCTCCTAGTCCCAAGGCTTTTTGAATATTCTCTCTTTTCTTTTCTTCTCTCTTTTTTTTTTTGGAAGATGTGGAAATATTTTTTTTTTCCTTTTTAAAAAAAAAATTGAAAAATATATATATATATATATATATATTTGAGATTTGTTCATTATCAAAAAGTGAAGAAGATGAAGATGGAGTAAAAGAGATGAAGATTTATTCATGATTATTTTTTTATTATAAAAAACCTATCATTTGAATGCGAATAACTTTGGCTAGAAGTTGATACGGATTGCTGGATAAGTCCTTGCTTAATTCCTGCAAAAATATAATTTAAATTAGCAATGGATTTATTCATTGAAATGAATTGGAAGTACTTACCTAATGCCTCTAGTTTGGGGCATATTCCATGCTTAGATTGAAACTGAATTCATTTGATGTTGTGACCATTGGGGAACATGAAAGAAGATCATGGTCCGCCATCCTTGGTTCCTGCAAAAAGGCTTTCTTTCACTAGCTTGTTAGAAACCAATTATCGTGAAAACTTGCACACAATATAAATAGGCTAATGCTCCAAGTTTAAACTTGCTTAATGCAAACAAATGGGCTTAACTTAACATGCACCCAAATAATTTTGTCACATTGTTTTGACTTTGTTCTCCAAGGTTGTTTTGGTGAATGGGACCGGGCCTCTGCAAGGCTGCTTACGTACCTCTCTCATAGAGGATCAGGTCAAGACGTAGTTCAAGAGAACTGGATTTTGAAAAAGATGATTTTTTTTTTTTTTTTTTGTGTGGTGGAAATGAGATTTTTCTTTCTTTCTTTCTTTCTTTCTTCTTCTTCTTCTTCTTCTTCTTCTTCTTCTTCTCTCTCTCTCTCTCTCTCTCTCTCTCTCTCTCTCTCTCTCTCTTTTAATGAACAAGGGGTGATCCTTTGAACAATCATTTTGGCAAATCAAAGTGTTTAAGAATCAAACAAATCTTTTTGATTAAGAAGGATCAAGATCATTAAACTCATGTAATCAAATTTGCTTCATCCTTTTGAACATTGTCAGATTAATTCTTCAAAGGCAATCAAGAAATGAAATGTGATAATATTTATGAATCACATTGTTAGGCACAAACAAGGAGAGTGCTCCAGGTTTGGAAGTTCTTTTGAGTCATTTTGAGGATTTGAGAATTTGAGAAATTTCATCCTCGGACATATCATCTTGTGGGGTTTGACAATTTTAAGCATTTTTCCTTTTTAATTCAAGAGAAAAATATTATTAGAGTTTAAGATGCGCTTACAATTAGCAAGACTTCAAGGAGGTCTTATTCATGGGTTGTAATGTAGGCCAGGTTTAGGTTACGAAATGAATGATATAAAAAGGCTCAAAATTCCCTATGATGTTCCCCCAAGTATGCATTACTCAAAAATCAAGTATTGGAAGAGTTTTCTCATTTCTTCATTGTCATCTTCTCACTAATCTTCATTGGTCACTTATATCAACATTTGTTTTTATGCTCATTCATCTTGAATCATACCTCTAGACTTTCATCTTGTAAAATTATTTTCTTTTTAGGTTGCATCCTCAAGTTTCCAACTTGGTAGGATTTTCCAATTTTTCTTTTCTTCTTCTTCTTTTCTTTGGCCCTAACTTTTGCCTAGACTGCCCTTTTGGGTTTTTAGCCTCGTGGGCTTTTTTTTTTTTTTTTTTTCTTGATTGAATGAACTTTTGGGGACATTTTGCCCTCCTTGTTTTTCTCAGATTAATGATTTTTAGTCATTTTGATGCACTTTCTAGGCTTCTTTCTTGCCTTAATGCACTTGCACCTTTCTGTGCTTGATGAATCTTTTCCTTTTTTGATGAACTTTCTTTTGGATGAACCTTCTACTCTTCTTGGCATGATGAATTTTAGGTTCTTCAAACTTGACGCACATTTTGTTTTCTCTCACATTGGTGGAATTTCATTTTTCTTTCCTTGATTGAGTGAAAGCTCATTTTTCTTTGATGATCTCTTATCTTTAGCTTAATGAATTCTCTACTTGTCTTTCATGTCCTCTAGGAGAGCTTTATCAATTAGCTTCAAAGCTACAAGGTTGACTCCTCCTCAACATGAGATTTAAGCATGCATACTTTGAATTTTTCCATTCATGCGAAAAAGAGGTTAAGTGTTTAAAGGCTCAAATGGGCTAGCAATGGATGATGATCATTCTAGGTATTAGGGTATAATCAAAGACGGCCTCCTATCCCTAGCAAGGCTTGCTTGTAGGCACAGTGACTTGAGCTCTTTTAATAAATTCCACTTAAAAGAAAAAAGTATGAATGCTCTATTGGAGACACAAAAGTTTTCAGAAATTTGGAATGAATGCATGAGCCTTTTGAATTTTCTAATGGATAGATTTTCTTTGATTGCCTTGTAAGACCATTTCTTCTTTTATTCAAAGTAATTTAGCAAAAGTGTTTACACGGATCAAATGAAATCAATCCTTTCTCAGTACAAGTTGATTGTTCAAGCCTTTAAACATCTTAATTTAGAAAAAGTTTTGTCCAAGGGATCCTCATGTACCATTTTGAAAAGAAGACTTTAAAGAATCTTGAAATCTTTGAAAGAGAAAAAAAAGGGTCTTTTTGAAAAAATCACTAGGAAGTCCAATGCCCCTAGTTCAAAGATTATTATTATTTTTTTAAATGACTTAAGGGCTCAATGCCCCTAGTCCAAAGACTTTTTTCATTTGAAAAATTTTCTCTTTTTTTGGGAAAGATTTGAAAATGTTGAAATTTTTTTGAATTTCTTTTTGTTTTTTTTCTTAATATATATACATGAAGAAAGCTCATTAAATGCTACATGAAAATTTTGAATTCAAAGAAACATAGAAACATGGAATAAACAAACAAATTTTAAGCTTAACCATGATGTTGCAAACCAAATGTGGAGTGAGGCAAAGTTGGCCCACTTGCTTCTTCTTGGTCCATTTAGGATGCTTGAGGCTTGGTGTGCTTGAACATTGATTATGATGAAATGGCTTGGGCTTGCACTTGGAAGGCTTGAACCATGATTATGATCATTTGGTATTTGCTTGAAATGGCTTGACCTTACACTTGGAAGGCATGTATCTTGTGAGCTTTTGGCCTTTGATGTTGATCATGCGTATACACCTTTGATGGGCTCAAGTGTTGGGCTTTGACTAATTCAATAAACAAATTTGGGCTTTCATGCCAAGTAGAGTTCAATCATAGGCTATTAGGCTTGAGTTCATTCATAGAATACATGGCTCAAACAATTATGATGGGCTCAAGCGTTGGACTTGGGCTCATCATGGTTCAAACAATGGCCAAACACATACAAAGTGCAATGCAATTTATATGGACCAACCTAAAGGTAGGTTCTATGGGTCATTAGAACATGGGTAGAAGGTAGGTTAAAGGTCCCCACAAGCTAGGATGTTGTACCTCCCAACTTGTGATGCTAGGAGTGCTGTGTTGGTTTGAACGATATAGTTTGTCCCTATGAACCACCATGGTATAACCATGATGATCCTTATCGCGGTGGGTGGTAGGTTCACCGCTGGGTATATGAGTCTCAGGAAGACCACAATCCACGACTAATACTATCGGGCTTCCGGGCTAGCACACAAATAAAATAAATTTCATTCAAGCAAATGATAAATGACATGCAATATAATGACCTATTAGACATATTATATACAAAAAGCAATAAACAAACAATGACATGGTAGGCCACCATAACCTAATTGAAGCTTAACCCTCAATATCCCTAGTGGAGTCACCACTGTGAGAGACCGTGCCCCCGGCCCGTTTTATAGGAAATTGGGCCAAACTCACGTGAATGGGTGGAGTCGTGTTATTGACTCTCAAAATGGAGGTTCGACTAGTTATATTTTCCCCTTTAGATTAAGGGTTTTACAATAGAGTCGCCACTTATTTAATTATTGGGATAAATAAGAAAACCAAAATTGAAAAATTCCTCATTTTATTAATTTTCAATTGAATTTACATTGATCATAGAAAAATTACATGGCTTTATTTCCTAGTTACAATCTAAAAATTGAAAATTACAAAGATAAACATTGATCTATCAACCCTTGATCTAAGTTCGGAGGCTATGTTACAAAGTGGGAAGGTGTTAGGCACTCACCTTGCCCGGTGAAACCGGTCTTCTAGACTATGGTGGCCAACATTCATATCATATCATCCAATATGTCAATCAATTTGCATATTGAATTTAATGTGTGTGCATGTGATAAACCCTAATTCAATTTATTAAGCATTGCATTTGGATTGAAAAATAAGTTCTGGTGAATGTGTGTAGATGGTGATAACCTAGATTCAAGGATTAGAAAGAATTATGAAACAAACATGTTTTTCATATTTTTGATGTGGATTTAAGATTGAAACTAGTGTTATGCATGAACATGTGATGAACAACCAAGAACATGTGAAGAACATATAAGAACAATTAAGAACATTCAAAGGAATTTAAATGATTATTATCATGCTTTAATCTTAAACTCTCATTATGGCAACACAAAAAAACAATTAGGGAAAATGATTATACCTTCATGAAAGATCCATATGGTGGAGGAGGAGACTCTTGATGGAGGTCCTAAGGGTGGAGGAAAAGAATAGTTAGGAGAGAAATAGTGAGTCTCACTCAATACCTTGAGTCTCAAGAAGACCAAGATATGATAAGACTACTCAACTTCCTAGAACTCAAGAGAGGAGAAGAGAGGGGGTTTTTGTGTGCTTTCGAATGAAGGAGAGGGGGGGTTTATATAGTAGTGGTGGAGGAAATATGAATGGAATGTCATTTAATGAGGGTTGACAAAGAATCATGAACCTAGACCTCATTTTAGCCTTAGGGAAAATCTAGTGCATTGAATGTAGAGATTGGTGGGAGTGAGGAGCAAGCAAAATTCGGTTTTCCTGTAGCTATTATAACAACCTGTAAAGCCAACTTCAAAAAATCATATCTTACTGAATTCTGATCGGAATTGTCTCATTTTTGTGCTCGAATTGAAGCCCCGGATGTCTAGTTTCTGGGAAAATTATATTATGAGAGATATCAATGAAATGGTGAGCAGAGGCCATTTGTTAGAAAACAATTTTAGCACAATTAACATTAATAGGCTCCAATCACTCCCATTTTAGACCTAATTAGTTCCAAATTTACCCTAATTAAAAAATAATTGCACAAATTACTTATTAAACGATTAATGTTTAACTATCTAGTTAACTAGGTGTGTGCAACCCTACCATAAAATGTAGTCCTAACCAATCAAATTATGACACATCATTGATCTAAAATTGAATATACTTATAACCAATTGAAATCAATTGTTTATAATCACATATAGTCAAATTCAATTTGTGATAGTGCATCTCAGTCATTAAAACTTGATTTGATGATAACTTTCAATCTAGTGGTCTGATTAGGGCTTATGATTAGTCGATTTTATTGTTACAACATCAAGATCATTTTGGTGGAATGAGATTAAGGATCTAATGACTAGAATCAAGATACATATTTCCAAGGAAAAATTACCCTTTTACCCTCCAGGTAAGGTTAAATGTAGGTTGCAAAATGGGGTGTCAAAAGACGGGCCCTGTTGAAATATTTTGACTTTGGTCAAAGTCAACGATCAACGGTCAGTCAAAGTCAACAACTTGGTCACAGTCAACGGCTCGGGATGTTGACGTGTGCTGACATGGGATGCTGACGTGGCAGTGTGATGTCACTTTAAGGCTGACCTGGCAGGACGCAATACGGTTAGGCGCGTGGGGTACGTGGAAGTGCATGACAGTGCTGTTCCTGGTGCGTGAGGCGCGTGCGAGATACTGATGACCTCTGTCAATTTGAGGTGGTTTTTGGTTGGGTTTTGCTCGGGATCGTTAGATTTGTCAATTTGTGCCTTGACTTTGGCGGTTTGATCAACAAAACTGACGAAATCTGAGTGTTCTAAGGGCTGTCGACGTGACGGCGGTGACTTGCTTCTGATAGTGACTACTGGATGAATGTGAGGGCAGCGTAAGAATGCTAGAGATGTCCACAGGAACCAGAAAGTCAGAGGAAAGGCTCTGATATCATGTTAACAATATAAAGTGAGAGAGAAAGATTGAATAGTCTATATATTGATGTATAAATAATAATGTACAATAGAGAGCCTTATATAGGCTAGGTATGTGTGCAGTACAAGTAATATGAGTAAACTATAAGTACAATATATTGGGCTAAGCCCAATGGGATAATCTAGTCTAAGCTATACACTAATAGACCCAAGAAAATTCCAAGCATAATTAATGGATGATCGTCGACATTGACGTTGATAGATAACGATACACTACCAAGAACATTTCAAAGTGCCGACAATGTGGCACTGGCTTTAGATAGAGAAATGAGAATTGAGAAGGTTAGAGACAATATCTATATAGTCAAATTTAAATTTACTCTTGGTTAAATTATAATTTTAGGTGCTACGTTTTTTATATGATAGCAAGTGCTTCCCACTTCCGACTCAATACAACGTGCGATGGGTTTGAATTAGGAGAATCAATCCCTCCAAAAAAAAAAAAAACTGAAGTAGAACTGTCTTTAGTCATTGAACTATGGGTTGGCTTTTTTAGTACTACAACTTAGCTATGAGAAAACAAGATAGTTTTTCTCATTTTACTTTGAAAAATTGCAACTCTATACACATGACCATTGAAAAAATGGATTCAACAACAAGCTAGCGTCAATATGGATTGTTGGGAAATCTAGACCTCGGTTGATAGAATTAACAAGTTTTAAACCCAAGTTGTTAATTAGATTTATTATGAATAAAACTTGTTAAAACAAACAAACATCAATATCATGTCAAAATCATGTAGCAGAAAAAATAAATAAGACAAGATATGATGACCTAGGAAAACCAATGAAACCAACCAGTTTCACAGAAAAAAAACCTGGGAGGAAACCTTCCCGAAAAGCAATCCACTATAGTAAAGAGAAGTTTCAGATCTAGTACAAAACCTTTGTCCCTAGACTCTACAATCCCCGTAGATGAACTCACAGCAGAAACCTTCTACTGCTTCAGAACCTCTGAACTCTTCAATATATGAACGCCACCCTTTGATGCACGAATCCCAATACGTGACTAACCAATTGCGCGGATCCCAGTACGCGACTTAATCACCAACTAGAAGAAGATTGTTGGCTGCAAAGTTCTTCACTTCATCAAAAATGAAGATCAAGAAGCACTTGGTTACAAAACCCTAAGGCGCAAAGACGCAGTAGCTTCTTTCAGAGAGAATAAGGCATCGGTCACCTTTTGCATATGTTCTCCTTGTATTATCTTATGTGACGGCCTCTAAAATAAGCCTTATATAGGTCTAGGGTTGTGAGAAAAGAAACCCTACACAAATACAAAAGCCTGGCCCAAAAATCAGATCTGAAAATCTGAATTCCCGTAACCTCGATAGATAGCAGGTGTCGAGGAGGTGTCTAAATTTAAATCTCGATAGATAGCTAGGTGTCGAGGAGCTATTGAGAAGGTGTCGAGGAGACAGGAGCTTTCTCGATCGATCCACCAGTTGTCGAGAAAGTGTCGAGATTGCGATAAGAAAACACCTTAAGATCTCGATAGATAGCTAGCTGTCGAGAGGTGTCGAAAAGCTGTCAGGCTATCTGTCCGCAAGTGTCGAGCTATCTGTCCAAGTTTAATGAACACCTTTTCTTCACTTGTTTCTTGGTCCAATCTTCATGACTTTAATACTAGACTTGAACAACATGTTCCTTGAAGTATTAAACACGTCTTAGATCTACCCAATTACAAGTAAAGTGCGTTTTGTCAAAGGATTAGCCAACTACATAAAATATGTCCTTAACATGGATGTCTCCATTAATCAATTTCCATCGTTGACGGGAAAGACAAATACAGGTTTGAGACAATGACCACTGATTTTGGCTTCTCTTCACGCGGAAAGCATCTTCCACTTTCACATTCAAAAGGAGAAAATATCCAAATACTGAGACAACGGGGTTGGCAAACGAGTTATTATTTTTTTGCCCTCTATTGCAATTTTGTGCATTGGACCGATGAAAAATTTTGGATTCAAGTTTCAACCACCACGCCCAATCCAATAATTATCCTCAAAGAAAATTATATCAGATAAATCCAAAACTAACCTCTATAATCCAGTTTTTAAAAGATCTCCCCGCCTGCTACTACCTTTTCCACAAATTATTTTATGGCGTTAATTTTCTTAATCCCAGCCCACCAATGCAATTTCCTGGTCTCTTCGTATCTTTTCTTCTTAAGGGCAAGGGTATCTTTTTGTTAAATGACCGATTGTCTAAAAAGTTTTTGTTAAGATATAGTAAATTTAATCATTTAATCATATACTTATAAAACTTTTCAGAGTCACTACATTTCAGAGTTACTATATATCAATTTAATCAATTTGGACATTGACCAAATATGTAGTTTACCCTTTAAATTTAGTCATTTAATCACTGACCAAATATCTATTTATCACTTTAAAGGGTAAACTACATATTTGGTCAATGTCCAAATTTACACTATATTTCAATTTGATCCCTAACCTTTTAGTTGTGTCAAATTAGTCCATAACCTATCAATATCGAGGTAATTTAGTTTCTACTGTTATCTTTTGAATGGAAATTGATGGCATGACAAATGGTCAAAACAAAAAATTAGTTGATTAGAAGATCTCCAAAGTATCATTGGAAACAAAAATCCAAAACTCATGTGCAAAAGCAACAAAAATCACTAATTATTAGAAGTCTGATAATACTTCAATATTCCTAAACACCTCTCATACGCACTAATCGTTAGAAGTTTGATCTTACTCTAAACTTCCTAAAATTCTCTCATATACACAACCACAATAGAAGCTCCAAAACTTGCTATACTTCATAATTTGTAATTGGAAGGGGAGAGAAAGAGGGGAGCTTTCGATAACTCAATAAGAAACTGATGGTGAACTAAAAATCGGACTATCTCTAGTTCGTCCATAGAGTCGTCCAAGACCAGAACCAGAAGGGCCGTCCAAGACCAGAAAGATCGTCCAAGACCGAAAGGGTCGTTCAAGACCAGAAGAGTCGTCCAAGACCAAGAAGGTCGTCCAAGACCAAAAAAGTTGCCTAAGACCAGAAAGGTCGTCTACGACCGGAAGGGTCGTCCAAGACCAGAAGGGTCGTCCATGAGAGTCATCTAGAGCAGAAAGGTCATCCTAACTGTAAGGTTGAAATTTATCAACCATCTTGTTGGCTTTATTCCGTGCCAATTTGCTTGTAATTTAAGCACTTAGTAACCCTGTATTTAGGTGGGATCATTGTAAGGGTAGTGTGTGAGAAGATGCGAAGAAAAGCTCAAGTTTGTGTAAGAAGGCAGAGTTTCGCGGCTAGGACTCGCGACTGACTCGCGACTGTCAAGCCGCCAAATGCTGGCACGTGAGATGCACACAGGGGAGCTGAAGGGTCGCGCTAGCTGTCGCACTACAGGACAAAAGTCCCAGGCTGGCCAGGCCGTTACGTCGCGACTTGAATTCGCGACTTGGACAAGCCGCGAAGTCAAGCCGCCAACCAGCCCTGTTTGGCAAAAACTGTCTCTTCGTATTCCAAACACACACCACTATATATAGACCCTTATACCCACTAAATTGAGAGAGCTTCCAGGGAGAATTTTGTGAGAGAACCTCTAGAGAAAAACAAGATTGCCTCATCCCCAATCTTTACCTTAAAGACTCTACAAATTCCTCTACTCTCTTCCTCTCCATTGTCATACCCTTGAGAGGTTATTGACCAAATCCTTTTCTCACCACACCTACGTTTGTGAGAAGTCTCATTTGGTGCTAAGGGAAGCAGTTTGGAAGGAACCAATATACATTGGTTGATGCTATGGTCTAGTAGCAGAATCCGGGAAGCTAAAGAAGAAATAGGTTCGGCGTAACCTCGTTGGAGCAAGAAGCTTGGAGGGCTTAGGTACTTGGGTAGATTAGGCTTGGAGGGTCTTCTGCTGTTCATGTATCCCAACTACATTCTTTAGTGGATTATTTGACCGCTTGGAGGGCGGCGGAGAGGTTTTATGCCGAGGACTTCGGTTTCCTCTTCGATAACACATCGTGTGTTGTCCATGTGTTTGTATCTTCCTTCCCTTTATCTTTGCCTTATACTTACTGTTGTGGATGTGTTTATATTTATCTTAGATTGTTTATCAATTCTGTTATAAGCTTGTTATCATGTTCCGCACATTAATTGTTTGATATAAAACTTGAATTGGTAATTTTGTAATTTGGGGTCTAAACGTTCAAGGGTGTTTTAGACACATATTGAACTTTCAATTGGTATCAGAGCGGGTACACTTGTTGTGGTTTTAATACCTGAGTGTGATCCTTGACCCCTTGTTGAGATGGATAGGTCTCAATCCTTAAATGTTCCACCATTTTTTGATGGTAATAATTATGCCTTCTGGAAAGTTAGAATGAGGGCATTCCTATGCTCTATTGATGACACTGTGTGGGATGCGGTTGAAATAGGTTGGACTAAGCCGGAGGCTGCTAAATCTACTTGGGATAAGGCAGCTCTTGCGGCAGCCAATGCTAACAGTAAAGCATTAAATGCTATTTTCTGTGGTGTGTCTCCAGATGAATTCCACAGGATATCTCACATGACAGTTGCCAAGGAAGCTTGGGAGATTTTGGAGACAACTTATGAGGGGACTAAGAAGGTGAAGGACACAAAGCTCCAAATGCTTACCACCAAATTTGAAGAGCTCAAGATGGGTGAAGATGAATCGTTTGATTCATTCTATGGGAAGCTCAATGAAATTGTCATTGCTAAGCTCAATCTTGGTGAGAAGATTGAAAACACTAAGGTGGTGAGAAAAATCTTGAGGTCCTTGCCTGAAAGCTTTAGAGCAAAAGTCACAGCCATAGAAGAGAGTAAAGACCTAGATGAGATCAAAATTCAGGAGCTGATTAGGTCTCTCCAAACATATGAACTGGGACTGCCTTCCCACAAGACGAGTAAATCACTTGCTCTCAAAACCATCACCGAAAGAATGGATGATCCCTCCGAAGAAGATGGAGTGGAGAAGGAAGTAGCATATCTTGCGAAAAACTTCCGCAAATTTCTGAAGATGAAGAACAGTGGGAAACCATTTAACAGAGGGAAATTTTCATCTTCAGGAGGTGATAGGAAAGAGTTTACGAGGAAAGAAGGGAAGGAGTCTCAATTTTCTTCGGACATTGTGTGTTTCGAGTGTAATGGACATGGGCACTTCAAAAAGGAATGTCCAAATTATTTGAAGACAAAAGGAAAGGTCTATGCCACTACCTTGAGTGATGCTGATTCATCAAATTCTGACTCTGAAGATAGTTGTGACGGAGAAGGAAATTACTCCGCTTTCATGACCATTGCACATGTGGAAACCTCGGATGATTTGGGTACACTTGTGAAGGAGCTTGGGGAACATTCTGATTTGGAGTCTATTGGAATAGTTGAGGAGTCTGAAGATGAGGAAGTTGGAGAAGCAGTGGGATTGCAAGAGACTTACAACTCACTCCTTGAAAAGACCGGTGAATATGCTAAGGTGGCTAATGCAGCCATTAAGAAGATGAAGAGGGCTGAGGAAGATTACAAAAGTCTTCTGGCACGATACAAGGAGGCAAAGTGTGAGATTGAAGCACTTAATGGTGAGCTATCAGAAGCTTACACGAAAGTGAGATTCCTTGAGCAAGAGGTAGTGCAAGCTCATGCCAAGATAGATAGGGTCTCCTCCAAGAAGCTAGATGATGTTATTTCATCTCAAAAATGTGCCTCAGCCAAGTCCGGGTTGGGATATACCGGAGGAAGTAGCTTATCAGCCAATGTCACTAAAGAAGTAAAGTTTATGAAGACCAAAGAGACGGCTGTTGATAAGCCTACTCCTGAGATAGTTGAGGCTGAGAAGAAGAAGAATGTGGCTAATCAACGGGTGCTTAACAAGTCCCGTAATCAATCAGAAGCCAGATTTGGAGCTAGAGGAAGATCACTCCCAAGACAGCAGCAGGGTCCTAGAACGGATTATGTTTGTTACTATTGCGGATTGCAAGGACATACCAGACCCAACTGTCAAAAGCTGAGAGCAGACAACAATGCAAGTGCACCTCGGTCACGAGGAAGAAGAAATGATATGAGGTCTTGGGGTGGTGAGCAACCAAGAAGTCAAAATCGTGATCCAGGAATGATGGATGTGATGAAGATGATCGGTGCCTTCACCAATTGCCTGGAAAGCTTCACACGAATGTTTCACAGTCCCAACTCTCGTACCCGATCCGTCAAGGATATCACCCCAAACGCACGTGACGTGTGGGTGACAAAGGGTACTCATGCATAAGCATTACAACATGTCCATGCATCAATACTTCCCATATTTGTGAATATGCTTGGTTGTGTGCTTCTTGCTAGTATTTAGGTTATTATTGTTTGTGTGTGTTTGTCTTTGGTTCAAATGTTTTTACATTATTTTTTATGTTTTTGATCAATCTTTTACTGCTTTTGTGTCAAAAATCCAAAAACACATAAAAAGTAGAAAATCCAAAAAGTTTGATCACTTTGTTGAGTTTTGTCTAAAAGCATGTTTTGCCTTGTACTTTCGTACTTATGGCTTTGTGCATTTAACGAGCTTAACTTGTCTCTTATGCACTCATATCATTGTGGAAGAAATTCTGAAATCTTTGTGACTGTTGTAAATAGATCTTCAACCTTGTCATGAATGATTAGTGAATGGTTTTGTTGATCTTGAGACATGCATAGACTCATGCCTATATATCTTCCCACTTTTTATTTTTATGCTTAAAAGAGCTCTTTAAATGTAAATCTCCAAATGAAAAGAGATATAGAGCTGCAAAAGCCTGTCGCACATACTAGTATTCGACTAGGAAAAAGGGAAAGCGACCAAAATAAATTGTATGATGCCCAAAAAGCCAAAGGTTAACTCATCAATTGAAATATCAAAAATTTCAGGCATCTATCTCACAATGAGATTTTCTTTGCTCAATGAGTGCAAATGATATGTTAAATATGGAGCCAAATGAAAAGCTTCAAAGAATTGTTATCAAGTGCATGTGGGAGGTCATATATGCATGTTTCTATAATTGAGATAGGTCACATTATCTAGTGCTAGTTGTGTATGCCTCGATTGAATTGATCATTGAAGCTTCACATTGGACTAAGGACTATCTCATTTTTGATATCCACACACAACACACAAGTCTATGTTCAATGAATGCCATATTCATTTGTGTGATTGTACTTGATTAAATGTGTTTTCACATACTCAATCTTTGTTGATCAAACACAAAAAGATTTTTGAGTGTTTTAGTTTGTTTTTGGAAAGTGTTTTGTTTTTACAAAATAGTCAAAAATTTCAAAAACAGTGTTGCCCTGTTTTGGCGACTAAGTCGCTGGTTGGCCCAGTCGCATGCTCTAGTCGCAAAGCTCACTTCGAGATTTTCGCGGCTCATTGGCGAGTCAATGCTCTAATCGCGAAAAAGACTTAGAAAATTTTTCCAAAATTTGAGTTTTATGTTTTTCGCGGCTTAGTGTACTGACTTGTTTGTGGGTGGAAGGTCCAGTCGCGAGGGGTACATAGAGATTTTCGCGGCTCAGCTCACGACTCCCTCGCGGGTAGATCTTCCAGTCGTGAAAAACACTTAGAGAAATTTTTCAAGTTTCATATCTTCACAGTGTTTCGCGGCTTACCCTGGCGACTTAACCTAGTCGCGAAAAACGCGTGTTTTGCGTTTTGAAGTCAGTTTTCAAAAACTTTTCAGTTTTTCCCTCATACTTTGTGACTGTTCATTGTCTTTTCCTTTTCTCCCTCTAAAACTCACCGTGTTCAATCTTGTGAATCCCCCATTTCTGCACCATTTTCACTTCTATCTTTAAGAAAAAGGTATGGGTTTTCTTTCCCTCAATTCAAATTTCCTGTTTTGAGTATTATATTCTTGAATATGAGAATGTATTGTTGCTATTGTGCTCTGCGAAATGTTGGGTTCGAACATGTTTTTGCTTAAATATGCTGGGTTTGTTGAACTTTTTGTTGCCAATGACTTGTTCAGTGTGGCTTCACATGATGTTTTGACTTATCTGAGTGTTCTTACCTTGATTGATTTTGTCTGTGCATATCACTTTCATGATATTGTGTTGAAATGCTTGTTGTCTGTGACACATTGCTACTCAGTTTTGAAAGAGTGTGCTGTAATGCCTATTACTCTGTGTGTGTTTGGCATCTGTTCCATGGTTCGTCTGTTTCTGGTCTTCGGCAATGCTTACTCTGTCACTTTATTGACTTTGTTCTCATTCTATGATTCTATGTCTTTTAAATCTGTTTGGTCTTTGCATTCTCATCTTTTGACTAGATCTAACAAAATGAGTGGGTTGTGGATTTGGTACGTTGCTGTGTGTTTGCTCTTTTACAAATGTCTCGTCGATCCTCCAAAGGAAAAGAGGTTATGACAGAAGAGGAAACATTACCTGTTGTAAAAAGAACACGGTCTTCATCACAGCCATCTACTGAACTCAATATTGAGTTGTTCAGAACTCCTCAGCACCTAGATGCTTACTCAAGCATTTTTGACCGGGGAACTCCTATAGTGGAACGGGAGGTCAGATTTGACACTTTGGAAACCACTTTTGTTCCTCGGATCTTCGAGGCAAAAGATTGGGCAGAATTATTTGGAAATTTTGTTGATCCAATGTTAGAACTAGTGAAGGAGTGTTTCACCAACACAGTTGATCTTGAAAGTGAACTACACTGTATGGTAAGAGGAACGGAGTTCATCATTAGTCCGGACACCATAGCTGAACTTCTCAAAATCACTCGACCTGCGAATTCCGACCTAACTCCTTATGATGATCGTACTCCAGTGATTCAAGACATTCTCCAAGTTCATGGTACTGGCCATGACATCTCCAGTGCCAGCACATCCATAAGCACTACCAAGTTTTCACCAGAGTTGACAACATTAAAGCTGATCATGTTTACCAACCTCTATCCGTTGACCAACACGGTGTATATCAACCTTGGAAGGGCTCAATTTCTATGTGATCTCATTATAGGCACCACCATTGACATCTGTGCCCATATTTTTCATATCATAAGGAAGACAGCAACCCGAACAGTAGCCCGAGGATGTCTTCCATTCTGCAGTCTCATTATGAAATTCATTCTAAGTGAAGGTGTTACTCCTCCCTCGGTTGGGAACATAATTGCTCGTCCTCGACCAATCTCTATGTTCACTCTACAAGCTAGCAGAAGTCATTCATCCAAAACTCCAAAGAGTGCACATTTCTCTCCTGCTACTCCTTCTACTCCTGAGTCAGATTCACATGTACATGCCCTCCATGTATCACAACAACTGAGCACTACACAAGCACAGTCTGCCCCTCAACCTGATAGGTTGGAGATGCTCTTTGAGAACCTCCACAAGCGCCTTGAGGAATTGGAAAAGACTCTCAGTGATGGCCAGAGAGAGCAGTCAGAGAGATTGGCAGTCATGCAGGACCAGATCGATGTTTGAGCAGCTCAAGTTGATGGTATTTTCACCAAGTTACAACAGTGACCTTTTGGCCATTCCGGTCAAAAAGGGGGAGAATTTTTGGGCCAGCACTTGAGGGGGAGTGCTTATTTGAGGGGGAGTCTCATAATCCTTACTGTTTTTCTTGGTTATAGTTTTGTTACTTTGGTTTGATTAACTGTTGTTATTATAGGTCCTAGTCATGTTTTGGTCTAAACTCATAACTCTTGAATGTGTTTAATACTTAGTTTAATTATATATTGATGATTTTATTCAGTTAATTCAGCATTTGTTTAAGATTTGTACCCATGTTGCTTTTGTAAGCTTTAAGGGTTTGTTCTTATGCACACTTGTAGGCCTTTGTGGTTTGTGCCATGCTTTATGCAGCCTTTGTGCTTTGTTAAATCAGTACTTCTAACCTAATGCTATGCATTCCTTTTTAAGTACTGTCACTCTTGTGCCCGTGTAGGATTTTTCCTAGATGCACATACTTCATGTATTGTGCATTGGTTGAGTGTTGGTCATTCAAGTGATTTGCCTTGTGTTTGTCAACTTGAATGTCCGGATGTTCATTCCAAGTGTGAATGAGCATTGTGATCACTTGGTTATAGTGATTGCATGTTTTGGTCTTGCCATGGTTTATTGCTTTACTCCATTGTGCTTGATCGCATTATGCTTGCTCCATTTGCATTACAAGTTTTCTGCATACAATGAACTTATTGTGGTGTTGTGTTTCAGGAGTTACTTGTTCTTATGGTTCTAAAGCTTCACAGATTCTAGAGTTAGGTGTGAGTGAGTTTTCCAACTGTTCCCAACTCACGCGTTAAGTCTAGAGTTTGTTTTAGGGTTTTGTCACAGAATAGCCAAAGGGGGAGATTGTAAGGTTGAAATTTATCAACCATCTTGTTGGCTTTATCCCGTGCCAATTTGCTTGTAATTTAAGCACTTAGTAACCTTGTATTTAGGTGGGATCATTGTAAGGGTAGTGTGTGAGAAGATGTGAAGAAAAGCTCAAGTTTGTGTAAGAAGGCAGAGTTTCGCGGCTAGGACTCGCGACTGACTCGCGACTGGCAAGCCGCCAAATGCTGGCACGTGAGATGCACACAGGGGAGCTGAAGGGTCGCGCCAGCTATCGCACTACAGGACAAAAGTCCCAGGCTGGCCAGGCCGTTACGTCGCGACTTGGACAAGCCGCGAAGTCAAGCCACCAACCAGCCCTGTTTGGCAAAAACTGTCTCTTCGTATTCCAAACACACACCACTATATATAGACCCTTATACCCACTAAATTGAGAGAGCTTCCAGAGAGAATTTTGTGAGAGAAACCCTAGAGAAAAACAAGATTGCCTCATCCCCAATCTTTACCTTAGAGACTCTACAAATTCCTCTACTCTCTTCCTCTCCATTGTCATACCCTTGAGAGGTTTGTTGGAATTTAGACCCCTTAAACCAACCGGATTAACCTAGTTAATTAGCCAAGTGATTAACTTAGTCAAATTATGCAATGCTAGGTTATCACAAACATACAATCATATCAAAAATATAAAGCAGCGGAATAATAAATAACATAATGATATGATCACCCAGGAAACCACACGGTAAAAACCTGGGGAGGATTTGACCTAGCTATCCTCAAGGTAAACCTGAATCCACTATGCGAAAGAATCGAAGTTCATACAAAAGGACTTACAAGCTCCCCGCTTGACTTCCTAATGCTACCCACCAGTAGAACTTACTGACACGACCACGTGCAAGCTCCGACTCCATGGACTCCTTCTTTCTTGGATTCTCCAATCAGCTACAAGCACCCACGCTTGTTATTCTTTAAGCTCCAATGGCAGCAACCGAGTTGATCATCAAGATGTTGATACTATCTCTACCTTGAAAACCCTAAGCTTTGTGTAAAGGAAAACTCCTCTAGATCTCACAAGAGATTTACACAAAACAGAAAAGTATGAGCAACAATACAACATGAGCAACTCTAAAAACGTGGCTAGGGTTTTGCCTTTTATACCTAGGGTAAAAACAGAAAACCTAAAACGTTTAATGAGTTAGGGCTGAGTTGGAAAATTCTGCAGAAAAGCATTCTGCCCAAGATTTGAACGATCGAGTCTTTCTTTCGATCGATCGAGCCAGGCCGAAATGCACCAATGCATCTGCAGCCTCTCGATTCCAACTTTACATGAAAGACACAACTTTGAGCAAGCCTAAACAAGACTAAACAACCTATTTTGATCATGGTTTGCCAACAATACAAATTAGAGTTCTAAATACACAAATTCCTAAATCTTTAGAACCTAACAAACTCCCCCTTTGGCAATCCGTGACAAAACACAAACACAAAGCTTAAAGTTTACAAGTAAAAGCCCTTTACATAAAAAAATGCTCATAAACATAAACTCAATCCTAACTACTATCCATCAGTTGCAAGTGTAGACAGCAGCTCAATTGAATCAACCTGTATATTCCTGAAACACTCAACAAACGCATAAACGCATGTGTGACAGAAAACAGTAAATAAACAGGTATAACATTCTTGTATGATTCACACAACACATAATAAAGACAAATATCAATGAATAATCTCATGAATATAAATCAATAAAAGTGAATCCAAAGAAACAAGAATCATGTATATATCATGTATATAAAAAACAATGTTACTCCCCCTAGCATGAATAGCCCCAAAAAAATGATATACAAAGTGAAGCGCCTAGATACAATCTAACATCTCCACTAGCTCCTCAAAACAAAAAACTCTCCCCCTATCTACAAAACCCTCTACAAAACTCTACTCCCCCTTTTTGTGACGGAATGCCAAAGAGCAATCACAAGCCATCAAAAGGAGGTGGTGAGGGGGAACGCAAATGCGCCAGATCAGCTTGCAAAGCACGGATCTCGTCAAATAAGTCCACCAAAAGCTAACCATGAGCCGCCTGAAGGGTCATGACAGTCTCCAAGGTACGACGTATATCAAAGTCATCCGATGGAGGTGGAGGAACAGCAGCAGCATCAGGATCAGGAACAGCCTCACCAGTAGGACCTGTAGAAGAAGGAGGAGGAGGTGCGGAACCAGAAGGCTCAGACCTAGGGTGTTTAGAGCCAACTCGAAGGTGAGCAGCCCTTTGTCTAAGAAAAGACGCACCTATAGGAGCAATAACATGAACAGGCTCAGAGGAAGGGATATCATCTAGACCAAGATAAAGCAAGATCCTATGGATAAAGATGGGATGAACAAGAGCATGAGATGAAGATGAACTCCTATAAACTTCGTTCAAAGAACGAAGAAACAAATGGGAAAAACTAATAGGAGCATCAGTGACAAGAGCATACAAAAAGACACACCGCTCGAGAGGAATGGTGTGTAGATGATAAATGGGCCAAAAAGAGTGATACGCTATCCTAAAGACGAGATAATGTAACTCAGAAAGCTCAGTAGTGGTGATCCTAGGATCAGAACCCCACTGGATAGAAGACCTAGTGATGTAAGACATGACATCATTCAACAGAGGAGACTCATCATACGGGTAGACTGGGTGCTGGACCAAGGGTACCCCTAGAGCATCGGCCACTACCTTAGGAGTAATGGTGTACTCTACGCCTCGTATCCAACTCTTTACCAAAGTGTTGGAATCATAGATGTGGATAGAGATGTTTGAAAAGAACTCTCTAATTAAGGTAGCAGGTGGAGGAGGATCAGAAATATCCACCAAGGGTATCCAGCCCCTACGCTCAAAGTTTGCCCTAATGGCAGGATCAAGCTCATCTAAGATGACAGAACGCTCAGACCATATCTTCCTCCTAATGTTCAGCTTATCATAAATCTCTTGATTTTTCTCACTAGGAAACCTCTCTCGGTCAAAGGGAGGAGGGGAAGGAGTAGGTGAGGGAATAGACCTACGAGCCCTGGTCTTCCTAGGCATAGTGCTAAGGAAAGGACAAAAACACAAAGAGAAAACCAAAAGAACATAAAAAACAAAGCCAAAGGCAGACTGCAAGTTAGCACAAAAAAAAAAAAATATAGATCAAAAATCTATATGATGCATGAACAATTACAATGTCATAATGCATGTACTAACGCAGTTAAAACAAGTTCAAATTAAGTTCAATTGCACAAAATTGGCTTGAGCATAGAGTTTCTAACAAAAACCCCAAAAATTTGAAAAACCACTTGAAAATTTTGAAACAAATTTGATGAATTGAGCATTACATAACTCAACACATAGATTATAATTTCATCAAAACAACAAGCCAATTTCATCAATTTCAACATAATTGAACAAAATCCCCAATTCGAATTCAATACGAGCCCTAGAATTTTAATTTTTCTTAAAACCCAAAATTGATCAAATCAAACCAACAATATCATGTTTATATCATGTCCCCACAAAAACCCATTCAATTTCACAAAATAGGGCTTGAATCAACAAAAATCCCAAAAATGAATAGTCCAAAAATTTGAATGTATAATGCATGAAAACATGAAAATAAACTCAAAAGGAAGGACAAAAAAGACATACCGGCTTGAGGAAAGAGAAATCTTGCAAAGGATTCGGGGGAAAACGACAAAAAAATCGCTGTAGAGCCTTGCCTAGTCGGAGAGAGAAGAGAAAGTTTTGAAAACTTTTTGAAAAAGTGTTTTGAATCAGTCAAAGAATAGAGTTTTAAAAACTTGATTCACGATATTCGATTGATCGAAAATTACATTCGATCGATCGAATCAATCCGAGATTTCTAAAAGAATTTTAAGAAATTTTCGATCGATCGAAAAACAGGTTGGATTGATCGAAACAGGCAGCGGCTCACAACATTTTGAGAAAAATTACAGTTTTGAAAAACACAAACCACATTTTGAAAACAACTCCTCAAAACATTAAAATTGTTGAAACAAAATGCATGAGTATGAGATGGAATGCTTTTTCAAAAACCCAAGTTTGAATCCCAGTTTCTCCAAAGAAAATTTCAATCATTCTCCCTTAAAATTTTTCAAACAACAAATATGTTGTGCAAAATTCTCAAGATATTTTCAAACTTGGTTGGTCAGACCAAAAACACACACAACAACATGTACAGTGTTTAGCAAAGAGTAACTTGTGTAGTGTGTGCAACTAGAAAAAGCTTGAGATACATGTGAGGTGATATGTGAATAACAATCAATCACAAAGTCTACAAAATCCATCACATAGAATTCAAAAGAGACTATCACCTAAAGAGTTACATCATATAACTCCCACATCTCCTAGAACATAAGCTTGCAATCATGTAAGTTTCTTGAATTTTGCCCCATTATTAGATGAAATTTGGCATCAAGCCTAATAGTACACACCAGTTTTAATTATGTGAATTGGCATCAAGCCTAATAGTACACACCAATTTTCATTATTAAGCAATTAATCGAGGCTACACCTTATGTTCTTTTTGTGCATGTGCTACACTTTCTCGAGCACAAAATCTTATGATATGCACTAAGGTGTTCATGATTGGCTAGTGAACAGTGGTGAGATGGTTATTTATGCCTTTCTCAAAATGATCAAGTCCGATAGTCAAATAACATGTGACTTCAAGATTAAGACAAAGTGATAAACACCATAAACATCTTTCCCACACAACATGCACTACAAAGCTTCAACTAGTAAAATGCAATAAATAAGCTCATCAAAACTAAACAAGGTACACAAGACATGTTATGTGTAAATAAATTGACCAACCTTGTTTTCAAAGACTAAGAAAAATAGTGCCAAACACAATTTGCTTTTCTCTTTTTTTTTTTCTTTTTTTTTTTTTCTTTAAAAAAAATGAATGTAATGCAATGCAAGTCCTAGAAAAAAACTCAAAAACACAAACACCAAAGAACAATGGTCACAGAGGAATGAGCAATGAAGCACAAGGACCATGTCAGAAAGACTCAATTAGATCGAGTCTTTTGCATCCAAAACCTTTTAGATGCACCACGAGCATTGGAGTTCCTATTCACATTTGAGTGATTTCCAACTCCAGGATTGAAATAAAGGTTCAAAGCCTTTACCAATTCCCCAATAAGTGTCATAGGATCTTGTGCTTGAGGTACAGACACTTTTGGTTTGTTTGCTATCTTAGCAGCTTGAGGCTTGTAACAGTTAGGACGAATGTGTCCAGACTTTCCACAATCCTAATCTTCCTAGGGTAGACTCCTTAGGTTTAGACTCTTTTAGATCAACCCTAATCTTCCTAGGTGGTGAAACTTCTATGGGTTTAACAATCTCACACACAGGGGGTTTGACAGTTTCACTCACAACCTCACTCGTAGAAGGTTCAGAAGAAGATAAAGGAACAAAGATAGTGGAATTTGGTGCAGACACAGAGATGCTTTCAACATAACCTAAACCAGATTTGTCAGAGGGATACTTTTGAACATTCAACATTTGATTAAGTTTAGAACTAGCAGATCTAGTAACAAATAAATCATGTTCCAAAGTTTTAACTTTATCAAGTAAGAGCATGTTCTCAGATTTCACATGGTTCAAAAGATCATTAGCATCAAATAATTTAACAAGCAAAATTTTCTTTTCAAGCTCAAGAGAATCAATTTTCTTCAGGCCAAGTTCAACATTCATAGCATCCTTTGCAGTAACTTTGCAAAGTTTATTGTAGGCCTCTTGAAGATCTGCATCCTCAGAGAGTTCCCCATCAGAAGGGTTCTCTTCAACAGATATGCTTTCATTGACTACAGCAGTAGCAGTGAAAGCAATGAAGTTTCCATCCTTGTCACATCCAGACTCATCATCAGAAACCTCATTATCACTAAGAGTTACAGCCATAGCTTTACCCTTAGACCTCAGGAATGTAGGACATTCAGATTTAACATGACCATACCCTTGACAACCAAAACACTGAGCACCCAAAGAATTGTTTGAAGATTGACCAACTTTTTCTCTAGGTTTTTCAAAGTTATTAACCTTAGTGGGATCATTCTTCCTAAAATTTCTAGGTTCAGTAGTGGTTGTATTTCTTGCCCTTCTGTTAGTATTCCTTAGAAAGTTTCTAAAATTCTTGGCAAGGTAAGCAATCTCTGTGGCAGAGAGTTCATCATCAAATCCACCAACATCAACATCATCAACAGACTTAAGAGCCATTGATTTGGATTTGTTTGCTTTGGGTAGGTCTGACTCATAGGACTGAAGAGATCCTACAAGCTCATTAACAGGGATGGAGTCCACATCCTTGCTTTCAGTAATGGCAGTCACTTTGGGTCTAAAGTCTTCAGTTAAAGATCTAAGAATCTTCCTAACAATTTTAGGTTGATCATAGATTTCACCCAAATTAAAAGCAGAATTAACAATGTCATTAAGTTTGTCATAAAATTTATCAAAGGATTCATCATCAGACATCCTAATGCTCTCAAACCTAGAAGTTAATTGCTACAGTTTGTTTATCTTAATTGCCTTTGTGCCTTCATGCACAGTCTGAAGGATTTTCGAAGTAGTATGAGCAACCTCAACATTAGAGATTCTCTTGAATTCCTCCATGGAAACAGCATTAAAGATGGCATTCATAGCTTTGCTATTGAACCCAGCTGCTTCTTTTTGAGAAGTTTGCCACTCACTCACAGGAGTAATGGGCTTCTCCCATCCGTATTCAACGGAATTCCAAACCCTCTCATCTATAGATTTCAGGAATGCTTTCATCCTTACTTTCCAATAAGCATAGTTATTCCCATCAAAGTGAGGAGGAACAACAAGAGAGTGACCGTGTTCTATGACAACAGGGGTCAAGGATCAGCTCAGAGATCAAAAAATCTCAAACAAGAGAGCTACCCGCTCTGATACCACTTGTTGGAATTTAGACCCCTTAAACCAACCAGATTAACCTAGTTAATTAGCCAAGTAATTAATTTAGTCAAATTATGCAATTCTAGGTTATCACAAACATACAATCATATCAAAAATATAAAGTAGCGGAATAATAAATAACACAATGATATGATCACCCAGGAAACCACATGGTAAAAACCTGGGGAGGATTTGACCTAGCTATCCTCAAGGTAAACCTGAATCCACTATGCGAAAGAATCGAAGTTCATACAAAAGGACTTACAAGCTCCCCGCTTGACTTCCTAATGCTACCGACCAGTAGAACTTACTGACACAACCACGTGCAAGCTCCGAATCCACGGACTCCTTCTTTCTTGGATTCTCCAATCAGCTACAAGCATCCACGCTTGTTATTCTTTAAGCTCCAATGGCAGCAACCGAGTTGATCATCAAGATGTTGATACTATCTCTACCTTGAAAACCCTAAGTTTTGTGTAAAGGAAAACTCCTCTAGATCTCACAAGAGATTTACACAAAACAGAAAAGTATGAGCAACAATACAACAGAAGCAACTCTAAAAACGTGGCTAGGGTTTTGCCTTTTATACCTAGGGTAAAAACAGAAAACCCAAAACATTTAATGAGTTAGGGCTGAGTTGGAAAATTCTGCAGAAAAGCATTCTGCCCGAGATTCGATGGATCGAGTCTTTCTTTCGATCGATCGAGCCAGGCTGAAATGCACCAATGCATCTGTAGCCTCTTGATTCCAATTTTACATGAAAGACACAACTTTGAGCAAGCCTAAATAAGACTAAACAACCTATTTTGATCATGGTTTGCCAACCATACAAATTAGAGTTCTAAATACACAAATTCCTAAATCTTTAGAATCTAACAAGGTTATTGACCAAATCCTTTTCTCATCACACCTACGTTTGTGAGAAGGCTCATTTGGTGCTAAGGGAAGCAATTTGGAAGGAACCAATATACATTGGTTGATGCTATGGTCTAGTAGCGGAATCCGAGAAGCTAAAGAAGAAATAGGTTTAGCGTAACCTCGTTGGAGCAAGAAGCTTAGAGGGCTTAGGTACTTGGGTAGATTAGGCTTGGAGGGTCTTCTGCTGTTCATCTATCCCAACTACATTCTTTAGTGGATTATTTGACCGCTTGGAGGGCGGCGGAGAGGTTTTACGCTGAGGACTTCGGTTTCCTCTTCGATAACACATCGTGTGTTGTCCGTGTGTTTGCATCTTCCTTCCCTTTATCTTTGCCTTATACTTACTGCTGTGGATGTGTTTATATTTGGCTTAGATTTTTTATCAATTCTGTTATAAGCTTGTTATCATGTTCCGCACATTAATTGTTTGATATAAAGCTTGAATTGGTAATTTTGTAATTTGGGGTCTAAACGTTCAAGGGTGTTTTAGACACATATTGAACTTTCACTAACATAAGAAGGCTATCTATATTGAGACGGTCATCCATGGACATGAGGGTCGTCCATGCGGAAAAGCGCCTGAACGACCCCCCAACACTTGGGAACTTGTAATTCGGACCACATGTTATCGAATCCTTGTTCATCGCTATTAAGCACTCAACTTCCAATGGCAGTTGTAGAGGATAAGATTGAACATTCTAACTTCTATAGCAGTTATGAAAGTTAAGTCTGAACCTTCTAACTTCCACAAATATTGGGGAAGTTACTAGACAAGTAACCGCTCCAAGAATTCACTATATAAGGACTCATCCACATCAAATAAAAGTAAGTTTTCACTACTCCTAAAAAGTTTGAATTCTTGAGTTGTAGAGAAAAAACTAACTTAAGCATCAGAGGGTTCTTGGCCGGTTCACCCCGGTCACCTTTGATCTTGTGTTTCTTTCTTTTCAGGCCTTCCAAGCAATCACTAGCCCATTGAAGCCCAGAGTATTCAGCCTACTGATTTTCTATGCATCATTAGAAGCCATAATCCCAATTAGCTAGATCCCAATAAGCAATGGTGATATACATTTTACAAAGGGAAGGAATACTAAATACCTATATATAATATGATATTGATACTTCCCGGAAATCATGTATCTTGCTTACTTATTTCCAAGGGTTCATAATAATAATAATAATAATAATAATAATAATAAACTTATTTCCAAGGGCAGGTTACCTGGCAGTGACTTTAAATGTGTTACGGATTTGGTGGCCACGGCTCGCATTCACCCGGACATTCGAGGCTGCATGCTATCCTCTGTTCTCCAATAGTTTTCGTCTGAACAATAATACGTTGTAGGCTACTCTTCTTCACTGCAGACATAACAAGAAATTAATTATTTGCATTAATCTAAAACCTGTACAATAATAAGGCCACCAAATAATGAACTTACTAGCTTTTGGGGCGACGTTGTTCGGCTCAGCAACCCCCATCGAAGATGAGAGAAACAAAAAGAGAAGCAACGCGATCATGATAATCCTCATGGAAATCTTGGCATCCATTTTGAATAGAAGAGACACCAATTCATACTTCAAACATTACTTATGTTGTAATACCCCAATTTTGTTTTTATGATTATCACCGCACTTTGTCATTTTTAATATAGAGTTGAGATACTATATGTGTGTGCACAGTAAGATGTAGACAATTTTATGGTGCTACAAATAGGTGAGAATATTAAAGTTTTAGTGCATACAATTTAGTGCGGCAATTAAACTAATAAATAAATAAATAAAAGATGAAGAAGTTTTATGGGCTTCTTGGAGACTAAAGAGATAAGCTCAAGTGGATTTTAAACTCTAGCCCACTACCCCACCAAGCCCACATCTTTGATGTGTTAAAATATAAGTTGGAGGAAAAGATAAATTAGGGTTTTCATAGGAAAGGTTTTATCAAGGAGGCTAAGAGGTGTTTTTCCTTGGAGTTAGAGCACATACAAGTGAAGAGGCAATCAGATTGTTCAAGGTATGATTTCTCACCATTAGGAACAAGAATTAAAAGTTATAAGGTTATCCTGGAATCAGTTGTGATGTTAGATTGTTCAGAAGTTTGATTTTGGTCCTAAAATTCTACTTATATTTTATGGTTAGATTTGCCACTGTGTATCCATGAACAAAGGTATTATTACATTTTCATTAGGATATATAGATATATATATATATATATAATCCTAGATTGAGCCACGGAATTTCAAGAAATCCATGATTTTGGCTTAAGTGGATTTGTACATATAATATATATATATATAATTCTAGTTTTGGGCCACCGTGTGTCCACAACCCCCCCCCCCCCCCCCCCCCCCCAAAAAAAAAGCTAGTACCCAAAAAAAAAAAAAAAAAAAAAAAAAACTAGGAATATTGGTCAAAACATGGCTCTCATTTTGGAAGTTTTATTGAATTCAAGATGAGCTATTCTCTCTTTTGTTGCAAACTTGATATTGTACCAATCATCTACTCGCCGTTTTTTACTCGTAACTTCATCTCTTTCACATGCCATAGACTTTAGAGTTTGTGGGGGTAGTTTTAAGTATGTATTTCATTTCCTGAATAATGTCCCCAACAGAACTTCTTCTTCTGGGCTTCGGTAAGATTTTAAATCCATCATTTAAATTTATTTCTTTTGAACTTTTTTTTGTTCATTATTTTTGTTCATTATTATTATTTTGTTCAATCATAGATGACTTTCGAGACTTAAAAGAGCGGCGAGTTCCATTTTGATAAATGTGTTGAAATGTTTAAAAAACACTTATTTTGTACGTTATACTTTGTCAACATTTTTATAATATCAAATGTTTAAGAAACGCTTATTTTATATGTAATATTTTGTTGAATATGAAATAGGTATTAGTTTTTATTTTCATTAAAAAAAAATTGTTTTAAGCTTTGGCCCCCCCCCCAGGTTCAAATCCTGGTTCCGTCCCTGTGTGTAATCCATGAACTAAGTCATGGATCAAGATATTATTCATGGAGATGGCCTTCACGTGTTCATCAGAGTTATATAATAAAATTCTAGGTTGCCCACTGTGTGAACAAGCCATGGATTACAAATATCTATTTAGGTATATGGCTCTTACATTTTCATTGAGGTTTTATATTAAATCCTAGGTCAATGATATTTTTGGCTACTGCCTTCCTCATGGCAATATGAGTTTCGATTAATATAAGGGAATATTATTGGTTAGAGCATCATTGGTTAGAGAAACTTTAATTTAGTGTTAAAAGTGTTATTAGTTCAGCAAAGTATAATCCTAGTGAGTCCATTTGTATAATTCTATAAGTTTTATATTTTGTAGAGGATATTAAGTATATTTTATGATTGATGATAGGTCCTATTTAAGAGTGTTTTGAGGCTTTTTGGAGGTTGTTTCGGCTGGACTGTCAGAGTGATTCAAGTGTTGTAAGTAATTATGCATAATATGCTCAAGTTTTGTTCTTTAGGTTCTTAGAAGTTAAAGGTTTTCAAAAGTTATGTTTTTAAGACTTACGTTTTCGAAAGTTTATCGAAAGCATTGTTTTTACATCATTGAAAGAGAAACTTTGACTTTTAGACAATGTTTTAAAGAGAAATTTCGAATTTTAAATAACATTTTGAACGTTGGAATCTCATTTAAAAGAGGATTTATAAACAAAACTCTTTTTAGAAAATAATTGAGTTTCAAAATTAAGTTTTCTAAAAAGGTTCTTGTCCTTTAAGTTTGTTTAAAACTTAGCGATTTCAAAGTCATATTCTTATTTTCCAAATGGTATTTAAGACGTTTCTTTTAGCAAAATGGGTTTTTCAAAATTACTCAAGAATTGTAAAAAAATATTTATATAAACTCTTCAGTTCCTATTCATTCCCTAAGAGAGTCAGGCATCCTTTGATTCTGTTTCAATTCAATATTGTGATGTTCGATGTCTTTATATCTGGAATAATTTTTAATATTAAGAAATTATTCTATTTTGGATATATTTTGTTTTGTGATATGTGACTCAAAAAATGAGTGTTTTTAGAATTAATCAGATATATGTGTAAATCCGCTCACAGGATTGTATGTGAGAATATGTGTTGATCCCTCACCAGCAAGGGTTAGATGTTGGTATCCGCTCACATGATTGTATGTGAGAATATGTGATGTGTATATGTGACACTGTGCTCTGATCAATTATGTGTATGTGTTTTCTAATGATTTTAAGATGTGATTACATATGTATTAAGTTATTCATTATACGTTTTGGAATAATTATTTTTGATATCATTGAATGAGTTTGCGAAAAATAAAAATACTCGTGCTTTGCTTGACTCTATTCCGTTGTGTATTCTGTATAATTACTTGCTAGATGTGTGGATCACCCCATCAATTACAATTTTCAGATTAAAGGTTAGTTGGGGAACAGAACCATTGGACTGCTTCGTAAGGTGCAAGGTAGAGCGTGAGAGTTTTTAGGCGAAGTCAATAATACTTGAAGCCTTAAAAGATTATTAGTTATTTTTTATTCCGCTTTAAATTTCATAGTATTTTGGAGATTATTCTAAATTGAGGATTTTAGTATTGTAAAAGATTTATTAAGAGCATTGTTTACTTTGAGTTTTATTGAATTACGTTTAATTTAATTATGTTTATTGAGTTATGTAAGCTCAGCAAGTTAGTCATGCATCTAAATTCATGTTCCATGGATTTGAGTCATGACATATGTGATATAAATACACACTTATTATATACACTTCCAAAAGGACAGCAGCGTCTAGTACTTTTTTCTTTTTTTTTTTCCTTAAGTCAATTAAAAAGTAGTCAATATGTGTTTGGCTGTCTGCTACTACATTTTCCACAAATTTTACTATTCATATTTTCTTTTCTGAAGGACAAGAGTCACTATAGTAAAAAGCTTAACTCCAGTTCTTTTTCAATTGGATATTTAGTTAGTTTCTCTTGGAGAGAGAATGATGTAGTTGTGTATTTTAATCTTTGTCAAATGATTAGTTAGTGGGTAATGTGATAGTTCTTCATTTAAAAAAAAAAAAGATGTTCACTTAAAAAGCTACTAGAGGTAAACCAGACTCATTTGTAGGAACCCTTTCAATTTTCAAATGCTTCTTTAATTGAAAATGGTAAAAATACCCTTAGATTTCCTAAGGCATCATCATACCAAATTATCCCAAATAAAATAGGTAGAATAAAATAACTAAATTTTAGGTCTGAAAATAAGAGATACCGAACCAACTTCAGTCTTCAGTCTTCACACTTAAGATATTATTGCATGGAAATTAACTTCACTAAATTGTTTTAAGCTGTTCAAAATGTAAGTTCATTAACAATAAAAAAATAAAAAACTTGTCGAAACGTTAGTGAGAAACATGTTTTTTCTATGGGTTGAAACTATTGGTTTCTAAAATTTACTTTTTAAATTTACAAAAAACATTTTAGGGCATCTTCTACCGACCAATAGAATGCATTTTTTCTTTATCATATGGTGAAATTTTTTTATTTGAACAAGAATTACTGTAAAAAAAATCATCATCTTTTTAAGTGTTATGCATTCTGATAAGGAATAATCATAGCAGTACCATAGGCTTAACCCGTCAGCCTATACTCAGGCTGACGGTTCAAGTAGCGACGGGTAACTCTTGAAGCTGACGGATATTATGCGGGCCGACAGAAATAACATCCCTGGTCAGGCTCGAAGGGCTGATTGTCCACAGAGCTGACGGCCCTTCATTGTTGTAAAAGAAAAGCCGACGGTTGAGAGGCCGACGGTTACAGAAAATCCTTTACTTGGCCACCACGCCCAATGATAGAGCCCTATAAGGAAAGGGCTCCGCAATCTACGCTCACATAGATTCCTATATGGAAAAGACTTTTGCTCCAAGGAAGAAAGGTCAACCCTCTACTACTATAAAAGCCCCAATACCCTCACAAATCAAGGTACGCACCATTAACCCCTCTCTAGCACTCTAGAGTTGAAACAAACCCTAACTTGACATTCGGAGGGTATTTGGCCGGCACCACACCGGTGCTCTCTGTTAGGTCCTCTCCTTTTTGTTGTGCAGGTGTAGTTCCGAGCGTACAAGCATTGTGCAACTCACTGGTGAGATTTTCGGCATCATCAGTTGGCGCCGTCTGTGGGAAACAACGCTGTAAGCCATACTATTGTTTCCCGGACTAAAGAGTTGCATGGTACTCACTCGCTCAATGGCAACTACTAACGACGTTCAAGAAGATGAGCCACCCACGACTGCCCTCGAGAGACAAGTACGGACTCTTGGTGCCGCCGTGGAGCGCTTCACCAAACAAAACCACGACTTGGAGGAGCAGCTGCGCCAGAAGAATGCAGCGCTGAACGACCAACAAGAGGATCAAGAGGGGAACAGCACTCCAAAGAAAAATCAGGAGAAACCTGAAGGCAGCCACGCCCCAAGCAAACCAGAGAGGCAGAACTTGAGCATGCCATCCCTCACGAATGCAACTCCACCGCATGTTATTGTAGAGATGCAGGCGATGAGGGAACAGATGGAGGTTATGATGAACGCACTTAAGGGACGAGTGTCCAGCGATCTTGACGATCTAGTCAACCGCACCGACTCGCCCTTCACTGTGGCCGTGAACTCTTTCCCCTTACCCCACAAATTTCGCATGCCGCATATCGACAGCTATGACGGAGTGAAGGATCCTCTGGACCATCTAGAAACCTTCAAAATCCTAATGCATCTTCAGGGGGTAGCAGATGAGATCATGTGCAGGGCCTTCCCCACAACGCTCAAAGGCTCCGCGAGGGTATGGTTCAGCCGACTGACGCCGAACTCCATCAGCACCTTCAAGGAACTAAGCGCTCAGTTCACCACACACTTCATCGGGGGACACAGGTATAAGAAGTCCACGGCATGTTTGATGAGTATCAAGCAACGGGAGGACGAGACGCTGAGATCCTACATAACACGCTTCAATAAGGAAGCGCTATCAATTGACGAGGCCGACGACAAGATACTTGTAGCAGCCTTCACAAATGGGTTGCGAAAGGGTAAGTTTTTGTTCTCCCTATACAAAAACGACCCGAAGACCATGTCGGAAGTACTCTACAGGGCCACTAAGTATATGAATGCTGAGGACGCGCTGCAGGCCCGAGAAGAGAAACCAAGAAAAAGGGAGAGGCAGGAAGATGCTCGACAAGATCAAGGGCGGAAGAGGCCAAGGACAGGGGATCGAAGGGACGAGAGGCGTTCTAAACCTCCGGGAGGAAGGTTTACAAGCTTCACCCTGCTAACCGCCCCGATAGATCAAGTCCTAATGCAGATCAAGGACGAAGGGGCTCTGGCCTTCCCTGGAAAGCTGAAGGGAGATCCTAGCAGGCGTTCTAGAGACAAATACTGTCGCTTCCACCGGGATCACGGCCATGACACAGCCGATTGTTACGACTTGAAGCAGCAAATTGAGGCCCTCATAAGACAAGGGAAATTGCAGAAGTTTGTAAGCAAGGAAAGAACGGATCCACCACCTCAGGAACAGCCCCCCCGACGGGACAATGACTGCCCTAGACCGCCCATTGGTGACATCAGGATGATTGTAGGAGGGACGGCTGCCGGGTCATCCAAAAAGGCTCGGAAGACGTACCTCAGGATGGTCCAAAATGTCCAGCTGACGGGCTCAGTACCAAAAATAGCACGAAGAGAAAGCCCCGTCATTGGGTTCTCCGAAGAAGATGCGCGACGTCTTCACCACCCGCACGACGATGCGCTTGTTATCAGTTTACAAGTGGGGGACTACAACTTGCACCGGGTGTTGGTTGACAATGGGAGCTCAGCGGACATCCTATATTACCCCGTATTCCAGCAGATGGGAATCAACAGAGAACAATTGATTCCGGCGAATGCCCCACTCGTCGGTTTTGGAGGAACGAGGGTGTTTCCCCTGGGTGCGGTCACACTGTCGGTAACGGCAGGCGACTATCCGCAGCAGATCACAAAGGACGTAACGTTCCTCGTGGTCGACTGTTCGTCGGCCTACAATGCCATCTTGGGGCGACCCACCCTCAATTCATAGAAGGCGGCAACCTCGACTTATCACTTAATGATCAAGTTCCCTACCGAGTACGGGACAGGTGAACTACGTGGAAATCAGGTGGCCGCACGCGAATGCTACGTGGCTATGATGGAAATGGATGATCAACTCCAAGCCATGAGCATAGAAGAACATCGAAGTACGACGGAACCCGTCGAGAAGCTTGAAGAAATATCCCTTGACGACTCCAGACCTGACCAAACAACAAAGATTGGGACCCTTGCGAGTCCCATGATCCGACAAACACTTGCAGCCTTTCTCAAAGAAAATCGGGATGTGTTCGCATGGAGTCACGAAGACATGCCAGGGATAAACCCTTCAGTCATGGTGCATAAGCTGAATGTATCACCATCCTTTCCACCCATCCGGCAAAAGAAGCGGGTGTTCGCCCCCGAACGGGATCGAGCCATAGCTGAAGAAATCTGCAAGCTACAGGAAGCGAACTTTATTAGAGAAGTTTACTACCCCGACTGGATAGCCAACGTAGTGATGGTCAAGAAAGCTAGCGGGAAGTGGAGGATGTGCGTAGACTTCACCGATCTAAACAAAGCATGCCCCAAAGACAGCTACCCCCTCCCGAGGATCGACACTCTAGTAGACTCTACAGCTCAGCACCAGCTTTTAAGCTTCATGGACGCTTTCTCCGGTTACAACCAAATCAAGATGCACGAAGCCGATCAAGAGAAAACTTCGTTCGTAACCAGCCAAGGCCTCTTTTGTTACAAAGTAATGCCGTTTGGTCTAAAAAATGCGGGCGCAACATACCAGAGGCTTATGAACAAAATGTTCGCACGGCAAATCGGGAGAAATGTCCAAGTCTACGTAGATGATATGCTGGTGAAGAGCCGAAGGGAGGAAGATCACTTAGAAGACCTCAGGGAAACGTTCGACACTCTTCGCTCTTACAACATGAAGCTGAATCCAGGAAAATGCGCCTTCGGGGTGACGGCAGGAAAATTCCTAGGATTCATGGTTTCCCAAAGGGGCATCGAAGCCAATCCGGACAAGATCCGAGCTATAATAGAGATGGCACCACCAAAAAATGTGAAGGAAGTGCAGAGCCTTAACGGCAAGATAGCAGCGCTAAATAGGTTCGTGTCAAGGGCAACGGACAAGTGCTTACCCTTCTTTCGAACATTGAAGAGATCTTTCGAGTGGACTGCCGAGTGCCAGCAAGCGTTCGAAGAATTGAAAACTTATCTCTCTTCCCCCCCGTTGCTGAGTCCCTCACAACCGGGTGAAGAACTTTTTCTCTATCTTGCCGTCTCCCCAGCCGCCGTCAGCGCCGCCTTGATCAGAGAAGAAGAGAGAGTGCAGAAACCTGTGTACTACACCAGTCGAGCGCTACGCGGAGCTGAAGAAAGATATCCGCCCATGGAAAAACTCGCATTTGCGCTGGTCACAGCAGCACTCAAACTAAAGCCGTACTTTCAAGCCCACACAATGATCGTCCTAACCGATAAGCCTTTGCGACGGGCAATGAGCAACCCTGAAGCCGCAGGGCGATTGGCACTATGGGCTATAGAATTAAGCGAGTTTGACATCCAGTATCGCCCACGAACCGCCATTAAAGGACAGGTCGTTGCAGATTTCATAGCTGAGTTTACAAATGGCGAAGACAAGGGGGCAGAAGAATCTCCCCAATGGAGCATACATGTAGACGGGTCCTCCAACAGGCAGGCTGGGGGGGGCGGCATCGTACTACACTCACCCGAAGGAGACATGGTCGAGTGTATGATCCGCCTTGAGTTCCCTACCACCAACAACGAGGCGGAATACAAAGCTCTGATAGCAGGGCTTGACCTCGCCAAAGCTGCAGGAGCCGAAAGAATGATCATTCACTGCGATTCTCAAGTCGTGGTCAACCAGATAAATGGGGATTATGAGTGCAAAGGCGAACGGATGAAAAAATATCTGGACCAAGCGAGATGGAGGGTCAGTGAGCTGAAGGCTGAAATCACACAGATACCTCGAGGAGAAAACGAGCAAGCCGATTGCCTAGCCAAAGCCGCTTCGGCCGAGCATATGGCCACCCTTGGTAACGTACTCTCTTTCGTTCAGCTCTCTCCACTTATAAATTCTATCGATGTACAGGAGCTTGGTTCCGAAAGCAATTGGACTACGCCATTAGTCTCCTACCTGAAGAATGGCGTACTACCGGACGGAAAGGAGGCTGCAAGAAAGCTGAAGGTTCAAGCAGCGAGGTTCGTCTTAATAAGAGACATCTTGTACAAAAGAGGCTTCTCCCGCCCCTACCTGCGATGCTTAGGTCCTGAAGAAGCAGATTACGTCATGAGAGAAGTGCACGAAGGAATCTGTGGAAACCACTCAGGGTCGAGGTCGTTAATCCACAAGCTAGTACGAACGGGGTACTTTTGGCCAACTATGCAGAAGGATGCCGAGGCCTATGTAAAGAAATGCGACAAGTGCCAAAGGTTCAGCAATGCCATCAGACAACCACCTGAAGAACTTACCCCGATGACGGCACCATGGCCGTTCGCTCAATGGGGACTGGACATCATGGGACCATTTCCTACAGCAATACGACAACTAAAGTTTCTGGTTGTGGGCATCGACTACTTTACGAAGTGGGTCGAAGCTGAAGCCTTGGCCACCATTACGGAGAAGAACGTACGCAGCTTCGTTTGGCGATGTATCGTATGCAGATTTGGCATCCCTAGAGTCTTAGTCTCGGATAATGGGAAACAATTCGACAACGAGGCCTTTCGGGACTTCTGCTCACAATTAGGGATACGGAACCACTACTCCTCCCCCGCCCACCCTCAAGCCAACGGACAGGTCGAAGTCACGAACCGATCCTTGCTGAAGATTATCAAGACTCGGCTCGAGGGGGCAAAGGGTATATGGGCTGAAGAGTTACCAAGCATACTTTGGGCTTACAGGACAACGGCAAGGACACCGACACAGGAGACACCATTCCGGCTTACATACGGAAGCGAGGCAGTCATCCCAGCCGAAGTCGGCCCCACCAGCTACAGGGTGCACAATCATGACGAAGGGAAGAATGAAGAAGCCCTACGTCTACAGCTCGATCTAGTGGACGAAGTCAGGACAGCAGCAGAGCAAAGGCTCGCGCAATACCGGGACCACATGGCCAAGCACTACAACTCCCGGGTCAAGCACAGAGACTTCCGGGTTGGAGACCTCGTTCTAAGGAAAGTCATGGGCGCAGCAAAAGACCCAACTCAAGGAAAACTCGGCCCAAATTGGGAAGGACCTTACCGAGTCACGGTGTGGCAGAGGAAGGGCACCTATCATCTGGAGACACTGGATGGACGGAAGCTACCGCACCCTTGGAATGCCGAACATCTGCGAAAGTACTACCAGTAGAGGCGATGACATGAAGAACAACACCTATCTTTTTATTTTTAGATTTACTGTTTACTTTTAAGTATTTACTACAATAAGCCCAACGGGCATGTCTTTTACTTTGGTTTTGATACAATAAGCCCGAAAGGGCAGGTTTTTCCTTTTTTGAGATACTTTTTATACAGATGCATGACAATAAGAGGAATTTATTCAGAACTACTGAAGTTTCTACTTACAAATGAAAGTTAGTAAAAGACCGACGAAAAGTGGCTAAGTCCACAAATCAGCCATTAAGCTGACGGCATAGATAGAAGGCTGACAAAAAGTGGCTAAGTCCATAATTCAGCTATTAAGCTGACGGCCAAAATAGAAGGCTGACGAAAAGTGGCTAAGTCCACAAATCAGCCATTAAGTTGACGGCCTAGATAGAAGGCTGACGAAAAGTGGCTAAGTCCACAATTCAGCTATTAAGCTGATGGCCTAGATAAAAGGCTGACGGTCTAAAAATGACCAAGTCCACAAAGTGGACAAGCCAAAAGGCTGACGGTCTAAAAATGACCAAGTCCACAAAATGGACAAGCCAAAAGGCTGACGGCCTAAAGATGACCAAGTCCACAAAGTGGACAAGCCAAAAGGCTGACGGTCTAAAAATGACAGTCCAAAAAGTGGACGAGCCAAAGGGCTGACAGCCTAAAAATGACCAAGTCCACAAAGTGGACAAGCCAAAAGGCTGACGGCCTAAAGATGACCAAGTCCACAAAGTGGACAAGCCAAAAGGCTGACGGTCTAAAAATGACAGTCCAAAAAGTGGACGAGCCAAAAGGCTGACGGCCTAAAAATGACCAAATCCACAAAGTGGACGAGCTAAATAGATGAACGGTCTAAAATGACTAAGTCCACAAAGTGGACAAGCCAAATGGCCAACGTCTAAAATGACCAAGGCCCCTGATCATACAAACCAAACAGCTGACGACATAAAAAATAGAGTCCACGAGACGGACAAAGCAGTAAACCTGACGGTACGCTAAACTAAAAGGGTCCACAACCCTGATTTCGATCTTCCAAATCAAAACATACGAGTAAAGCAGAAGTAATTACATACAATCAAGAGCAGCGACGTTGTAAACAAATCAAAAGCCCAAAAAGGCATTAAAAAAAGCTGTTAAAATATTACAAATAGGGGCCCAAGGGGCACTCAATAAAGCTATTTGCTAGAAAGATAAAAAGAAGGAAAAAACATGAGCTGCAAAGTCGTCACTCCAAAAAATTCTCTACTTTTTAACAGAAGGGTCCTCTCCGTCAAGCAGCACCACAGGAGGGGTCGCGGTAGTTGTTGGAAGGTTCACAGCAGGCTGGGCCAGGACGACTCCACTACCTCCATGGGGAGAATCCACTAAGTCATCAACACCAGCGGTGACGGAATCAGTAGCAGGCGTCATAGGCTGGGCGTCATCCAGGGAGATACCAGAAAGATCCAAGTCAGGAAAAGCTGACGCCACCTGTCTGAGGCAATCATCAAATCCCGTGCCATAGTATCCGCCACAGGAATCAATAAAGGAGTCTGACGCCTTGAAATTCTTGACCGTGTCAGCCCCTGCTGTCTCCACCTGATCGCGGAGAGTCGTCAGCTCTTGCTCAAGTTCGCCTTTCTGACGACCCGCCTCCTCTAACTTCTCCTTCACTTCTTTCAGCTCAACGTTAAGGAGACGCATTGCCTCCTTATATTGAGCCTGCTGGTTTCGCATGTTGGCATTGTGCTTATTCACGCGAGCGACGACCCCCTCTTTAGCCACGCACCTGTCCTGAAGCGTCTTTACACGAACCAGGGCCTGGAAAATGATACAACCGTCAGTCATTTAAAAAAAAAAAAAAAAAAAAAAAAAACAGTAATAATGATAAATAGCAATAATAAGGAAAGAACCATCCAGGAGAGATGGCTTACCCGAGTAAGGTCAAACAAAGCTGACGACCCTAACTCATCCGTCGCCAACAAGTCACAAGGATCTATGTCAGCAGGCTTTATGAATGACTCTACTGCCTCAACAGCAAAATCCTTGTGAGTTAGCAAGCAACGGGGCCTTTGCAGGACGGGACCGGAAGAGGTCATTACACCTTTCCCTGCCCCATGACCAGGCTTAGGCGACGGCTTTTCTGGGGGCTCACTCCCGGAACCGACGGCTGCTTTCTTAGGTGGACGGCTATTATCCCCGTCAGTTTTCCTCTTGGAAGAACCCTTGACGATCTTGGGGGTCGACGAGGGTGCCGTCTCCCCCTGTGCCTTCTTCTCTTCCTTCAAACGGGCAGCGGCAGCCCTTATCCGTTGCTTGGCCACGTCCATCTCTACGAAAGAAACACATTAGCAAAACCGACGGTAATACAAGGATGATTTCGAAGATCAGGGTAAAGTACTCACGGTGACGGGAGAATTCTTCTAGCCTGCGAGCCTCAGGCGTCGGTTCAAGACCACCACAGAAAGCGTGAAGGTAGTCGAGGGTGATTAAGTCTCGACACGACCGCTCCTCTAAGGGAATCTCCAAAACCCGACGGATGAAGTCCTCCTGCTCACCAGTTATGGAAGGGCGAATGAGGGCTGAAAAATGCAAATAAACCGACAGCGTTAGAACCACTGAAAAATCGAAATTATTACTTGCTTAAATTAAAATCAAAAGCTGACGACTATAACCTGACTCTTTTATAAACGCCCAAGTATTGTCAAAACAGCCGTGGGGTATCGTTTCCCATTCTTCCTGACGGCACACCCAGTCCGTCCCCTCAACGAAAAAGAACCTGCTCTTCCAGGCTCTATTCGAATCCGGCGTCTCAGACACCAACCTAAGATCTTTCTCCCTGACGGCAAAATGGTACATCCCTTTGGAAGAAGAAAGGTGCCGAGGTCTATAACAATAAAAGAATTCGTCCAAAGAAAGCTGACGATTCCCTCCACTCAAATGACCCCACAGTACCTCGGCGCCTATAAAAATCCTCCACGAATTCGGAGCGACTTGGCTGACGGATAACCCAAGAAAGTCGACCAACTGACGGTGTAAGGCCGTCAAGGGCAGTCTCAAACCGGCAGCAAACATGGCATCATACATGCCGACATCTGCCGTCCTTCCCGTATAACATTTCTCGCCTTCCTCAGGGAGACGGATAGGAATATGGTCGGGGATTTGAAAGCGGACACGCAACTCTCTAAAAATTTTTTCGGTCATTTTTGGTTGAAATTTATTTACAGCCCACTCTTTGGGAAGGATGAAGGGACGGTTGCCTCCAGGACTCACAGGAGTCCCTTCACTAGACCCGTCATCACCTTCATCCCCGTCACTATATCTTTCTCCTTCCACTTCGTCACTCCCCTCACCTACTACCCTTTCCTGACCATTGTCTCCGTGACCTCCTACCTCCTCAATAGGAGTTTGGGCCGACGTCTCCCTCTCTGAAGACCAGGACGAGCTCCCTGACTCACTACCTGAACCAAATACCTCGTCGTAGCCCGCTCCATCGCGGACCGACGACCGGTCACTCGACGCGTCACTCGACATCTGACTACCTACAAGTGACGGGTGTAATCTAAGCACCTAGGATGACGACTCGGCTTAAAAAGAAATAAAGCAGGAACAAAAAGAAAGAAAAAGAGAACTTACAAGTTCCTCGAAAGTAACGGTCGGAGAAATGACGGAAAGAATGTTGGCAAGTGCTGACGGAAGAAAAGCGACGGATAGCTCTCCAGGAATCGGTGAAAGTGAAATAGCGAAAATGGGGAGAGGTGGGCCATATATATATATGAGAAAAACGCACGGAAGACGAAGCGACGCCCTCAACCAGACACAGAGCCAACCCGAGCACGCCACGTGTCCTAGCATTTAATGTTGGGGTGTCAGCTTTTAATTATTTTCTCTCTCCTGGTCAAAGCAGGAGGTAAGGACGAATGAACTCCATAACCCGTCAGTTATGGCCGACGGAGATATGGAGTAGGGGGCAACTGATAAGGAATAATCATAGCAGTACCATAGGCTTAACCCGTCAGCCTATACTCAGGCTGACGGTTCAAGTAGCGACGGGTAACTCTTGAAGCTGACGGATATTATGCGGGCCGACGGAAATAACATCCCTGGTCAGGCTCGAAGGGCTGATTGTCCACAGAGCTGACGACCCTTCATTGTTGTAAAAGAAAAGCCGACGGTTGAGAGGCCGACGGTTACAGAAAATCCTTTACTTGGCCACCACGCCCAATGATAGAGCCCTATAAGGAAAGGGCTCCGCAATCTACGCTCACATAGATTCCTATATGGAAAAGACTTCTGCTCCAAGGAAGAAAGGTCAACCCTCTACTACTATAAAAGCCCCAATACCCTCACAAATCAAGGTACGCACCATTAACCCCTCTCTAGCACTCTAGAGTTGAAACAAACCCTAACTTGACCTTCGGAGGGTATTTGGCCGGCACCACACCGGTGCTCTCTGTTAGGTCCTCTCCTTTTTGTTGTGCAGGTGTAGTTCCGAGCGTACAAGCATTGTGCAACTCACTGGTGAGATTTTCGGCATCATCACATTCTATATGGTTGTATAGACACTTCCTCTATCATGATATTAATTCTGATATTATGGTTTAAATTTCTTTTTTGAATTAGAAGTCTTAAAAGAAGTTTTACAACCAAATAAAAGTACTCCAATTAAAAATTATATAAAAAGGATAGATTATTTTAAATAATTACAATATGTTGCTAACATCGCAACTTGAACCCTTTCTCTCAAGCACTTTGTGTATGGAGAGGTTCAACTACAAGGCACTTCGTGAAGTGTTTGTGAACTTGAACAAAAATATATAATTAGTAGTAATTTTACATCTCAAAATGCAAGAAAAATAAAATTTTTAAATAAAAAATATTACATTAATTTATTTTTCAATTAATATTTGAATATAGGGAAAGGCCTCACCTAAAGTTGTCCTCTTAAGGGTCATGTTAACGAGTGCCCTTAGGGCACTCGTTAATAATCAATTTTAAGAAAGTTTTATACAACTTTTATGGGAAATGAAAAAAAAAACTATTAAAATATTAATTACTTTTTTTTTTTTTTTTTTTTTCATTTCTCATAAAAACTTTCTTTAAATGGATTATTGACCAGTACCCTAAGGGCACTCGTTAGCATTTTCCTTTGAAAAAACGCATTCAATGACCAGGCCTCGATATGGATGCGTCTCTATTAATCAATTCCATAGTTAATAGGAAAGAGAAATAGGCGTTTGAACTTTGAAACAATGACCATTGATTTTGTCTGCATGATAAATAGATGACTTGAGTTCTTTCCATTTTCTTAGTCAAGAAGAAAAAGTTAATGATCTATGAACGTAAGATTCCAAGTATAATAAACCGAAGATGTTGAGTTCATAGATGATGATACATTGGAAAAGGAAAATGACGAAGCTTTTTTCATTTTTATCTGAAAAATTACAACCCTACAAACATGACTATTGAAAAAATGCATTCAATGACTAGGCCTCGATATGGATGTGTCTCTATTAATCAATTCCATAGTTAATAGGAAAGAGAAATAGGCGTCTGAACTTTGAAACAATGACCATTGATTTTGTCTGCATGATAAATAGATGACTTGAGTTCTTTCCATTTTTTTAGTCAGGAAGAAAAAGTTAAAGATCCATGAACGTAAGATTCCAAGCATTATAAATAGAAGATGTTGAGTTCATAGATGATGATACATTGGAAAAGGAAAATGACTAAGCTTTTTTCATCTTTATTTGAAAAATTACAACCCTACAAACATGACCATTGAAAAAATGCATTCAATGACCAGGCCTCGATATGGATGTATCTCTATTAATCAATTCCATAGTTAATAGGAAAGAGAAATAGGCGTTTGAACTTTGAAACAATGACCATTGATTTTGTCTGCATGATAAATAGATGACTTGAAGAAACTTTATATGATAAATAGATTTTGTCTGCATTGATTTTATATGTTGAAATGTTCCATAATAGAACATACCAAATTTATTGTTCAAACTTTTTATTGTTGAAGAAACTTTTTATTGTTCAAACTTTTTAAAAAATCATTTATTGACCTGCAAGCTTACTATTACATGAAACTTTAAAAAGCTTACTATTTCAGGTCAATAAACTTTTTGCGTGATGCTACTACTAAGGCGAACACAATCTTTTCAATCCTTGGATACTTGGACAAGGCGATCTTTCCTGTGATTGACAGGACTGGCGAATTTATCTCCCAGAGACGATCTCAACAATTACGGATGAGGACATCCTCAGACGAGTTAAACACATACCCACATCACTGACGAAGACAACCAGGCCATTCAATGCAGCCAATTACACCCGGAACGGTTACGGGGCCAACTGTGTGAGCCGTTGGAGCACATTAAAAGCCACATTACACAGCACAAAACGTTACCAAGAGGAACATCAAGGCCACCATAACTACCTCAACAGCTAGGAATTGTAAAAACATATATAAGGCCCTCATGATATCAACAGAAGGTATGAAAAAATACTCAGGTAATTTTACTATCATTTTACTATTCTGTTTTACTTCATAAAGCTTCTTTGTTTTAACTTTGGCATCAGAGATGTTGTGGCAGGAACCACACCAGTGACCATCTTTGAGAAGACATTCACACAAACTGGGGATTGGTTCCATCTGCTGACTGACGAACTTACACTTCATCAGTTTGGCGCCGTCTGTGGGAAACGTTTTCATTTCCATATTTGAAAACATTGTTTCCATCAACTTCTATATTCAGATGGAGTCCAATCAAGATTCCGCAGCCTTGGCTCAACAAGTCCAAGCTCTTGCAACCATCGTTGAAGAGCTTACTAGGCAAAATCAGGAAATGAAGCTACGACTTCAACAGGAGGAGAATCGATCCAAAGATAACTTGGAGGACAAGGGAAATAGTCATAGAAGAAGTGACCATCGAAGACCTACTACTCCAGATGAACAGAATTCAGATCTTCTTTGAGAGATGAGGAAAGAGATGGACGAATTGAGAAATGCCATTAAGTAGAAAACGGACCAGAGCGTTGATAGAATGGTAAGAGCCAAGGATTTGCCTTTCACTACAGCAGTCCTAGAGTGTCCAGTGCCGTCAAAGTTTCGTCTGCCTCAATTTGAGCCGTTCGACGGACTTAAGGACCCCCAAGACCACCTTAATACCTTCAAAACGACGCTGGGATTTCAACAGCCCCCTGACGAGATACTTTGTCATTCCTTCCCCACCACTCTCAAAGGAGCTGCAAGGGAATGGTTCACAAAGTTGCCAACATCGTCCATCGATAACTTCGAGCAGTTGAGCAACGCCTTCTTGCGTCACTTCATCAAAGGGCAACGTCCTAAAAGGCCAGCGAACCACTTACTCACTATTAAGCAAGGAGAGAAGGAAACCCTGAGGTCATACGTAAAACGCTTCACTCAGGAGACCTTGGAGGTAGACGAAGCTGACGATAAGGTGCAATTGACGAATTTCAAAGTGGGGCTGAGATCCAAAGAACTCGTGGCTTCACTTGCAAAGAATCCTCCAAAAACGATGGCAGAGATGCTCTTGAAAGCACAGAAGTACATGAATACTGAAGACGCATTAGCAGCCATAAAAGATGTAGAGAAGCAAGGAGACAAAGGAAGGAAGGACGACGAACGTAGGGGACAAAAGCGAGAGCGTCCAGATCGTCGAATCGATGACGGGAGCAGAAGGAAAGATGAAAAGAATCCTCGAACAGCAAAATTTACCCCTTTAGTTATGCCTGTTGACAAAATTTTAACGCAGATTAAGGATGAGCACTACCTCAAATGGCCAAGACTATTACATTCATCCCCCCATGTTCGTGATAAGAATAAGTATTACCGGTTTCACAAAGATCATGGTCACTACACAGAAGATTGTCGGGACCTAAAGGAGCAAATAGAGGAGTTGATACGGAAAGGGAAACTACAGAAATATGTGAAAAAGGGGTGTAGGAGGCAAAATTTTGAGCCAATCATAAAATGCCACATCAAAATTTAGTGAAAAAATTTAAATTAATATGTCATTAAATTAGATAAATCAAATGTTGACATGTGTCATTTAAGATGATATTTATCCTAATTAAATAGAGATAAATATCTTGATGATAATTATTCTAATTAAATAGAGATAAATATGTCAATTAAATTAGAATGATAATAGTTAATCATTATCTCTATTAAATAAATAAATAATAATAGAGATAATTATCTATAAGGAAGTTAATCCCAAGTGGGACTTATCCTTTGAAACCACTATAAATACTTAAATAGAGGGCATACCTCCTCTCATTTACACAATTTTTCTAAGATGTCAAAGCTCTGGAGAAATTCTGCCTCAAGAACACACGAAGAACATTCAAATAAGTTCTTTGAAGTTCTATTGGAATTAAGCTAAAAAAGCCTCCATAAACTTCAACAAACCTCAAATCCTTGATGCTCAACGGATCAAGCCTCTAAAGCCCCGAAGAACTTCAACCTAAAAGCCTTTATATTCCAAGACTTGAAGAACAATAAATCTCTAATAAGCTCGAAGCTAGAGATTTGTTGTGGAGACTGTTCAATCCATCTTTCAACTAAAGTCAAGAAGATTCCTTGTTCGAGTCAAGTTCAATGAAGATAGAATCAGAGGGTATTCTTTTGTAAAAGAATTAAAATAGAGATTGTACTCATTATTCATCAATACAAATTATTATTTGCAAACCATATTTCTTTTCAATTGTTTAATTTTCTATAATTGAGAAAAATTTGTGTTTACAAATTTTTGGCACGCCCAGTGGGACCATCTCTACCTCTCATCTCTTCTTCATCAACTTGTCACATCCTTTGAAGCCATATGGCTTCAAAGAAAACTCAAATCGACAATCCTCTTTTTGGAACAAGTGAAGTTGATCCTACACTTGATTCAACCTCTGATATTCCCTATACTGGACCCATGACAAAGGGAAGGATAAGAGCCCTTACAGAAATCTATGCTCAAACAACACCCATACCCCAATCCTCGTCTGTTTTCAACATTTCTGAAATCAAGAAGTCACAAATAGCCTCATCTACTCAGGGGGCAAGCAAAGATGTAGCTAGCCTCGTCAATGAAATGTTGTCTTAACCAGCTTTGTCACCAGAACCAACACAAGAAGCTCCAATTGTTGAAGAAAAGGATGAATCACTTGATGGCTCTGAATTCTCTTTTTCAGAAAATATTTCTACTTCCAAGCTTAGGGAATCCCCTCACGCTGTTAATTCATCTGCCATGCCAGTCATGATGACTAACATAACATCTTTGGAGGAACAAGTCTCGACCATAGCCCAAACTTTAGAAGAGCTAATGAAGTCCATGAAAGAGAGGGAAGCATTGAGAGACACACAAATAACTTTCTTGATGAATAAGATGGGGAATACATCTGGAACGAATCGTGAAGATGAAAGCTTTAAATCAAAACAAACCCATAATGACAAACCCGAGAGTTCAACAAAGGATCTCAAACTCTTTGCAGATGGGTCTATCTCTCCTGACCAGCTCAAGGAGTCAATCAAGGAAGCTATCAAAGATCAAGTTGGGGGGTGGAAGTCAACTGTCCATTGCCTATGTCAAACCATACACTCAAAGGATAGATCTCTTAAGGATGCCTCAAAACTATCAACCACCAAAGTTTCAACAGTTTGAAGGTAAAGGCAATCCAAGGCAGCATGTAGCTCATTTTGTGGAAACTTGTAACAATGCTAGTACCTATGGGGATCTCATGGTCAAGCAATTTGTTCGTTCTTTGAAAGGAAATGCGTTTGATTGGTATACGGATCTAGTGCCTGGCTCTATTGATAGTTGGAATCAAATGGAAAGAGAATTCCTAAACCATTTCTACAGTACTCGACGTACTATTAGCATGATAGAGTTCACCAATTCAAAGCAGTGGAAAGAAGAGCCTGTCGTTGATTACATTTAGCGGTGGAGAAACCTTAGTCTTAACTGCAAGGATCACTTATCTGAGGCGTCCGCGATTGAGATGTGTATTCAAGGAATGAATTGAGTTATAAGCTATATCCTTCAAGGAATAAAGCCTAAAACATTTGAAGAATTAGCAACACGCGCCCATGACATGGAGCTTAGTATTGCTTCCAATAGTCATCAAGGCCTGCCTATTCAAGAACCCCACAATGGGAAAGAAAGACAAGATACTCGCAAAGGGGGGCAAATTCCCTCCTAAACCGGAAAACAATCAGTCTTTGATTGTAACTACTACTCCTCTCAAAGTTCCAGTTAAACCCAAGATAAAAGAACAGACATATGCTCTCACACAAGAAAGAAGAAGAAGACCAACATTACAAGAAATGTAAGAAAAGCAATATCCATTCCCTGATTCCGATATCTCCAACATGTTGGATCATCTACTTGAGTTGAAGTTGATTGAGCTACCGGAGATGAAACGTCCTGAAAAGGCTGACCAAGCAAATGATCCCAAGTATTGCAAGTATCATTGCCTCATAGGCCACCCTATTGAGCAATGCTTTGTGCTGAAAGATAAAATCATGGAACTAGCTCGTCAAGGAAAGATCATGTTTGATGATGAAGTTGCAACTGCCAATCTAGCCATGGTAGCCTCAACAACCACTTCTACTTATTTCACCATTCAATTTGGTTCATTTGAGCCTATTGAGGTGAAAGTACCTTTCTCCCCAGTGCCAATTCTCGAGAATTATATCTTTTCATCTTTTACATGTTATCAAGTAAGTGGTGAAGAAGACTCTTCAGATAGTAAGGAAGAAACATAGCGAGCTATTGTGTATAGAGCATATTGGTCTTCAATCATTTTCACTGATAATGATCGTTTGTTGGGATCCAAAATTCACAATCGTCCCTTATTTGTGACTGGCTACATTCGAGAACAAAAAGTCAATCGTATCCTCATTGATGGTGGATCTGCAGTCAACATTCTGCCACTCAAAATATTGAAAGAGCTCGAAATCCCCTTGGATGAACTACTTCCCAGTAAATTGATGATTCAAGTCTTTAATCAAGGTGGACAAAGAGCCATTGGGAAGATTAGGCTTCAGATACTCATAGGTGAAATGGAATCAAGTGCACTCTTCCATGTCATTGATGCCAAGACCACCTACAAACTGCTTATTGGAAGACCATGGTTGCATGAGTATGGTGTTATGCCGTCTACATATCACCAATGCCTTAAATATTTCCAAGATGGACAAGTAAAAAAGATAGTAGCTGATCACAAGCCCTTTACTGTAGCTGAATCACATTTTGCTGATGCAAAATTCTACTTGGAAGATGATACAATAGAAGAAACCCAAGTCGTGGCTTCACCATCTAGCAAAGAAGAAAAGCCCCACTCCAAAGCTCCAAGGATTGATTTTTCAATTGTGGAGAAGGAAACCAAGCAAACCAAGACTTCTATGGAAGAGAAGAAGCATCATACTTCAAAAGTAACTAGAGTAGCCCCTGTGCTACACTAAGTTCTAGTCGCCAAAAGAAAAGAAGACCAATCCCTATTTTCAGGAGATGAAGGGTCAATATCGAAGGATTTGCAAGGATTAAACTTGCCAGTTACTAAAATCACAAAACCAAAACCCTCAAGTCAACCGTTGAAAGGGTTTACAAGACCATCCCAAGGACCAATTGTTGAACATGGGATTTTGCCCACCAAAAGAACTGAAGAGGGTTTTGACCCTAATGCGTATAGACTCATGGCTAAAGCTGGTTATAACCATGAGAAGCCAAGTGGTTTGGGTAAGCTCATCCTTGAAGCCTCTGAAAAAGAAGGACAAAAGACATTGAAAGCCAAGGGTGTTGGGGCAACAAGTTCTAAGGCTGGAGTTGGATACACTCCACCAACTCCCATTTGTATCCCCATTCGGAAAGCTAGTGTTTTGATGATTTCAATAGATGATAAAGAAGAAGAACAGCCTCCAAAGTCATCAAAGAAACTATCTGTTTTTTATCGCATCGGCCAACCCACTCCCTATATCTCAGTCTTCAATAGGTTGGGGACATAAGAAGATGATAACTTCATTACTGGCACTTGAAGCTTTGTTCTTACAAGACTCAGTCGTTCAACTTCTTCCCAAAATGGCACTCAAAGTTCTGCTCTTACAAGACTTAGTTATGCAACTTCTTCTCAACTCTCAAAGGATGAGAAGTTAAGACAAAAACAAAATAAGATGTCAAATTTCTTTCACAAAGATGTTGACGACACACTCCTCATGGATCAAGATTCAAATGGGATTCGAAACTCCATTCCATCTCGTATGAAACGTAGAACCATTTGGGAAGTGAATGCTGGAGAAGCCCTAACTGTGAAAAGGCGTATGATGGTGATCACAAATCAAGAAGTCAAAGATGACGTTGTTACATCAATGAATCATGTAACAATCATTAAAGACACAAAAAAGAGCCTCCTTTTAAAGACAATGTTGAGGATGCTCCACCCATATTTGAAGAAGGCATACAAGCTACAATTGATGAATTGAACGAAATCAACACTGATACAATTGAAGATGTTTTGAGAATTGGCCTTATCAACGACAAGTTCTTGAAACGTTACTATGCTTGAATTTTGAAATGCTCCTTGGCAAGAGCCTAAAACTGCCTACTTCAACACTTAAAAAAGCACATGATGTTTTCTCATTACTTTTGAAAGTGTAAAAAAAAAAAAAAAAAAAAAAACCCAAAACCTTTTGAACTACGTGGTGACTTAATCCCTCTCAAGGGTACGTAGGCAGCTTGGTATTTCATACTAAGTTCAGTCACATGTTGAAACAAAAGCCCTTTGAATTATGTCATGGCTTTGAACCCTTTCAAGGGGTATGTAAGGAGCTTGGTATTCTATACTAAGGGTCAGTTTGGATACAGCTGAAAACTAAAAACTGAAAAACACTGTAGCAAATAATTTTTAAATGTGTAAATAGTACCGTGGAACCCATTTTTAATGAAAAAGTTGCTGAAAAGTGAAATTTGTGGGTCCATAAACAGTAAAATTTGTGTGGAAAGTCAAATGTTGTGGCTACTGTTCAATGAACAGTAGCCGCAACAGTAATGAACAATAAAAAAAAGTGGACTGAAAGTCTGAAACCCGTGAAAAAAAAAAAAAAAAAAAAAAAGGCTGAAACGCAAACGTGCGTTTCAGCAAATCAGCCCAAGCCAAACGCGTTTCAGCAATCCAATTATTGATGTTAACTTTACTTTGCTTCTTCATCCGATGTTGGAGATGATGGTAGACTATAAACAAATAGCGACAACTTTGAGGCAGGTAATTTTTCCCTTGATCATCAACTCCTTCAAGCTCTTTTGCAGTGGGAACCACCTCATCATAAAAAGGTCCTCTAATGGGAAGCCCACCAAGCTTATGCAAATCCCATGTTGTAATAGAAATTTCTCCAACCAAAGTATGCAAAGTATTTGTCGTTGAGATCCAACATTTACAAAATGCTTTCACGAGATGTTCATTGAAATCATATGTGAACAAGGAAGCAAAAACAGCTTCATAAAGGTTGGCAGCCTTAAAAAGTTCCTTGCATCGACTGAGTATGTCCTCCAACCATTCCCAATATAATGGAATATAGGAAATTCCTCCATTCACGTTGAAGGAGTACTCCCAGTTTGTTCGACCTGCAATTATTTCTCGTCCCAGAGATGAGTATGGTTTCTTACTCGCAATGTTTGTGTGGTGGGAAGCGAGTAGAAGTGTGGCGCTTGCATCAACATTTTGGGGAGCAACTTGTGACCATTGCGACAAGTTAGGTGGACATATATCCCAATCCCATTTTGGTGAAAACTCTCCAATAATGGGAGGACGGGTGATTAGAGTCGAAGGCTTCGCTTCCTTGTTGTCTTTCTCTGAATAATTGAATAGGGCCGGTTCATCGTCAATATACGAATCTTCGAAGGAAAAGGCTTGGACACGCTAAAAAGGGAGAAAAAGAAACAAAAGTCAGTTTTCACAATTATCTCTAAAAAAAAAAAAAAAAAATTTTACACACTTGAGAGAGATGGATAAACCAAGTCCCGCATCTCAAGTGAGTACTTTCAAATCTTAATACTTGAGAGAGATGGATAAACCAAGTCCCGCACCTCAAGTACTTTAAAAAAAAAATTGTTACACACTGGAAAGAGATGGATAAACCAAGTCCCGCATCTCAAGTGAGTACTTTCAAATCTTAATACTTGAGAGAGATGGATAAACCAAGTCCCGCATCTCAAGTACTTTAAAAAAAAAAAAATTGTTACACACTCGAAAGAGATGGATAAACCAAGTCCCGCATCTCAAATGAGTACTTTCAAATCTTAATACTTGAAAGAGATGGATAAACCAAGTCCCGCATCTCAAGTATGTATGTCCAGAGAAAGTCAAACATGCAGAAGAAAAATATTGCATAAAAAAAATAAAAAATAAAAAAGAGTACAAGAATGTACCTCTCGAATAGGAAGTTCCATAGCTTGTGCAAAATTTGTCACAGTTGCGATGGTCTTTAGAAAACAATGAAAATTCTGAGGCCGGATACTACAAGAAAAAAGAAAAAGAAAAAAGAAAAAAAGGAGATCACGCCTTGCTACCTGACTGAGAAAGAAGAAAAGAAAACGAAATCTTATGCCTTCTCCAAGAAGTTTCTTGAGATTCCCGAACTTATGGGCTATGCGAGGAAAATTGTGAATTATGTGCGACTGGAGCTGCCCTTTTATAGTGTTGGTCAGAGAGAGTTTAATTGCAACTAAAACTCATCCAGTCAAGATCACTTTGGCTAGGAAACCGATTCCTTCTTGAGGTTATCTTCTCATGGGAAGGGAATTCTTCTTCAGCTTGGACTAGGAAAAAGAAACGTGGCTTCTTGAATGGTGGAGTCTTGCATGTATTATATGGGTGGATTCTTGCATGCATTAGAACTCTTTTAAGTCTTGATATACCTCGGATTCGAACGTGGCCCCTATTACATTAGACAATCTCTACTTGGGCAGTGATTATGAAAGGTGCTGAAATCAATTGCATCAAAGCATGAAATTTGTCGAGACTTGATCACTTTCCACACTTAAAATTGTGGGCATAATCAAGTCTCGAGGGGGCAATTGTAGGAGGCAAAATTTTGAGCAAATCATAAAATGCCACATCAAAATTTAGTGACAAAATTTAAATTAATATGTCATTAAATTAGATAAATCAAATGTTGACATGTGTCATTTAAGATGATATTTATCCTAATTAAATAGAGATAAATATCTTGATGATAATTATTCTAATTAAATAGAGATAAATATGTCAATTAAATTAGAATGATAATAGTTAATCATTATCTCTATTAAATAAATAAATAATAATAGAGATAATTATCTATAAGGAAGTTAATCCCAAGTGGGACTTATCCTTTGAAACCACTATAAATAGAGGGCATACCTCCTCTCATTTACACAATTTTCTAAAATGTCAAAGTTCTGGAGAAATTCTGCCTCAAGAACACACGAAGAACATTCAAATAAGTTCTTTGAAGTTCTATTGGAATTAAGCTAAAAAAGCCTCCATAAACTTCAACAAACCTCAAATCCTTGATGCTCAACGGATCAAGCTTCTAAAGCCCCGAAGAACTTCAACCTAAAAGCCTTCATATTCCAAGACTTGAAGAACAATAAATCTCTAATAAGCTCGAAGCTAGAGATTTGTTGTGGAGACTGTTCAACCCATCTTTCAACTAAAGTCAAGAAGATTCCTTGTTCGAGTCAAGTTCAATGAAGATAGAATCAGAGGGTATTCTTTTGTAAAAGAATTAAAATAGAGATTGTACTCATTATTCATCAATACAAATTATTATTTGCAAACCATATTTCTTTTCAATTGTTTAATTTTCTACAATTGAGAAAAAGTTTGTGTTTACAAGGGGGAATATAGTAAGTTCAGAGATGGCAATAAAAGTTAGCATGAGTCCTCGTCCAGGAATGACGATCGTTCGTTCAAGCCTCCACAAGATGTGTTCAGGGAAATAAAGATTGCAAGGGGGCCCTTCACGGGAGGGTCATTCAGATCCCTTAAAAAAGCATGCTAGAGACAGGTAAACAGCGTCCACATGATACCTCTATTTAAGCAAAGATGGACGGACTAGGACATGTGCTTCAATGAAATAGATGCCAGGGGAGTGAAGCAGCCTCACAATGACCCTTTGGTCATAATGCTGACTATGGAGGGATTCAACACCAAAAGAATCCTCGTAGACAATGGCAGCTCCGCAGATATAATCTACCTTTATGCTTTTCAGCAGCTGAAGCTAAATCCAAAAAGACTGTGCCCATTTGACTCCCCTCTCGTCAGTTTCAATGGAGACAGGGTTTATCCCAAGGGCATAGTGACATTGACAGTAACAGTGGGGACCTACCCGACGCAGTTAACTCGTCAGTTAGATTTCTTGGTGGTAGACTGCCCCTCATCATACAATGTAATTATTGGAAGGCCTGCACTCAACAACTGAAAGGTAGCCACGTCCACTTATTGCCCGAAGGTAAAGTTCCCAACAGATAGCGGTGTAGGCGAGGTAAAAGGAGATCAAGTCTTAACCAAAGAATGCTACCAGGCCATCTTGACTACAAAGGAGAACCATACATGGATGATTGAAGAGAAGGAGGAAGGTAAAATGGAAACCCTGGAAACAGTGGAGCTGGCCGAAGGAGACGCAACTAAGACAACAAAAATTGGGACGACACTAAGCCCTGCGATGTGAACAAGACTCGTCCAGTTCCTTAAAAAGAACATAGATGTCTTTGCATGGAGCCACGAAGACATGCCAGGTATATCCTCGAAAGTTATTCAGCATAAGTTGAATGTAGACCCGGAGAGAAAGCCCGTTTAGCAAAGAGGGAAAGTCTTCACCCCAGAGCGAGATCAAGTAGTTACAGACGAGGTTAACAAGCTGTTGACAGCGAGCTTCATCCAGGAAGTATACTACCCTGATTGGCTCGCAAACGTCGTCTTGGTGAAGAAGGAAAATGGGAAGTGGAGAATGTGTGTGGACTTCACTGACCTGAACAAGGTATGCCCAAAGGATAGTTTCCCTCTACCAAGAATAGACCAGCTTGTAGATTCTACAGCTGGACATAAGCTGCTGACGTTCATGGACGCTTTCTCGAGATACAACCAAATAAAAATGGCCGAAGAAGATCAGGAGAAAACTGCTTTCATCACAAGCCAATGGCTCTATTGTTATAAGGTGATGCCTTTCGGATTAAGGAATACAGGAGCTACTTATCAGAGGTTAGTGAACAAGATGTTCAACAAGCAAATCGGCAGGAATATGGAGGTGTACGTGGATGATATGCTCGTCAAGAGTAAGGAAGAACTTGCCCATCTGGACGACCTAAAGAAGACGTTTGTCACCCTCAAACAATACCAGATGAAGTTGAATCCTAGTAAGTGTGTTTTTGGTGTAGCCTTAGGGAAATTCCTGGGATTCATGGTGTCCCAAAGAGGAATAGAAGCAAACCCAGAGAAGGTGCAAGCCATAATCAACATGGCATTGCCCAAAACCGTCAAGGAAGTCCAGAAGCTCACAAGAAAGATCGCAGCCCTTAATAGGTTCGTCTCTAGAGCGACGGACAAATGCCTGCCCTTCTTCAAGACTTTGAAACAGGCTTTCCCTTGGGCCAACGAATGTAAAGCAACATTCCAGGAACTCAAACGCTACTTAAGTAATCCACCCCTCCTAAGTCCGTCAAAGAAAGGGGAAAACCTATATTTGTACCTGGCAGTATCAGCTACAGCCGTGAGTGCAACCTTGATTCGAGAAGAAGGCAAGAAGCAGCTCTCGGTTTACTACGTCAGTCAAGCTTTCCAAAGGGCTGAGTCCAAGTATCCAAGGATTGAAAAGATTGCGTTCGCGTTAGTAGTAGCCTCACGCAAACTAAGATAGTATTTTCAAGCAAATCCTATCCTGGTGATGACGGACCAACCTATCAAGAAGTCCATGAACAAATCTGAGGCAACTGGAAGAATGGTTTAGTAGGCAATTGAACTCAGCCAATTTAATATTGAGTACCATCCCAGGGCAGCTATTAAGGCACAAGCTTTAGTAGACTTTATCGCCGAATTCACCTTTCCAGACGAAGACGGTCTCACTGACGGGGCTGAACAATGGACGATACAGACTGATGGTTCGTTAGCCCAAAAGAAGGGGGGAGTAGGGGTCGTCATAACCACCCCTGGCGGAGAAGTACTTAAATATGGAGTTCAACTGAAGTTTCCGACTACCAATAACGAGGCCGAGTACGAAGGGATACTGACGGGACTGCGACTCGGAAAGGCGTTAGAAGCTAAGAACCTGTTAGTCCAGAATGATTCAAAACTGTTGATTGGGAAAATCAAGGGAGAATACGAAGCAAAGGATGAGAGAATGCAGAAATACCTCAGGCTGATGAAACATTTGATTCAGGAGTTTGATAAGGTGAAATTTGTATAGATCCCCAGAAGCCAGAACATGGTAGTAGACGAAGTTTCGAAGATAGCATCGTCAGAAGATGGGGAGAAGAACATGGGCTTGGTGATGAAAGTCCAGAAGCACCCTAGCATTGAAGAAGTTCCGACATTCGTAATCCAAAACACAAACAGTTGGATGACGCCCATCGTATCTTTCCTCCAGGACGGCAGCCTCCCTCAGAATACAGACGAGGCCAAGAAGATCAAGAAGAGGACAGCCAGATTCACAATCCTTAATGACACCTTATACAAGAGAGGCTTCTCCATACCTTACTTGAAGTGTGTTGACGAAGAGGAAGCCAAGTACATCCTGGAAAAAGTCCATAAAGGGATTTGTGGGGACCATGCTGGCCCTAGATCTTTGGTAAGTAAGGTCATTCGAACAGGTTATTTCTGGCCTACTATGCAGGTAGACGTAGTGGAGCTCGTCAAGAAGTGTGACAAGTGCCAACAATTCGAGAATGTCCAGCGACTCCCAGCAGAGAGACTGACGACGATAGCATCTTCTTGGCCATTTGCACAATGGGGGATTGACATCGTCGGTCCACTGCCCCTAGGTAAAGGTTAGGTAAAATTCTTGCTAGTTGCCATTGATTACTTTATAAAGTGGGTCAAAGCAGAGGCATTAGCAATCATCACTGAAGCAAGAATCCGGAGCTTCGTGTGGAAGAATATAATTTGCAGGTTCGGGATTCCAAGGATGATCATATCAGATTATGGGTGACAGTTTGACAGCCAAGGCTTCGGGGATTTCTGTTCAAGCCTGGGCATCAAGAATCAGTACTCATCCCCAGGGCATCCACAGGCGAATGGGTAGACGGAGGTGACGAATCAAACATTACTCAAGATTATCAAGACTAAGCTGGATGATGCAAAGGGCGCCTGGCTGGAAGAATTACCTAACATCTTGTGGGCTTACAGGACCACAGCAAGAACCCCAACAGGAGAAACCCCCTTTCAGGCTCACCTATGGCATTGAAGCAATGATCCCAGTCGAGGTAGGAGTAACTAGTATCAGGCGAGAGGTATTCAACGAAGAGGACAATGACGATGGTCTGCGAATCAACCTGGATTGTCTGGACGAAGTAAGAGAGAAAGCTACGAGCAGAATGATGGAATACCAGAAGAAGATGGCCAACTACTACAACAAGAGAGTAAAGCTCAGGCGACTTGAAATAGGTGACCTCGTCCTGCGCAAAGTCACCATAGCAACCAGAGACCTGGCCCAAGGAAAACTTGGCCCCACATGGGAAGGACCCTACCGAATCTCCCACTACTCCAGGCAAGGCAGTTATCACCTGGAAACCCTAGACGGACAGAAGCTTCCGAGGCCATGGAACATTGAGCACTTGAAGAAGTACCACCAATAGTAGTAACGCATAAATGTATTCATTTTGAAAATTAATAAATGAGTTATTCAGCTAATGTCTCAATGCAAACAGGTTTATTCAATTGTAAGTCACAAAAGCCAAGAACGTCTAAGTAACAAGATTCCGCCTAGACGGATGTAAGTTACTAACGAAGGCAAAAGAATGACAAGATCCCTAAAAGAGCGTAAGTCACAAAAGCCAAAAATGGCTAAGTAACAAGATTCTGCCTAGACAGATGTAAGTTACTGACAAGATAAAAGTGACAAAATCCCTCAAAGGGTGTAAGTCACCAAAGCCAAATATAACTGTAACACTACTCCGCTTAGACGGATGCAAGTTACTAACGAAACTACGGAATCAAAACAGACAAAGATCATTGACGAAGAAAGGGAATTCAAAATTTCACTAAGTACGCAGCATGGACGGTTGTAAGATACCACAAGCATATCATAAACCAAAGAGTGTGCAATCACAAATACAAGTAAGTACACAGCTAAAAATTTAATTAAAGCCCAAAAACCACAGGCAATTACCATTGTTGTCACATCTAAAAAATCCATAAACACTGGGTCAATAATATTGTTCTTAAGACAGATTAAAATGAAATTGTTACGAGATTAAATTTCAAAAAGCCCAAAATGTAATGGGCACAGAGAAAAAAGAGAAATTTTTTTCATAAGGCACAAGTTCAGGCATCTGCAGTAACATGGTCACTGGTGGGGGTGTCACCAGGAGGAGCGTCATTAGCTGGGGCGTTCTCAGGAGCACCGATCTCAGTGGCAGAGGATTGGGTAGCCTCGTCAGCAGCCATTTCCTGATCAACCTCCTCCAGGTCCAGCTTTTCCAAGTCCACTCTGGAGGAATGCTTGACGAGATACCTCCTCAGGAGCTCAAAGCCCTTAAAATACCAGCTAAATAGGACGGTGTTGTACTCATCAGTAGTCTGGAAAGCTTTGACAGACCTAGCAGCAATGGTCTTAAGCGACTCCTTGGCACCTAGAAGTTGCTCATCCTTCTCCAATATCAATTGACGCTTAACCCTAAGTTCGTCATTCAAAGTCTTCACTTTTTCCTTTAGAGTGGCGGCCTTGCCCATGGAGTCAATCAGATTCTTCTTCAGCCTGGAACTCTCTGCCTCCAAAGCTTCCATTCTCGATGTGAGAGAAGCCACCTTGGCCTCTTGAGTAAAGTACTCAGAGGTAATATGGAGACTTTCCCCCAACACCTGAAAAGAAATTCAAAATCATAAGTAAAAAAAAAAAAAAAAAAAGAAGAAGAAGGGGAGTTGCACAAATACTCTACCTAAACAAGCTTATGGACGTGGCCACTCGTGACATTGTTGAAAGGCACTCCAAAGAAGACCTTTAAATCGTCGGCAGTCACGACGCCCTGGGCCCTGTCCACCGCCAGCCTCTCGTCTCCCCAGATGGTGGACGGGCGAGAATCCACCTTTTCCTTCTCCTTGTCTGACAAGCGCGGCTTTTCAGAGACGGGAGTAGGAAGCTCTTCAATTGAGGTTGAAGGAGAGGCAGTCCTCATCATTTCAGTGCCAGAAACGATGGGAGTGACGGAGGCAGGTGGAGTGACGGGGGGACCCCTTCCAGTCACGCGCACAGTCTTCTTCCCTATGTTCGACAACGACTCGTTTTTTTTGCCCTCATCTTTGCATACATGTCCTTATTAAACTTGGACGTCATCTCTGCAAGAGGGAAACACTTACTCTTTTTTTGAAAAGGAGGTGTGAATGAAAAAGTCAGTATTGACGAATCTAACACTTACTCTTTTTTCCTTCAATGTCGAGATTGCGTAGGACGAAAGCAGAAGGTTCTGGCCCGAGGCAGTAGAATGCGAGAGTCCGTGGGTCCACAAGGTCGTCTAACTCTCAATCGTCTGCGCGTACTCGATTGCCTTCTGCACTCGCTCTTTATACCTGCTCTTAAGTTTGGGCCGTCTCTTAACTGTGCAAAACAAGAAGTAAAAAAGATCAATAGCCATAGCAGTAAGCACAACATAACTCAAAGGACGAGAAGAAATATTGACACACCTAAAGTCGGGGTTCCCCATCGACGACACAACCTCAGGAGATCACCCCAAACCTCGCCAGAGGAAGTCTCAAAATCATCCCCAGACACAAAGAAAAATCTGGACTTCCAATACCTAAAAGACGACGGTAAACCCTTGACGATCCTAGTTCTCCTTTCCCAGGGCACCAATTCATAGTACCCGTGCTCCTTAGACGCTTTTAAGCGATACAAATAGACAAGCTCGTCAATCTTGAGCATATCACCGTCATTAGTGGCCAGCCATATTCCCATACAACTGACCAATATCCTCCACGAGTTGGGCATTAGCTACCCGGGAGCAATACCAAAGCGGTCTAATAACTCCATCAGGAAAGGATAGACAGGAAACCTCAATCCACAGACGAAGGCAGATTCATAAAAACATATCCTTAATCATAAAAACCTCGATCCTCCTCACTTGGCAGACGAACTCTAACTCACTCCGGGAATTGGAACCTATCCTTAAATCTACCAAGTGTATCGGCATCCAGCCCACACACCTCCTTGAGGGCATAAAAAGCCCTAACCTCTCGAGGAGTAGAGACGGTTGTATCTTCCTCCACTGGGTTACCGCTGGACGATAACCCAGTCTCGAGTTCACTGGACCTAATCTCATACATTATTTTCCTTTCTTTCACCAAGTTCTCAAACCAATCAATTGACTGATGCAGCAAGGGAAGCAAATCGACCAATGCAGCAGTCAGACTATTACTCTCGAAAACAAAGTTCTCAAGGTGTGGGAAAACTCCCAATGACCCCCCTAGTCGTGCAAAAAGAAAAGAAATTGAGGGGCAAACTATCCTAACCTCAGAACCACTGACCATGGAAAAACTAGAAAACAGAGAAAAGAAAGGTAAAATCTAAAAACCTTGAGACCCAAAAAGCCAAACACAAAGGAAAAAAGAAGGGAAAATCAGAAATCCACCACAATATATATAGGCCATAATGAAAGAAGAGGTGAAAAGAAAAACATACCTTAAAGAAAAGAACCACCGCACGGCACACTAGTCCGGAGGAGAGTTGCAGAGTAAGGTTGGTGAAGAAGATACTCAGAACAATGATTGGAGGTTTTTGAGAAAGGTGAAAAGGAAAAAATGAGAAGGGGAGAAGTTTAAAACCAAGACTTAGAAAACTGAAAAATCAGCGGGAAACCCAATAGTCCCACCAATTGGAGCATTAACTCCACCAGTCAAAATGTGCCACGTAGGCCACAACCTGAAGAGCGCCGCCACTACGCATTTAATGCGGAACGAAACCCCAAGAGTCATTTATGGTCCATAACCTTTCATATTCTATGGTCGTCTTGACGACCACAGAATCGGGGGGCAGCTGACAGGACTGACAAATTTATCTCCCAGAGACAATCTCAACAATTATGGACGAGGACATTCTTAGACAAGTTAAACTCATACCTGCATCACTGACTAAGACAACCAAGCCATTCAATGCAGCCAATTACACCCGGAACGGTTACGGGGTCAACTGTATGAGCCGTTGGAGCACATTAAAAGCCACATTACATAGCACAAAACGTTACCAAGAGGAACATCAAGGCCACCATAACTACCTCAACGGCTAGGAATTGTAAAAACATATATAAGGCCCTCACGATATCAACCGAAGGTATGAAAAAATACTAAGATAATTTTACTATCATTTTACTATTCTATTTTACTTCATAAAGCTTCTTTGTATTAACTTTGGCATTGGAGACATTTTGGCAAGCACCACACCGGTGACCATCTTTGAGAAGACATTCACACAAACTGGGGATTGGTTCCATTTGCTGACTAACGAACTTACGCTTCATCACTTCCCATTTTCTTAGTCAAGAAGAAAAAGTTAAAGATCCATGAACGTAAGATTCCAATCATAATAAATAGAAGATGTTGAGTTCATAGATGATGATAAGTTGGAAAAGGAAAATGACGAAGCTTTTTTCATTTTTATTTGAAAAATTACAACCCTACACATATGACCATTGAAAAAATGCATTCAATGACCAGTTTTTTTAAAGATAAAAAAAATTAAAAAATTAAAAAATTTATTAAAAATTGTTTTTTTTTTTATCCAAGTCAGGTTGGTCCTGTGACCACCCTGAACTCTATGTAGAGCCGCCCCTGATACCCAATTATAGTTTTGATCCAAGAACATCACCCCTCTACCCAATTTTAGTATATAGTATTATCTAAAATTTGATCATACATTAAACCATGGAATGCTCAAATTTCAAACAAGCAGCAACAAAAGTCCAAAGTCCTGTACCTTAGGTCCAAATTAAATTCAACCATGTGGCTGAATTAATCAATGCATCACATCGTCTTAAAAGCCCAATCAAAGAAAATCATTCAAAAAACTAAACCTCATGAAAAACTAAGACAATAATACCAACAAGAAGAAAGATTAATCTAATGAACCTTGCAATTGAATCTCAAACAAGCAAACTCATACCTTGCAATGCATTTACATATCTATAAAATTTGGAAATGTGAAAGAAGTTTGACATCTACTAACTACTTTCACAGATTTAAATTACCAATAAAAGTTCAGGCAATCAAAAATAGAAAAGTTAAAATCGAACAAAATTAGAAGATGTAAACTATTTGGTAATAGAGAAAACGAAGGAAAGAAAAAGAAAACTTTTGAGTAACTAAAGAGAGGAACCAAATCCGAGATTCGAAGCTTAACGGTGATTGCTGGAGTGACTGGAAAGAGATAACGTGAATATTCTGGCGAACAACTCAGAAATCTAGAGAGACTAATAAGTCGATGAATTCAATTGAGAACGAAAATATATCTAAGGGTAGTTCTGCAATTAAGATTCTAGTTAACTTCAATCTCTAGTGATTGAGGCCCGTTGGGTAATGTTGTTCTAGTAACATTGTTTGTATTTTTTCGAAATACGTGTGGGTAAAAAAGTGTGTGGAAATACATGTAATATTGTTTAAACACTGAAAACTGTTGTTTAAGCAACGGTAACAAATGGGCCTCAATATTTGAAATCCGAGGTTCAAAAAATTAAAAACAAAAGTTATTGGTATGGAAAATTTTATCATTTAAATAAATAAATTATCACACCTATAGGATTTTTTTTTTGGCTAAATCTATAGATAGATAATATTAAAAATATTTTTTTAAATTAAAAAATTAATTTTATTTTTTATTTTTTTAAGGAAAATAATTTTTAACCAAAAAAAATAATTCAATATAAGTGTTTATTCCAAAACATGTCCAAAATTTTGAGTACACGTAGTAGTGGTTCTGGGAAATTTTTCTAGATTAGTTATCAACCGACTTAAATTATACAAAATCTTATAACATATTGGTATTACGGATTATCAAAAAAAATATATATATTAGCATTACAAAAAGAGCATGCGCGCACACACACAAATATATGAAGTTTTATCATTTCCTTTTATTGAAATGAAAATTCAGCTCAAATTTAATTTTTGTTGTTGTAATATTTTATTTATTTATTTATAACATTACTCTATTAAAAAGAATTTTTCTTAATACTTTAATTTTTATTATGTCCATTACTCTATTAACAATTTAACTAAACTTAAATTTTTTGTTGTTGCATTTTTATTGTGTTAACAACATTATTTTTGTTGTAGCTAACTTATTGGTCTTTGTATCTGTGTTTACATTTATTAGTCTTTGTAATTGTCCAATTGCCTTTAACTCTTTTATTTAATAGCTAGCCATAACATTTTGCTTTACGACCATTTTTCTTGGATAGTTTGGACTTTGGAGGACACAAGAGTCTACCAACTACAATGGCTGTCAGGATTAGGAAGATTGATGTGCACAGCCTCAGCATCTTCTTTGTTTTATTTTCAAATTGTGTATGTTGAGGTTCATTTCAAGTTCGTTATCCACTGTACATTAGTTAGAAATCTAGCTAAACCAGCAACTAAACCATGGATTTAAAGAAAACATGAAGAGGGTGAATTGTTAGGCTCAATCATGTTTTCTATTATCCACTGTACATTAGTTAGAAATCTAGCTAAACCAGCAACTAAACCATGGATTTAAAGAAAACATGAAGAGGGCGAATTGTTAGTCTCAATCATGTTTTCTATTACAAGGTGTAAGTGTAATATTTTTATACATGTGCAGATCACGCGTGATTCTTTAAGTCCTTGATACACATGCGTCAGTCCCTAATTGGGTGTTAGTAATTTCCGTTAATAATGTATAATGGTTAGGAAGATTGTTAAATTTTCTGTTTTTAGCTCAATCTCTCTTGCTCTGTTTCTAAAAGTCTATATAATAACAGCACCTTGATTTAATTTATTCCGGCTAATCAATAAAATTATTCAGCAAGTTTCTTGCACAATAGCTCTTTTAAAAACATTTTTTTGTTTCTCTAATGGCATTGGCATCTGGTAGACAAGAATTGTTACCATCATTTATTGACAATTAGCCTAGAAGGGATACTGATTTTGCATCCAAGTATCTGATTTTGACAACAGGGTCATACAAAGTGCAAACCATAACTAAGAATTTTCCCATCACCTTTTTTATACGCCTCAGTTGGAATATAAATGGCTAAAACCAAAGATCACAATAATACGTCCCTAATATCTATTTTACATTTGGGATCTTTATAATGCATACCAAAATAACCAATCAAAGAGACAAACACGTATCATCACAGTGCCCTGAAATCTGTGTTACCAAAAGCTATTTATTAGTACTTGCAATTAAAGTTCTAGTAGTACTCTAGGCATTACATAATCTTAAATAAACAATTTCCTTCAGCAGCATAAATTTGACAGAATATAGTGTCTTATATAATTCATATCCTTTCTTGTGTCCTAGTCAAACTGTGGATGGCTCTAGGAAAGTGCAGTTCAGCTTGATAACACTTGAGAGACATTGTGCATAGTTGGTCAAGATTCTGGATTAGCATTCAAGCATGCAATTGCCAACTTTATGATGAGTATCAATTGATTCTCAACCTCAGGAGTAGGAGGCAGAAGGTGTATGTCTAACAAATCATTCAACAATAAATTCTCTCCCATAGATGAAGTAGATAGAATGGAGATGGTTTCACCAGGATGCCTTCCTTGAATCACTTCAATAGCCAAAACTCCAAAACTAAACACGTCGCACTTCTCAGTTATCTTCGTTGTATAAGCAAGCTCTGCAAACAGACATAATATCATGCCAATGTGTTCATATGATGTATATATACTCTATATTGATTAAAAAATTAAGTCTATTACTTGGTGCAACATAACCATATGTGCCAGCAAATGAAGTCCAATTGGATGAGTCTTGGTTAAGAAGCTTAGTTGTGCCAAAGTCTGAAACATGAGCCTCGTACTCTGAATCCAGCAAAACATTTTTGCTTGATATGTCCCTGTGAACAATTGGTGGTGAGCAATCATGGTGCAAGTAAGATAAAGTGTGCGCCACACCTTTGATGATATTCACTCTCTTGTTCCATTCCAATTCTTTAGCTCCTCCATCATCGCTCAAAATTGTGGCCAAGCTACCCCTTTCAAGGTACTCGTAAATCAAAATTGAGAATTGTGAATGTGAAAAAAAGCCATGCAATTTTACAATATTTCAATGTCGGATTTCTGTTAATGCCCTTATCTCATTTAAGAAATCTTTTTGCTGTGCAATCTCGCCATCGCATAAGGATTGGAATTTCTTCACTGCAACTATGTGTCCTGATGTTAGCTTGGCTTTATAGACTGTTCCACATCCTCCCTTTCCAATGCAAAACTTAGCATCAAAATCCTGGGTTGCGTCAATGATTTCTTGGTACATTTTTTTTCCATCAAAAGTTGATATTGTGAACACTTTGTCCTTGGCCACATTTGTTTGGTTTGTTTGTGGATTTTACCTTTTTCTTTTGAAGAAAATTCCAAGGAATATCAATACAAGTGAAAGTGTTCCCAGAAGAGGGAAAATGATAAAGAAAATGGATTTATGTCCCTGTTTTGAAATTTGCCCTCCCCTACAGGGTTGCAATCCCATAACATTTCCACAGAGCCCTTTATTACCTTGTAATGCTTCTATGTGAGCATCTTGAAATGCTTTGCTATTGGGAAGAGGACCCTTCAGTTCCTTGTAGGATATTTTGATACAAGACAACCAACACATCTTCTCAAAAGCAGCTGAAATAAAACCTGAGAGGTTATTGTGGGAGACATTCAACAGCTCCAAGCTCTTCATATTGCTGATTTGTGAGGGAATCTCTCCTTCGAGTGAGTTATGGCTCAAATCCAACTGAGACAAATGAATCAAATCACAAATCTGAACTGGAATGTCAAGGCTAAACTTGTTGTTACTCATATTCAAGAAGTGTAGCTTCCAAAGGTTCCCTATATTTCTTGGGATCAATTTGCCAAATCTATTAGTGGATAGATCCAAATATTCAAGATTTGTTAATGATCCAAGTTCTAAAGGTATACCACCAGAAAGTTTATTACCATTCAACGTCAGCCTTAGCAAAGAAGTCAACTTTCCAACTTCTTTTGGAAGCTCCCCAACCAATTGATTTGAAGAAAGATCAAGTGAATGGAGTTGAACGAAGTCTCCAATCTCATGTGGTATCCCAACAGTGATATTGTTCCCAGCAATTCGTAGGTCAGTTAGTTGTGCATACCTACTCCAATTTTGTGAGATTTCACCATAAAATCTATTATAACTTAGGTCCATGAACTTGAGGTTTATGCAGACGCCAAAGTCTTCTTCAGATATATTTCCAAAGAGTTGGTTTCTTTGAAGGCGGACTCTGATTAAGCTTGTGCAGTTTCTCAAGGTTTTGGGTATTGGACCTGTGAGATTGTTGTTGTTTGCAGCAAAGTATTGGGGAGACACGTTTTGACATAAGTTCTGAGGCAAATAACTAGTGAATTGGTTGGTATCCAGATGCAACTGACTCAACTTCAATAGATTTCCGATCTCTTGTGGAATGGAACCCGAAAGTTGGTTATCACTGAGGTATAAAAATTCTAAGTCCCTGAACTTACCCAAGGAATTTGGAACAGTACCACTCAACTGATTACCAGTCAGTTCAAGATCATTTATGGACTTTCAAGTTTCCTAATTCTTCAGGAATGATGCCCGAAAATTGATTGTCATACATTTGTAAAACAGCTAGGTTGCTTAGAGCACCAAATGATGTGGAATCGAACCAGAAAGATTATTTGTATGAAGGACTAAAGAGATGAGAGACTTCAAATTTCCTATTTCTGGGGGGACTGAGCCAGACAGCTGATTTTCAGACACATGTAACCAGGTTAGCTTCTCTATGTTTCCATTAGTAGATGGGATAACACCTGTTAGATTATTTTTTGACATGTCAAATTCAACTAAATTGGTTAGGTTTCCAATCTCTGGAGGAATGAAACCAGAAAATTGATTATCAATGAGGAACAGATGAGCCAAGTTGCTTAATTTACCTAAAGATACAGGAATGGAACACGTAAAGAAGTTATTAGTGAGATACAAGCCAGTCAAGTAGCTCAAATTACCTAATGAAGCAGGAATGCAGCCATGGAGGTGGTTGGCATACAAAAAAATGAAAACGAGAGACTTTAACTGACCTATTTCCGGAGGAATCGAACCGTTTAATTGATTATCATTAAGGTACAGTTCCTTAAGATTGGTGAGTAGGCCAATATGTGCTGGGATTTTCCCCGAAAAGTTATTAGAGGACAGATCAAGATATTTGAGATTGGAAAGGTACTTATTTCCAGTAGGAACTGTACCAAAGAGTTCATTCACGTAAAGATCAAATTGGGTAGAGACGAGAATGGAAATTCATGAAGCGTACCTTTCAAACTAGAGTGAGTAAGGTTTAATTTAATAACTCTTCCTGCTTTGTTGCATGAAATGCCGAACCAAGTACTGCATGCAGTGATGGAGCTGTTATTTTGATTATTCGAAGAATTAGTTGCATCATTTGGAAGCAGAGTCCATGATGGCAACAGGAATGACTGTGTTTCATTTTGAAGACTGGCTTTCCAATTGAGCAGGGCATTTGTCTCTGCCTCTTCATTCATAGAAAGAGAAGCAACATCAAATGAGGAATGTAGCATGACCAACCCGCCCAAATAAACCACGAAAAATACTTCTTTTAAGACAGACATTTCCATGGTATTTGTTTTACAAGTTGCAAACAGGTTCAAAACTCTATCTTAAGGTGTCTAAGCTACCCCCATTAAGTTCTTGCACACTATCTATAGGTGTAAGATTTGGGTGTCTCAGGTAATCAATTTTCGTTGTTAAGGGGCGAGAGAAATATGTAATTATATTTTGTATTTCATAAATGGAAAAATATTCCTTCTCCACTTGTGGAAAAGGTGTTTAGAATGGTTTAGGGCTTGTTCGGTACATGTGTTTAAAAATTGAAAATTGTTGTTTGAAAATATTTGTGAAAATACATGTAATGTGGTTTAAAAACTGAAAATTGTTGCTTGAAAACACGGTTTACTTGACCTTGGAGATTAGACAGTGCTGTTTTAGGGGATTTTTTAGGTGGTCCAGGGGTAGTGTTCCAGGCTCCCACAAAGAGGGTGAGCTCCATTAGCCAAGTATTTTCAGATATCCTATATTGAATAATCAACGTAAAATAAATGTTGGGACCCTCATTTGAAATTGTCTTCGAATAATTGTGGAAAAGATATTAGCAGAATAACGCGTGTTAGAGATTTGGGGTTCGTTTGGATACAGCTAAAAACTGAAAAACTCTATAGCAAATAATTTTTAAATGTGTAAATAGTACCGTGAGACCCATTTTTAATGAAAAAAATTGCTGAAAAGTAAAATTTGTGGATCCATGAACAATGCACACCGTGAACTGTTCATGAGAAAAGTCAAATATTGCGGCTACTGTTCATGAACAGTAGCCGCAACCAGGGGCGGGGCCGACCATTTGTACATGGGGGGGCCGACCACTTGTGCATGGAGGTGTTGACCTACATAGACCCACCACTTTTTCCTCACCACTCACAACTCGCCGCATGGTGAGTTGTGGCAAAAATTGTGTAAGTTTTTGTGGTTCTAGCATTTTTCAATAACTTAAGCCCAACCCTATTTTCTTGTCTATCTCCCTCCTACTACACACCTTGACTCAAATGATTGCTAGGTTTCTTTAACGGCTTCTAGGGTTGGATTGGAAGTCTTTGATACCAAGTTGGAGTTGAGTTGTAAAGTGTGGAAGATTAGAAATAGGTGACAAGTAAGAGAGAGAGAGAGAGAGAGAGTAGTTTTGATATATAACCTAAGCAGTTTGAGTCTTTTTTTCTTCTTGGGTACTAATTCTGCATTTGGCTAATTATGACATTGTCAACATTCAACAAACATATTAATTTCATCATTTCAATACTCAATTAAGTCAGAGATATCTAAAAAAAAAGTAGCACAAAAATATAATCCAATGCGCAAATGAATGGTGAGGAAAAATTCAACAGAGAAAAGGAGACTGAGATAAGAGGAAGTAATATTGTGAGACAACGCCTAATTACCTATAAGCTTGCCATTAATGAAAACACGCAACACATCACGCATGCTATCAATTGTCAGTGTTGGTCTAACTTCCTTTTCCTCCCACAGGTGTCCTAATTTATAAATTGCTAACATCTTTTTTCTTAAAGAATGCATCAATTGTTTTTCGTTTGCTCATAATTCTTTTAGCTTTAAGAATATGACTCAAAAATTAACCTGAAAAGAATTTTAAAAAATAAAATTTTAATTAGAAATTTTTACTTAGTTATATGAATGTTATTCATACTCAAGAAAAAACAAAATTTTCACTATAATTTAAACAGTCAATCCATTTTTAATATGACTTTAATTAATAATAACCCCTCAAATAAAAACAAAAATTAAACACACAAGTATTGGTACACAACATAAACCAAACAATTTAACAACACCCACAGCCACATCCACAGCAACATGATATCTAACTAATCAAAAATAGGTAATAAATTAAAACAATTTTACCTTAGAAACTTTGTCTTCACAAAGTGCAAAGATGGGTCACCCAGGTGGCAATGTCTATTGCCTCTGCCTCCAAAAGATCTTCCCTTCAAGACTCATCACAAACAATCTCCCCATGCCTTCAATCACGTATTTCTCTAAAAATCTATGAAAATATAAAGAGCATGTGAATATTTAGGTGTAGATAGTTGAGAAAAAAAAAAAAAAAAAAAAGACACTAAAAAGAGATGAATCATGAATGTCTAATGCTTAAGAAAGAGAAGAAAACTCACCAGGCGGTCACCAAGTTCCAAAACTAAAGCTGAATCAGTTGATGAAGAAAGAAAAAATTAGTCAGAATTTTTTTTTTTCCTGGACTGTGAGGACAGAACAAAGGACTGGAGTGTTGGGGGCTGGTAGGCAGTGGTACCAGTGCTGAAAGTGTATCAAAGAAGACAAAACAACCAAGTTCCAAAACTAAAGCTGAATCAGCTAATGAAGAAAGAAAAAATTGATCAGAAATTTTTTTTTTCTTCAGACTGTGAGGACAGAACAGAGGACTGGAGTTTTGGGGGCTGGTAGGCTGCTGTACCAATGCTGAAAATGTATCAAAGAAGCCAAAATAAAAGAATAAAAAGTAAAAAGGGCAAGGGATTCCGTGGGTCAGGGTGGGCTTTTTGAGATGAAGGGAAAGTGTATTTTTATTGATATTTGGATTTAAGAGTATTTAAATGTTGGACTTATGAGTATTTCCGTGGGCTAGCAGGTTTTTGTTTTATTTGGAGTTACCTAAAACTAAAGCTAGGGTTGGGAGTGGGCTGGGAGAATAGGTGAGAAATGGGTAGGGGGGCCAGTTGTCTAATGTTGAGGGGGCCCATTTATTTTTTCTTCATAGTCTAATGGGAATTTTTTTTTTTTTTTTTTTTTTTTTTTTGCAGGGGCCACGGCCCCCCCAAGCCACTATGTGGCTCCGCCCCTGGCCGCAACAGTGAATGAACAGTAAAAAAAATTGGCCTGTAACGCATGAAAAAAAGAAAAGAAAAAAAGAAGCTGAAACGCAAACGCGCGTTTCAACTGTTTCAGCCCAATCCAAACGAGCACTTGGAGTCCTCCGTAGAATAATCAACATAAAATAAATCTTGAAGACTTGGAGATTATTAGACAGTGCAATCCTATGTAGAATAATCAGCCTAAAACAAATGTTGGGACCCTCTTCTTTTATGTGGACTACGATGAGTAGTATGCTAACGGAGACAAATTTACAGTTTTGAAATTGACTTCGAATAATCTGTGGAAAAGATCTGAGGTCTGAGTAGAGTAACGTGCGGTGTGTTGGAGTCCTCTGAATAATTAGCATAATATAAAATATTGAAGACTTGGAGATGGAGATTAGACAGTGCAGTCCTCAAAGGCGGCTCTAGAAAATTTTTCCACAATGAATCATACAAAATATTCTTCATCTTTCAAAATTTAGTTCGATTTTCTTGGGATTTTTTTTTTGGTTTGTAAGGGCTTAATATATTACTAAAAGAACTAAAGTTTTGTTACAAACTTAGTTGTAGGTTAAAACTATAACTCTTATGAGACAAATTAACATGACTACATATTTTGAAAATCTAAAGGTTGAATTGTATGTTCTTTATATTTTTAAAACACATGTCAGTCAGATGTTCTATGCTATTCGATCCATCATTTATTTATTTATTTATTTGTATAATTTTAGACTATAAAAACTTGAAATTTCAACATTTGATTGATGACATAATTATTGTTCTTTGATCTTCTTAAAACTTTGCAAATACGGAAGATATAAGGAGAAAATGTAATCCAACGGTGAATTTGTCAAAATTCACATCCAATAAAAATATATTGAGTGGATGTTGTAGAGTCTACAACCAAACTTTGTCGAAAGTTTAATCATGATGGGCCTAAAAAAATTTAGGGTGGATGATCACAAATTTTTTTTTAAGAATACAAAAGTTATTTTAATTTATATATAATAATTATTTTTTTCCAAGTCAAGGTGGACATGTGACCACCATGACTTCAATTTGGAGCTGCCCCAGTGTCCTCCGTAGAATAATTAGGATAAAATAAATCTAGGGACCCTCTTTTTATGTGGACTACGTTATAGTATGCTTTTGAAAATGCCTTCAAATAATTGGAAAAGATCTTAGTCGAATAACCTGTGATGGAGCGATGGAGATTGGAAAGTTAGCGGTGGCTCTAGGAATTATTTTTATGATAATTATTAAGGAACTAAAATTATATAAAATCTAATAAAAAATAACCTGAATATATAGACATTGCAAAAACTAAACATGCAAATATATGAAATTTTACAATTTTTTTCTACTAACAAAAAAAAAGAAAAAAAAGAAAAAAAAAAGTGCAACAAAGGCTACGTTCTTGTTGTGACTACAAGCTAAGCCACTGAAGAGTGTAAAGTTACCAATTAATGTCACTAAGGATAACTTACTCACGACCACAATATCTCTCAAAGTATCATTTTTTAGGAAAAATGAAGTGACAGATTATTTTTTTGTAATGAGTTGAACGAGTTTTGAATTTGAATGATTATGAGTTTTTTGTTGAATGTTTTGTTAATTTGTTATTGTTTAGCTTATTTTTGCTATTATTTGAACTAATTTTTATTGTTGTTATTTAGGTTTATATTATTTCTTTTGTTTAAGGGGTTAGGATTGAACTAATTTTTATTGTTGTTATTTAGGTTTATATTATTTCTTTTGTTTAAGGGGTTAGGATACCAAAAATATTTAAATTGAAGATTATGGTGGGCCCATATGTGAATTGGTATGCTTATTTAGGAATTTTGTGAAATTATTTTACATTTTATTGTGTCTTTAACATTACTCTCATTTTTGTTGAATCTAAATTCTTGTGGTTCTCAATAATTTTAAGGTGAAAAAAAAATTGTTAGTTTAAAATAATCAAACAATATGTAGAATAATCAGGATAAGGTTTTTGTACTACATTATTTGTGGATAAGTGTCTTTAAAATATTTGTGGTAGAGGATGTCCTAGGCTCTTAGCAGAATAATGTGTGTTGAGGTTGGCTTAATTACTTGACTTGGGAGTACTCTTCTTTGCAGAGTATATATATAAATATATTGCAGAAGTAATGAAGTGTTAATCTTTTACAGCCATAAAATGGATGCCAAGACGTCCATGAGGATTATCATAATCCCAATGCTTCTCTTTCTGTTTCTCTCAACTACGATAATGATTGCCGACCTGAGCTATGTGGGCCCACGAGGCGGTGAGTCGTTTAATTAATCTGCGAGTCTGTTCTTGCGCGCATGGTTGCAGCAACTTGCAAGTTGCAGGTGCTAGATTGATTCAAATGTTTTTATGTACTAATTTTATATTTATCCAATTTCTTGTAACGCTTGCAGAAAAGAAGAGCCTCCAGCCGCGAGCAAACATTGTCCATAGGAAATTACGTCATCTACCCCCGAATCCACCGTCAAAACCTCAGGGTCCTGTCTCTATAGAAGATCTTGTCCCTTTTGCAGGTGATGCTTATAGTTTTAATGAATTTATCATCATTTATATTTTATACTTTGTTTCTCATGAATTGGAGGAGGATTTTGAGAAGAAAAAAAAAAATGATAATGAGTTTACAGATCTAAGAATAATATGAAAAAATAATAATAATTTAAGATTCTTAAGGATAAATCAAACATAATAATTTTTAAATTTTCAATTAAACCAAACATAATAATTTTTAGATTTCTAGTAAAACCAAATATAAAAATAGTTACTTTTTTCAGACATCCAGATTGTAAGGCATCATATTCTCAATTATGTGAATTCTCTCCTACCAAACGTCACCTTAATGTTGCTAAGATAACCTCTAATTATTTAGGATGTGTTTGATACACTGTAATAACTCCGATAATGAAATAGTTATTTATGTGTAATAGCGATTTAGCAATGGTTGCATCTTTATTACATTGATTAGATATTACATAGGAATGACTATTCCTTCTTCTAAAAAAAGAAAAGAAAAAAAAAGAAAGACTATTCCTTAAATTGAGGAATAGCTATTACTTTTTAATGTAATACTATTTCTTAGTGTATATAATACATTTTAAACCATCGCATACCCTTAGTGTAATAATCACTCTACAAGTATAACTTTATAAGTGCTTGTGAGATGTGGGAAGTAAGGGCCGAAGTTCAAGTTTCTAGGAGGGAGTTTCACACACACATACACTTAAATTATTCTAGAGTATAATTTCTATCTTGTATAAAAAAAATAAAAATAAAATAAAAATAAAAAAATTTAAAATTAATATATTCCTCAAACTATAAAATTTTTTATACATTATTTTTTATTAGTTTTACATATGCAACAACCAAACTTATAAATAATAATAATTATTTCATTACAATATCTTCTATTCCTAGTAATAAAGATTAATATTCATAATGTAATTTTCATTTAGTGTACCAAATGTACCCTTAATACTAGTGATAGACTCACGTTATGAGAATATATATAATTATTTTATAATGTGGTATTTATTCTCTAAAATTTGTTAAAAATAATTTGTTATCTTTATAAATGAAACAATTTCTACAAATAATTTGATATTGTAAAAGTACAACTAAACTTTTCCAATTTTCAAATTTATCATTCTCTTAAGGAGATTATCATGATGATCAAAACTCATCCTAAAATTATTTTTATTATCCTAAACAAAAGCAAGATGAAAGAAAAAAACTAAGAAATTTACTTTATAATAATTTATTACTCAAAACGATTGTTAGGCGTGCTAAAATACATAGTCATGTAGATTGTGTTATGATATAATCTCAAATTCTCACTTTCAAACAAATTAAAATCAAATCAAAGTTAAAGGAGAGAAAAAAAAATATTTATCGACAAAGTAAAGTTGCAAGAAAGAATAAAGATTCACCAAAAAAAAAAAAAAAACATTTTTGTGGATGAGAAAAATGTGGACTAAATGAGAAAAGATTTATGAAAAAAAAAAGAAAAAAGAAAAAGGGAAACGAAGAGTCAATAGTTCCTTTGATGGGGGGCATTATGCATCTCATGATTCCTTGGGCAAATCTTTTCCCATCAGGCAGGCCGAAGAAATAGTATTTCATAGGGAAATTTTGCCCCGAGCCATGGAGTACACTCATCGTGCCCAAATCAACGTGTTTCCCCAGCCGTGTTCTGAAAGCTGTTAGATGGGAGAGACCGGAGGTAGGTTGGGCCGAATTAAAGATGAAGGGATCTTCCACTGGCAACCCATGCTTGGCTGAAGCCTGAAGGTGGTGGTGATACGGGATTACTTGGGGAATTGGATTAAAGGTTTTGCTCGAAATATTGGCATCAATCACCGACAACTTTCTTGCTGAATTTTAGACCCTTATGGCATGTTTGGATGTTTAAAAAAGGAGGGGAAGTAGAGTAGAGGGATGGAGAGTAATCTAATTACCTTGTTTGGAAGTTTTTTAAGGAATGAGGGGGAGGGGTTTGGAAGGGTTTGGAGGGGTTTGGAGGGGTTTCAACTCCCTCTAACTCCTCATTTTTAATTCCCCCAAATTGAAGAGATTTGGAGGGAGAGTAGAGTAGATAAATTATTATTCAAGTAAATTCCTTAATTTACCCTTTCTAACAAATTAATCATAGATCAATGTTGCAAGTCTATTTTCAAATATGAGTAAATTTATCTATTTTAATCATTTCCTCTCCTCTCCATCCTAATTTTTAAAACATCCAAATAAGGGGAAGGGCTAATTACTCCATTCTCCCTTACTAATTTTAAAAACATCCAAACAAGGTGGAGGGGAACCATTCTCTTCTACTCTCCTCCCTACTACTCTCCTCTCCTCTACTCCCCTCTACTCTCTTCCCTCTCTAAACTTCCAAACAGGCCATTAGAGATGGCCTTAGCTTACAACTATCTGTTGTTGTAGTTGAGTTGGATGCTAAGTTTGTTATAGAGCTAGTATCCAATACTAGTCCTACTAATGGTTCAATTTCCTCCCTGATTGATGATTGCAGGTCCCTGATTTCTCAGATCCCTCGGGTGGAGATAGCCCATTACTACAGGGAAGTGAATAAATGCACGGATGCTTTAGCTAGGAAAGGAGGATCTCAGCAAGTGGACTTTATTTTGTTTTATGTCCCTCCTTTAGATGTTATATGATTTTATTTGTGAATGATTTTATTGGTTTGTATATTAACCGGCTATGTCCTGATAATATTGTTCCTGCTCATTTTTGAGCTTTAATGCATTTCCTTGTTTACCAAAAAAAAAAAAAATTAAGATTCGTAAGTAAAGGAGGACAGGAGAAATGTATGGAGGGAAAATAATGGAAAGGTAGAGACTACTAAACAACACCTTAAGCTTTAACTCAGCTTGGCCGTTGTAGCAGCAAAACCACAGTTGCCTTATAACAGTAACAATATCTTAGTAGCTTATTAATAGGCTTGCAAGTAGAAGAAAATTTTATTTTTTAATTGAAGTGAAGATTTTAAAAAACCTAAAAATTTCATGATTGATTTTTTGGAATAATCTTATTTACTTATCATGTGTTCTTTGTGTTAGAACCTCATTCCATCTCTCTTGTATGTGTGTGTTTCTAAAAAAAAAAAAAATACTGTAATTGTCTCATATTGTTTATATCATCATGTTCATAATATGTTTATTGCATGCTTTTCCTTTTAAAAAAATTCACATGATTAGTTTAGGTTTTAATGTGTTGATCAATTAACATGCATAGATCTAGGGTTATGTTTTTGTTTAAGATCTTAGATCTGCAAGAAAATCCATCACAAGAAACATTCTTTCATTCTTTTTTACCTATAAAAAAACTAGGTCGATCTAAATGGTTATTCCAAAATTTATTCTTTTCTATCTATAAAAAAACCAGATCTAAGTTTTTATTCAAAATTCATTGTTTTTCTATCTATAAAGAATCATATTTGAATTTTTGTTCAAAAATTCATTCTTTTCTACTTCTAAAAACCAGATCTGTATTTTCAAACGAAAATCTGATCTGTATTTTCATAAAAACCCGGTCTTTATTTTTCAAACAAAAACCATATATGTATTTTTCATAAAAAAAAAAAAAAAAAAAAAAAAAAAAAAAAACAGATTTGCATTTTCATAAAAAAATCTGTTCTTTCATAGCTATAACAAAATCAAATCTAAATTTTTGTTCCAAAATTCATTCATTTTCATCATGAAAAGTCAGATCTAAATTTGTAATAAAAAATTTCATCAAACATTTTATATATATATATATATATATATATATATAATAAGATTACAGATCTTGGATTCTCAAATAGCATTTTAACTCTAGATCTAGAAATTGACATGACATGCATTTTGTTGCATCTCAATAACATCTTGCATATATGTACTTAATGGTCACTAGAGTCTAGAAGACCGGATTTGGTTCAGGCAGGGTGGATGCCTAACACCTTCCCATCTTGTAACCTAGCCCCCGAGTCTAGATCTTAGGTTCGTAGAGTAGTTTTCATTGTTAGTAGATTGTAACTAGGGCAAAGATCTTTGTAATACTTTACTTAGATTGTAATTAGGACCAAATTGTGTAGTTTATTTCTATCAATTGTAAGTGTTCAAATAAATAAGAACTCAAAGTTATTCATGTACTCTATATATTTTAGTTTTTTTTTTTCTTATTTTTTGGTAATATATAAAATCTAAGAGGCAACTCCACAATATTTGTTGTACCTAAAATTTATTGTGAACTCAAGTTTGGCATAAACTTGAAAGTTATAATATCTATTTTCATAGTGGACGTTTTTCGAATCCACCCCTGTGGTTTTTCCCTTTACACCAGAGGGGTTTTTTACATAAGATTTAGTGTTATTATGTGGTTGTATTCATATTGGTGCTTGCTGAATTTTTGTTTCCATATATATTGCTATTGCTTAGTAGTCATTTATATTAATTTACACATATAAATTGAGGGAATTTAGGTTTTTTCCTCAACAATATCAAACTTATTACCAAACCCATAAACAAGCCCAAACTTATCTTATTTTCTATCAAGCCCTAATGTTCACAAACTTGTTCATGAATATATATATATATATATATTTTGCTTGGGCCTAACTTGTTTATTAAATAAGTCTAAAACTAAGGCTTAAGCTTGGCTTGTTTATACACAAACATGAACAAACTTTTTCTCTAGCTAATCCTGAGCTTAGTTCATTTACAGCTCATTGTGTTGATAACTCATACAGCTATAGGCATGTTATTGATAAGTGTAACGAATGGGTAACTAAGCCCAACTGTCATGGTAAGGTTCTTCTAGCTAAATTCGTTATTGAAAGCTCTAAAATGTGTTGAAAAACACAAGAGCTGTTTAGACCCCCAATTAAAATTACGGCTTGGTTGATTTTACACAAACTTAATACTAAGTGCGGAAACGTGTAAACACAAGCGTATAAACAATAAGCTACTCTAATCCATAAACTAAGCAACACAGCAGTATAATGGAATATAAAAGAGTAGGGAAGAAAGATGCAAACACAGAAAACACCAAGACGTGTTTTCGAAGAGGAAACCGAAGAACTCGGCGAAAAACCTCTCCGCCGCCCTCCAAGCGGAAATCGATCCACTAGACAATCAGTTGGGATACATGAGTGAGCAAAAGACCCTCCAAGCCTAATCTACCCGATGCACCTAAGCCCTCCAAGCTCCTACTCCAACAAGGCTTCTCGGAACCGTGTCTTGTCTAGTTCTCCGGATCCCGCAACAAGCTCCATGTTGCATCTGCCATCCTTGGCTTCTTCCAATGCTTCCCAGCAGCACCAAAACGTCACTCAACACTCTCAAATGGTGTGGTAAGTGTTTGGGCTATCAACCTCTCAATGGTGTGGAAATGGAGAGGGAAGGGTTGAGGAGATACCACAGGCAAGTGTATAGAGAAAGGTGGGGATGACAATCTCTAATTGTAAATGTGTTTGGCTAGGGTTTTCTCTCTGAAGCATACCTCAACATTTGTGGGTAATGGGGGTTTATATAGGATAGGTGCAGAATGTGTGAGTCAGTCAGTACAGGCTGGCAGAACAGCATGTCTCGCGGGTGTCTCGCGGGAAGGCCTTACCCGCGAGATACTCGCGAGAGACAGCTGTCTCCACCTGTCCTGACTCTTCGCATTCCAGCATGTGCAAGGCACATGCTTCACTTCGCGGGAAGCTTAGTCGCGACATACCCGCGAGATTCCATCAGCTTCCACTTTGCTTGAGTCTTCACACACTCTCTATCACACACCCCTTACATCAATTCCTACAACAAATACAGGGTATAAACAATTGAAAGTAATTACAATCAAATTTGGCACGGAATAAAAGCCAACAAAACACATAGTTGTAAATCACAACTTTACAATCTCCCCCTTTGGCTATTCCGTGACAAAACCCTAAAACAGACTCTAGACTTAACCGTGAGTTTGGGAACACAGGCAAAACTCACTCACACTTAATTCTAGATTCTGATAAGCTCTTGAAACATATGAACAAGTAACTCCTGAAACACAACAACAAAATATTATCATTGTATGCAGAAAACTTGAAAAGCATATGGAGCATCAATAGCATGATCAAGCAAGATGAAATAGAAAACACTAGATCATGGCAAGATCAAACAAGTAATCACTATACACAAGCAATTACTATGCTCATTCACACAAGGAATGAACATCCGGATATGCAAAATGATAAGCTCAAATGAAGAGTACCATTTGCAAATCCAACACTCAACCAATGCAAAATACTCAAAGTATTTGCATCTAGGAACAATCCTACTAGGGCACAAGAGTGATGTATTGAAGTAAATGTATGACATTAAACTTCAAAAGCACAAGCATAAAGGCTGCATAAGCAAAGTATTGCAAATACATGGCACAAACCATAGAAGCCTACAAATCATGCAATGAAACAAAACAACCCTTAAAGCTTACAAAAGCAACATGGGTACATGCAAAGTATGCTACAAAACATAGAGAATAACACAACAAATATCTGAAATAAAACTTAAATAAAGCATAGTATCAAGGCTTTTAAAGAGCAAAATAAACACAGGAACAGTTGACTTCTTCTCCCCCTATCTCCATACTCCCCCTATCACCATACTCCCCCTATGAAAGACATCATCTCCCCCTTTTTGTCAAGGAATAGCTAGTCATCCCCTTCTAGCTTCCGTTGAATTTCATCCATCTGAGTTTGGAGAGCTGTGAGTTGTGCATCAAGACGCCGGTGGTGAGTGTACATGATAGTCCCAAACCCGGACATCTTTGTACTCAACTCTTGAAGAGCAGTAAAGATATTGTTGATCTGTTCATCATTGATACGAGCTGCAGAACTCGAGGAACCCGATGGTGCATGAGTTTCTTGCTTGGGGTTCTTCTTGGCATGGCTCATACTAGCATGGAGAGACCGAATGTTGATTGGACTTGGCCTTGGATATGGACGTTCATCATCCAATGGGCGGACACCTTTGAGATTCAAAATCTTTGAAATAAGACGAGAGAAAGGAAGACAATTCCTTGAAGCTGTCCGGTCAACTGTTTTGGCCAAAATGTGAAAGATGTGAGAGCACACATCAATCTCGACATCCGTGATCAGATCGTTCAAAAACAAAGCTCGTCCAAGGTTCATATATCCAGTGCTAGACAGGGGATAGAGATTGCTACACATGATCATTGATAGAAGTCGTAGCTCGGAAGAAAGAGATGCCACATTGATTGACTTTCTAGTGGATGAGAATTCCAATTCAGCTCCTAAAGACTGTCGTAGATATTCGTCATCGGGGTTCAGCTCATCATAGACCGGCGGAATGGGGAGAATTGGCCGGTTGATGTGTAGAATTTCTGCCAAGTACATTGGTGTGACAGAAAAGGTCTTTCCCCGAACCCAACATTTAATCTCATCGCCGACGACACTGGCATTGGCATAGAATTCCTTAACCATGTTCTCATAGGTATCCTCGAAAGTTGACAACAGATAGTTCCAATCTTTCGTGGCAAACCAAATAGGTATTTGTGTGTCTTTGAGTGATTGCTGGTCAACCCCCCTCTCAACTATCAAAGGAGCACCCTGAAAGTGGTTCTTGAAGGATTCAAAAGCAGCATGAGACTTGAACAAGTGAGGATCAAAAGTTCCTGTTGAGCCACGAGTTCGCTTCGGTCTAGGTGAATCAGCATCAACGTCAATGATCGGTTCTTTCCCTTTGTCGCGGCCTCCTTTCACAGCGGAAGTCTTGAATGGAGACATCTGTGCACCACAAAACAAACAGGAGACAGGAGCACAACCCATAGACCACAGAGCACAGAACTTAATTAGAGTCAAGTGAGGACAAAACAGAAGTAACACTGCTGAATGTATAGACACAATGCATGGATCTCAGCAAATGTGCATGAGTATGTATGTGAGAGCAAGTGCAAGATGCATGTGACACACTATCAATGACCAAATTGAGTGAAATAAGGTCAAACAAGTGAAAGTCTATAGATTGAAATCACTTGGTTTCAGAATAGCACAAAAATGTCACTCGGACATTTTGACAAACACTTAGTGTGCACAACAACTAATAAGACATGAGCAATGCATGAACAAGGGAAAATCTGCCCTCAATACAAGATAAAATGCCACTAGGGGCCAACACAGAAGCAGAAATAACCAATGGGACACAACCCAAGCAAAAGATTTGACAAACATTCACCCAATTTTGAAAAAAAATTCAAATTTTCGAAAAACCCCAAATTTTTGAAACCCTAACGAAAAATCTGCAAAAATAAGACAAAAACTTGAAAGGAAATGCATTAGAAGACATACCTTGAAGATGGAAATGCAGAAAAGATGCTTAAAGATGAAGGGTTTTGAAAAAAATGATCTTGGGTTGAAAAAGGTTCGACAAAGGTTGAGCGAGGGAAGTTTTTGAGTTTTTGAAACACTGTCACATCAGCAAGATAAAGACAGAAAACACGCGGTTTTCGCGGGTTAGGGAGTGGCGACACAGTCGCGAAACAGTCGCGAGAAAGGCCACTGAAGCACAGAATTTTCGCGAGAAGCAATATGTCGCGAAACAGTCGCGAGACAGTCGCGGTAACTTCTGTCTAAAATTGGAAAAATCCAATTTTTAGCTAACCAGCATTTCGCGAGTAGCTTTTGGTCGCGAGCCAGTCGCGAGACAGTCGCGAGAGTTTCTGTGTGACAAGATAAGAAAAAAAATCCCTCAACTCCTTTTCGCGGGAAGCTCTAAGTCGCGAGCTTCTCGCGAAACTTCCCCTGAACCAGTTTTTTGAAGAAACACAAAAAACTTGCATTTAAATCAAAAACAAAAGACAAGAAAGTATATAATCACTTTCAAAAACAAATAAAACACTCAAAAATCTTTTTGGGTTTGAACAACAAAGATTGAGCATGTGAAAACATATTTAGTCAAGTACAATCACACAAATGAATAAGGCATTCACTGAACATAGACTTGTGTGTTGTGTGTGGATATCAACAATGAGATAGTCCTTAGTCCAATGTGAAGCTTCAATGATCAATTCAATTAAGGCATACACAACTAGCACTAGATTATGTGATCTATCTCAATTATAGAAACATGCATATATGACCTCCCACATGTACTTGACAATAATTCATTGAAGCTTTTCATTTGGCTCCATTTTTAACATATCATTTGCAACTTTTGAGCAAAGAGAATCTCATTTAGAGAAAGATGCCTGAAATTTTTGATATTTCAATTGATGTGTTAGCCTTTGGCTTGTTGGGCATCATACATTTTATTTTGGTCGCTTTCCCTTTTTCCTAGTCGAATACTAGTTTGTGCGACAGGCTTTTGCAGCTCTATATCTCTTTTCATTTGGAGATTTACAATTAGAGAGCTCTTTTAAGCAAAGAAATAAAAGTGGGAAGATATATAGGCATGAGTCTATGCATGTCTCAAGATCAACAGAACCATTCACTAATCATTCATGACAAGGTTGAAGATCTATTTACAACAGTCACATAGATTTCAGAATTTCTTCCACAATGATATGAGTGCATGAGAGACAGGCTAAGCTCGTTAAATGCACAAAGCCATAAGTACAAAGGTACAGGGCAAAACATGCTTTGAGACAGAACTCAACAAAGTGATCAAACTTTTTGGATTTTCTATTTTTTTTATGAGTTTTTGAAATTTTTGTACACACCTAAGCCAAAGCAAGAAAAGAACGATCAACAAAAGTAGCAGATGCAAACCAAAACAGATAAAAGCAAAACAATTAGACACTAAACATGTGGAACCAAAACAACAGGTATGCAACAAAAAGTAGTAGGTTCACACAAGAGATAGAGTTCAGGGAATGATACCGACACCGATGGTCTTACGCAAAGATTCAAACTTTGGGCCATCTAGAGGTTTAGTGAATATGTCTGCCTTCTGATTCTCGGTGTTGATGAACTCTAAGTACACGGTCCTTTCCTCCACCAAATCTCGAATGAAATGATACCGAATTTCGATATGTTTTGACTTCGAGTGTTGAACTGGATTCTTGGACAAGTTTATGGCACTTGTATTATCACAATATACACACATCGTGTCTTGAGTGATTCCATAATCATGAAGAAGCTTCTTCATCCATAGTAATTGAGCACAGCAACTTGCAGCAGCAATGTATTCGGCTTCAGCTGTTGATAAAGAGACTGAATTCTGCTTTTTGCTCATCCATGACACCAAGTTATTTCCAAGATAGAAGCATCCACCGGAAGTACTTTTTCTATCATCAATGCAACCAGCCCAGTCAGCATCAGAATATCCGGCTAAGCATTCATTTGAATCTCTTGAGTACCAAATCCCATAGTCAGAGGTGCCATTTATGTACCGGATAATTCTTTTGACAGCTGTTAAATGTGACTCTTTGGGGGCTGCCTGAAATCGAGCACACACGCCTACACTGAAGGCTATGTCTGGTCTACTAGCAGTGAGGTATAAGAGGCTGCCTATCATGCTTCGATAAAGCGTTGGATCCACTTCTATCCCTGCTGCATCCCGACTCAGCTTTGATGAGGAGCTCATTGGAGTTGAAGTATGCTTCTTAGAGTCTAGACCAAATCTTTTAACAAGATTTTTGGCATATTTCTCTTGAGATATGAATATTCCATCTTTCCGCTGTTTCACTTGAAGCCCAAGGAAATAGTTCAGCTCTCCCACCATACTCATCTCAAACTCCCTTTTCATTTCTTCGGAGAATTCATGAGCCAACTGGTCAATGGTGGAACCGAAAACAATATCATCCACATACACTTGAGCAACTAGGAGAGACTTCTCATCTCTCTTTACAAACAAGGTCCGATCAGTTTGACCTCTTTTGAATCCGCGATCCAACAAGTATGTTGTGAGACGATCATACCATGCTCTTGGTGCTTGCTTCAAACCATACAGTGCTTTCTTCAGCCTTAGCACATGATCCGGAAAATGAGGATCTTGAAATCCTTTTGGTTGCTCAACAAATACTTCTTCATTTAGGAAACCATTCAGAAATGCACTTTTTACATCCATTTGGTACAATTTGAAATCCATAACACATGCAATAGACAGTAGAATTCGAATTGACTCTAATCTTGCTACTGGTGCAAACGAATCATCAAAGTCTATGCCTTCCACTTGAGTATATCCTTGAGCTACCAACCTAGACTTGTTTCGAACTACTTCACCATCTTCATCAGTTTTGTTCTTGAAGATCCACTTGGTGCCAATGACATGGGTATCTTTGGGTCTCGGAACCAACTCCCATACATCATTTCTGACAAACTGATGTAGCTCCTGATGCATAGACTCGATCCAATTTTCGTCTCTAAGGGCTTCCTCTACCTTCTTTGGTTCGAATTGAGCAAGATAACAATTGTACGTCACATGATTTGCACTGTATTTTGGTCCTTTTCTCAAACGAAGTCCCTCATTTACGTCACCAATGATATTACTTGTTGGATGATTGAGGGTTACCCTTGATGATGGTCTCTTGGAGGTGGAAGGTTCTTCATCTCGAGAAATTGGAGGTTGAACTTCCGGAGGAGTGAGAGGGCTAGAGGGCCCTTGCATCGATCTGGTCTCCCTTCTTGGTATAGGAGGTGTAGACTCTTTTTCTGGTGACTCTTCCTCGATCTCATCATCTTGAGACATGTTGTCCTCAACTTCCCCCTTCTTCAGGTTCGACCCTTCACCGTCATCCCTTTCCCTTTCAGATATGGTATCATCAATGACCACATTTATTGACTCCATTACCGTCTTGGTGCGTTTATTGAACACCCTATATGCTCGGCTATTTAATGAATAACCTAGAAATATTCCCTCATCACTTTTAGCATCAAATTTTCCGGGATTCTCTCTGTCGTTGAGAATATAGCATTTGCTCCCAAATATTCGGAAATATTTCACCTTCGGCTTCTTTTCTCTCCAAATTTCATATGAAGTCTTCTTCGTTCCTGCTCGAAAGTAAATCCTATTCCCAATGTGACAAGACGTGTTCACAGCTTCAGCCCAAAACTTCTGTGGAAGTTTTTTGTTGAGTAACATTACTCGAGCCATTTCTTGAATCACCCGGTTCTTCCTTTCAACTACTCCATTCTGTTGTGGAGTCTTTGGGGCTGAGAATTCCTTCTTAATACCGTGTTCATTACAAAATGCTTCAAACTTCGCATTTTCAAACTCTTTCCCATGATCACTCCTGATTTTGATGATAGGTACTCCCTTTTCATTCATCAATCTCTTGCATAATTTCTCCATCTTATCACATGCTTCCGATTTCTCTCTAAGAAAGTCCACCCAAGAATACCTTGAGAAATCATCAACTATCACCATGATGTACCGCTTTCCACCCATGCTCTCTGTTCTAGTAGGACCCATCAAATCCACATGCAGTAGTTCTAACGGACGAGAAGTTGCAACCACATTCACTTTAGGATGGCTTGACTTTGTTTGTTTTCCCAATTGACATGGACCACACAAATTCTTTTCAATCTTCCCAAACTTAGGTAAGCCAACCACAGCCTCAAGCTTCGAGACTTTCGCCACTTGTTTGTAATTTGCATGACCAAGCCGTTGATGCCACAGTTCCAAGAGATTTACCCGTGCACTTCGACATGCTATGCTGGGTTTTGGAATGATCCCATAGCAATTATCAGTGGTCCTTAGTCCCTTTAGAACTTGGACACCTTCTTCATTCAAGATTAGACACCCTTTCTTTGAAAATTGGACCAGAAAATCTTCATCACAAATCTGAGTGATACTTAACAAGTTCACTTTTAAACCCTTAATATATAGCACATCAGTCATCAACGGCAGACCCGGAATATCCACTGTTCCCTTTCCAAGAACTTGTGAATGACTACCATCCCCAAATGTCACAAATCCATCTTCCTTCTCTTTAAGAGTTTTGAATAGAGATTTTTCTCCAGTCATATGCCTAGAACACCCGCTGTCAAGGTACCACAAACATGAGTTAAACACTTTCAATGCGGTATGAACAAAAAGGCAAGCATGAGAGAGACATTCTTGATCATCAAAACAAGACTCATTTTTCTTTATTTCATTCAAGGATGAGTGAAGTTTCCCTTTTAAACGACCAATTTTATCACTTAACTGGTTATTTCTTCTCTCATATTCATAGTTCAAAGACTTTGACTCACATAGGCTGTCGTGAATATCATGGTTCCTATGAACTAATGATTTCAGCATGTGACAAAAAATTCTAGCATGTTTCTTGGATTTAAATAACTCTAAGACAGCATTGCTGGAACAATCTTTAAATATGCTCATTGAGTCATTTTCACAAACACTTATCAAATCCTTCATGGTGGTTTGAACACAAACACTTTTCAAAACACACCGAGGGGTCTAGGATCACACTAAGGTATTTAAACCAAGCAAGTGTACCCGCTCTGATACCAATTGAAAGCTCTAAAATGTGTTGAAAAACACAAGAGCTGTTTAGACCCCCAATTAAAATTACGGCTTGGTTGATTTTACACAAACTTAATACTAAGTGCGGAAACGTGTAAACACAAGCGTATAAACAATAAGCTACTCTAATCCATAAACTAAGCAACACAGCAGTATAATGGAATATAAAAGAGTAGGGAAGAAAGATGCAAACACAGAAAACACCAAGACGTGTTTTCGAAGAGGAAACCGAAGAACTCGGCGAAAAACCTCTCCGCCGCCCTCCAAGCGGAAATCGATCCACTAGACAATCAGTTGGGATACATGAGTGAGCAAAAGACCCTCCAAGCCTAATCTACCCGATGCACCTAAGCCCTCCAAGCTCCTACTCCAACAAGGCTTCTCGGAACCGTGTCTTGTCTAGTTCTCCGGATCCCGCAACAAGCTCCATGTTGCATCTGGCATCCTTGGCTTCTTCCAATGCTTCCCAGCAGCACCAAAACGTCACTCAACACTCTCAAATGGTGTGGTAAGTGTTTGGGCTATCAACCTCTCAATGGTGTGGAAATGGAGAGGGAAGGGTTGAGGAGATACCACAGGCAAGTGTATAGAGAAAGGTGGGGATGACAATCTCTAATTGTAAATGTGTTTGGCTAGGGTTTTCTCTCTGAAGCATACCTCAACATTTGTGGGTAATGGGGGTTTATATAGAATAGGTGCAGAATGTGTGAGTCAGTCAGTACAGGCTGGCAGAACAGCATGTCTCGCGGGTGTCTCGCGGGAAGGCCTTACCCGCGAGATACTCGCGAGAGACAGCTGTCTCCACCTGTCCTGACTCTTCGCATTCCAGCATGTGCAAGGCACATGCTTCACTTCGCGGGAAGCTTAGTCGCGACATACCCGCGAGATTCCATCAGCTTCCACTTTGCTTGAGTCTTCACACACTCTCTATCACACACCCCTTACATCAATTCCCACAACAAATACAGGGTATAAACAATTGAAAGTAATTACAATCAAATTTGGCACGGAATAAAAGCCAACAAAACACATAGTTGTAAATCACAACTTTACAGTTATCCACTATACATTTGTTAGAAATCTAGCTAAACCAGCAACTAAACCAACGGATTTAAAGAAGACATGAAGAGGATGACTTGTACAGAAACATGTAGCTTAGACTCAATAATGCTTTATACTACAATTCATATAATTGTAGTATTTGTTATGGTTTCAGATCTCATTCTCTTAGTATTTAAGGATGCACGTTTTTGTTAAGAGAGAGAGTGCATTTTGGGCCTCCTAGTATTGTAGAAGTTTCTGCCATCACTAGACATCTCAACTGATGATCTAAATCTTTGAGTAGAGCTCTCAAAGTCACAAACTAGAGTGTTTGTGTGCAACAGATTCATAATAGAAAAGTCTGTGGATTCGGAGCTATGTGTGGTCACGTGAGTAAGTACTACATGAGGTAGCAATAAAATTAGGGTTAAGTCTATTGTATAAATTTCGATTCTATTAGTGAATAGTTGCCTTGTGGATTGTTTAGGATAAAATCCTCCCTAGGTTTTTTTATCTTGAAACTGGACTGTTTCATTAGTTTTCTTAGGTCATTATATCGCTTATGTTCTTTACTTTTCCGCTGTTTATAATATGATTGATACTTGTTTAACCTAGATCTGTTTAATTGAACTAAGTAACAACTTGGCTATAAATTAGGTTAAACAATTTGTGTTTTCCAAGGGTCTAAAATCTAACACTATCATTTATATCTATATAATATGTTATTGATTTAACAAATAAGTGCAGCATTGATTGTTTGAAGAATTGGTTGCATTATAAGGATGGAGAGTCCATAAAGGCAGGGGTGACTGTGTTTCATTTTGAAGACTAGCTTTCCAATTGAGTAAAACATCTATCTCTGTCCCTTCATTCACAAAAAGAGAGGCAACATCGAATGAGGAATGTAAGATGGCCAACGCGACTAGAGAAAAGAAGGCAAACACTTTTTCCAAGCTAGTCGATGACTAATTTCGGGGCCTAAGGTGACAGTTTAATTAATTCTTATAAGAGGGGTTTTTTTTTTTTTAATATTAATTAAATAAACTTTTGATATAATTTTTTTTCATTTAAAATCTGGCTTTCTTGCTTTTTAAAATTCAAAATTACTAATTAAGTCTTTGTACACACAGATTTTAGTTATGTTGTTAGGTTCTAAAGATTTAAGAATTTCTGTATTTAGAACTCTAATTTATATTGTTGGCAAACCATGATCAAAACAGGTTGTTTAGTCTTGTTTAGGCTTGCTCAAAGTTGTGTCTTTCATGTAAAGTTGGAATCGAGAGGCTGCAGATGCATTGGTGCATTTCGGCCTGGCTCGATTGATCAAAAGAAAGACTCGATCGATCGAATCTCGGCCAGAATGCTTTTCTGCAGAATTTTCCAACTCAGCCCTAACTCATTAAACGTTTTGGGTTTTCTGTTTTTACCCTAGGTATAAAAGGCAAAACCCTAGCCACGTTTTTAGAGTTGCTCATGTTGTATTGTTGCTCATACTTTTCTGTTTTGTGTAAATCTCTTGTGAGATCTAGAGGAGCTTTCCTTTACACAAAGTTTAGGCTTTTCAAGGTAGAGATAGTATCAACATCTTGATGATCAACTCGGTTGCTGCCATTGGAGCTTAAAGAATAACAAGCGTGGGTGCTTGTACCTGATTGGAGAATCCAAGAAAGAAGGAGTCTGTGGATTCGGAGCTTGCACGTGGTCGTGTCAGTAAGTTCTACTGGTGGGTAGCATTAGGAAGTCAAGCGGGGAGCTTGTAAGTCCTTTTGTATGAACTTCGATTCTTTCGCATAGTGGATTCAGGTTTACCTTGAGGATAGCTAGGTCAAATCATCCCTTGGTTTTTACCGTGTGGTTTCCTGGGTGATCATATCTTGTGTTATTTATTATTCCGCTGCTTTATATTCTTGATATGATTGTGTGATTGTGATAACCTAGAATTGCATAAATTGACTAAGTTAATCACTTGGCTAATTAACTAGGTTAATCCGGTTGGTTTAATGGGTCTAAAACCGTTCATATGTGATTTGGCATCAAGCCTAATAGTACACACCAATTTTAATTATTAAGAAATTAAATCGAGACTACATCTTATGTTCTTTTTGTGCATGTGCTACACTTTCTTAAGCACAAAATCTTACGATATGCACTAAGGTGTTCATGATTGGCTAGTGAACAGTGGTGAGATGGTTATTTATGTCTTTCTCAAAAGGATCAAGTCCGACAGTCAAATAACATGTGACTTCAAGATTAAGACACAGTGATAGACACCATAAACATCTTTCCCACACAACATGCACTACAAAGCTTCAACTAGTAAAGTGCAATAAAAGAAGCTCATCCAAGCTAAACAAGGTACACAAGACATGTTATGTGTAAAAAGATTGACCAACCTTGTTTACAAAAACCAAGAAAAATAATGCCAAACACAATTTGCCTTCTCCTTTTTTTTTTTTTTTTTTTTAAATAAAAGAGAAAACAAAAATAAATCCTAGAATGAAATGCATGAATGTTATGCAATGCAAATCCTAGAAACAAAACAGCACCAAAAAAAAAAAAAAATGGTCACAAAAGAGTAGAGCAACGAAGCACAAGGACCATGTTAGAAAGACTCAATTAGATTGAGTCTTTTGCATCCAAAACCTTTTAGATGCACCACAAGCATTGGAGTCCCTATTCACGTTCGAGTGATTTCCAACTCCAGGATTGGAATAAAAGTTTAACGCCTTTACCAATTCACCAATGAGTGCCATAGGATCTTGTGCTTGAGGCACAGACACTTTTGGTTTTTTTGCTCTCTTAGCAGCTTGAAGCTTGTAACAGTTAGGACGAATGTGTCCAGACTTTCCACAAAAATGACAAACCCAAGCAGGTTTACCATGCATCTTGTCCTTAGAAAGGATAGACTCTTTAGGTTTAGACTTTCCCAGATCAACGCTCTTACTTGTACTGCACTCATATGTCTCCTATATAAAGGTACTCGTGTATATTCTTTCACTGAGAAATACAATATAATTATTCAGTATTTCTAACATGGTATCAGAGCCACTACTCTAATTTTCTTGTGTCTTGCAGTTTTGTTTTGTTGGTATTTTATGCTGCCTCAACTTCTGTGGTTAGTAAACCCTTTCAGTGCCCTCTCCTGACTGCTTCGCCGCCGTTCGAGGTACTCAGGGTTGAATCTCCACCGCCAGAAGCTCCTCCCCCGCCACCAAAACCACTGCCAACATCGGATCTGTCACCTCTAACCTCCGATTAGGACATAAGATATATCACCGTGTAGCTATTCACTCGATCTACACATCGCTACCAGAAACATCCACATCTGACCATCCACGCGCTGGTCAACGTTTCGGCCAATACTTCCATGCGTTTCATGCACCACCAAGGTTGTTCCGATCTTGTTTCCCCAGACACCATCAGAATTGTCCTTCTCCGATTTGCATCTTCGACAGAGAATCAACTTCATCGGATAGTCCACGTGCTCTCACGTGCCGCCCAAAGCTTCGACGAAGTTGATCCACGTGCCTTACGCGCCACTGGGATACCTACTGACGTCATCTCTGATGTCATCACTGCCACGTCAGCCCTAGCTGACGTCACCTGCTTAGGTTAGCGACACATCATCTGCTAACATCATCGCCAGTAAGCCTGCTGACGTCATCCGTTGACCGTTTCTGTTGACAGTTGACTTTGACCAGGTTTGACTGTTGACTTTGGGCTAGAGTTGACTTTTTGCAGTCCAGGTGCTCCTTACCCAGTTTTTCGCGTAGATTTTATTTTTGTAGACCATTTTTGCATATTTTGCTTCTAAATTAAGAATGAGGACAGGTCTTCTTCTTGTTGTAATAATCGTCGTCGACAATCTAGCAAACGTTTTTGCAAACGTTTTGACCACAATATTGAGACTTGCTATCATCGCAACAAATCAGCTGTTTCAATTTATGCTGCTACTGTTGCTAACACTAAGAGTGTCCAACCAATGGCTCCCGTCTCTAGACAGTCTAAGTCTTCAGGACGCACTTTCACCATGTCCACAGATGACCTTATAAACATCATCGCCAATGTCATTTGTATGGTTGGTAATGCATCTTATTCCTCCTCTCTTAGCTTTGTCTGGTATGTCTCCTTCCTCTTGGCTTATAGATTCTGCTTGTTGTAATCACATGACTCTTTACTCGTCCTTATTTTCTGAACTTAAACCTACACCACACCCTCTTAATATTCACACAGCAAATGGTTCCACAATGTCTGGTCATAATATAGGTTCTGTTTCGACCTCCAACCTCTCGGTTCTTGGTGTCTTTAATGTTCCTGACTTTTCTTACAATTTATTTTCTATGGGACAAGTAGCTTAGTTAGGTTATCGCATTATCTTTGATTATTCTGGGTGTATTGTGAAGGATCCAAGGACGAGACAGGAGCTTGAGACCGGTCCTAGAGTTGGGCGTATGTTTCCCGTGGACAACCTTCGTCTTCCATTTGTTGCTCCTGTTTCTGTTGCTGTCGCTGCTGTAGTTTCTTCTACTCCTTCCCTTGCACTTTGGCATGCTCGACTTGGTCACACATCTTCTTCTCGGGTACAACAATTGGCTTCTAGAGGTTTGTTAGGTTCGGTGTCTACAGAAAATTTTGATTGTGTTTCATGTCAGTTAGGAAAACAACCAGCTTTGCCGTTCAATACTAGTGAATCAATATCCACTGATATCTTTGACCTTATTCATTTTGATGTTTGGGGGCTTTCCTCTGTCTCTAGTATTGGTGGATCTCGATATTTTGTTGTCTTTGTTGATGAATACTCTCACTGTAGCTGAATTTTTAATATGAAACATCGTTCTGAATTATTGGAAGTATATTCTAATTTTGCAAAAATGGTTGAAACTCAGTTTTCCAAACGCATCAAAATTTTTCGATCTGATAATGCTCTTGAGTACACTCAATATGCTTTCCAAGCTGTTTTGCATTCCTATGGCACTATTCATCAACTAACTTGTCCAGGTACCTCTCAGCAAAATGGTAGAGCCGAATGAAAACTTCGTCATATTCTTGACATTGTTCGCGCTCTCCTTCTCTTTGCCAAAGTTCCTGCTCCTTTTTGGGGTGAAGCTGTTTTTCATGCTATTCATACTATTAATCGCATTTCGAGTCCTGTTATCCAAAATCAAACTCCATATGAGCGCCTTTTTGGGTCACCTTTAGACTATCACCACCTTCGCTCCTTTGGTTCTGCTTGTTTCGTTCTTCTTCAGCCACATGAGCATAACAAACTTGAGCCTCGGTCAAGGCTTTGTTGTTTTCTTAGCTATGGCAAAACTCAAAAGGATTATTGGTGTTATGATCCTGTCTCTCATCGTCTTTATATCTCTCGCAATGTTGTCTTTTGGGAACATCGCCTCTTTGTCGACCTCTCTCACTTTCGTGCTTCCCTGTCATCCTCCTCTATCTTAGATCTTTTTCCAGATGAGGCACATATTCCTTCTATAGCTGCTCCTGATCCTCTTGTAGTTGCTCCTGATTCTCCTGTAGACTTCTCTGTCCAACCAACAGATATCACTGATCCCTTTCCTAGTTCACCCTTTAATGAACAGGTGGAAGATGAACAGGTTGAAGACGAGCTACCCAACCCCAACCTTGAGCTTGGGTCCCCTGCTCCTGCTCCGCTTGAAGATCTTGCACAAGACATTCCACCTCGTCACTCAACTCGGGTAAGATCTATTCCTGTACATTTACTTGACTATCATTGTTACACTGCCTTTGCTACACTACACGAGCCTCACACCTATTATGAGGCTTCCACTGACCCTTTATGGCAGATTGCAATGAAAGAGGAACTTGATGCATTATCTAAAAACCATACTTGGGATTTGGTGACACCCCCGCCCCCCACCCCCAGGAAATTTGTGGTTGGTTGTAAGTGGATCTATAAGATTAAGACTCGCTCTGATGGGTCTATTGAGCGTTACAAAGCTCATCTTGTTGCAAAAGGTTTTACATAGGAGTATGAGATTGATTATGAAGAGACCTTTACTCTAGTTGCTTGTATCTCATCTGTCCATGCCCTCTTAACTCTTGCTGCTGCCAGTAAATGAGACATTTTTTAGATGGATGTCAAAAATGCATTCCTTAATGGGGATTTAAGTGAAGAAGTGTATATGCAACCTCCTCCTGATCTCTCTGTTGACTCAAACAAGGTTTGTCACCTTCGACGTGCACTTTATGGCCTTAAACAAGCTCCATGAGCTTGGTTTGCCAAATTCAGCTCTACCATCTCTCGCTTGGGTTACATGGCCAGTCATTATGATTTTGCCTTATTTCTTCGTCGCATTGAAAAAGACACTATTTTACTTCTCTTGTATGTGGATGATATGATCATAACTAGTGATGACCTCAGTGGCATTCAAGAACTCAAAGATTTTCTCAGTCAGCAGTTTGAGATGAAAGATCTTAGACATCTCAGCTACTTTTTGGGTCTTGAAATCAGTCGTTCTACAGATGGACTTTATATTACTCAAGCCAAGTATGCCTTTGACCTCATATCTCGAGCTGGACTCACTGATAGCAAGACTGTTGACACTCCAGTTGAGCTTAATGCGCATCTGACTCCCTCAGGGGAGAAACCATTGTCTAATCCCTCTCTTTACAGACGTTTGGTTGGCAACCTAGTTTATCTCACTGTCACTCGTCCAGACATTTCCTATGTTGTTCACCAGGTGAGCCAGTATCTGTCTACTCCACGATCGACTCACTATACTGCTGTTCTACGCATTCTTCGATACCTAAAGGGCGCTCTCTTCCGTGGTCTTTTCTACTCTGCTCAGTCTCCTCTTATTCTCCATGCATTTTCTGATGTCGAATGGGCAAGAGATCCCACTGATCGTAGATCCACCACTGGTTATTGCTTTCTTCTTGGTTCTTCTTTGATTTCTTGGCAAAGTAAGAAACAAACTCATGTGGCCACTCCAGTACTGAAGCAGAATATCGTGCCCTTGCTGATACCACATCTAAGCTCCTTTGGTTATGATGGCTTCTCAAAGACTTAGGTGTGTCTACATTCTCTGCTACTCATCTTTATTGTGACAACCAGAGTGCCATTCATATTGCTCACAATGATGTCTTCCATGAACGAACTAAACACATCGAGATCGATTGTCATTTTACCGTTATCATCTTGTCCATGGTGCTCTCAAGCTGATCTCAGTCTCCTCTAAAGATCAACTTGCAGATATCTTCACCAAGTCACATCTTAAGAGACGCCTTCATACTTTGGTTGACAACCTCAAGTTGGTCTCACATCCACCTTGAGTTTGAGGGGGGCTGTTAACGTGTATAGTGTTGTGGGCTTTAGACCCAACTAGATTACTTGTATAGCACATATTCTTGTACTACACTCTTACTTGTATTGCACTCATATGCCTCTTATATAAAAGTACTCATGTATATTCTTTCTCTAAGAAATACAATACAATTATTCAATATTTCTAACACAATAAATCACAATCACACGTGATCAACCCTAATCATGAGAATGCAAATTAACCACCCAAATTTTGCTTTGGATATAACTTTTAATTTGTTGATTAGATTTAAGCACACGATATAACATTTTGATGGTCAGTGCTTCTAGATTTGTTTACAATTAAGTATTTGGAGATGTAATGGTCAAAATAATGATTTTATCCTTTTTGCAATGACAATGTTAAATAAAGGTTGCAAAATGTAGGGTTTAGAGTTTAACATCATTAAAAAAAAAAAAAAAAAAAAAAAAAAAAAAAAAAACCTAGGGTATATAAGCTTCTGGTCTGCCAGATAGGGCTCTTCAATTTTTTATTGGACAGTAATTGCTCTCATTTTCTTCAACTAGAAGGCAGACAAAAAAAAAAAAAAAACAAACAAACAAACAAAATGAAATTTCAGGGATTAACATTGGAAATTTCGAAGGTGTTCTACACTACGGTGTCTACGCACTTTGAAGGGCAGCTTGCTGGCAGTGACTTTAAATGTGTTACGGATTTGTTTGCTGCTTGCACTCATTTGTGCAAACGGGGCCAGGTTTTATTAACTTCATTTCTCCAATAGTTTTCATCTGAACAATAATACGTTGCAGGCTACTCTTTTTCTCTGCAAACATAACAAGAGATTAATTAATTGCATAAATCTAAAAACTTGTACAACAATAAGGCCACCAAATAATGAACTCACTAGCTTCAGGGGCGACGTTGTTCGGCTCAGCAAACACCCTCGCAGTGGCAGATGAGAGAAACAAAAAGAGAAGCATCACGATCATGATAATCCTCATGGAAATCTTGGCATCCATTTTGAATGGAAGAGACACCAGTTCATACTTCAAACATTACTTATGTGATATATATATACACACATACACTTCCAAAAGGCAGCGTTCAATCTTCTTCTTCTTCTTCTTTTTTTTTTTTTTTTTTTTTTTTTACGTCAATTAAAAAGTAGTCAATACCGGTGTCTGCGGCTACCTTTTTCACTTTTCTTAAATCTCAGCCCACCAGTGCAATTTCATGGTCTCTTCATGTTTTTTCTTCTAAAGGGCAAGGGCATCTTTTCATACTGTTAACTAGTGCGAAATATACAAGGTTAGGATCAAGTTATACTAACATAATCTCTCTCTCTCTCTCTCTCTCTCTCTCTCTCTCTCTCTCTCTCTCTCTCTCTATATATATATATATATATATATATACTAATGTATAATCCGTGTATATGTATGGTACAATTAAAAACAACACAATTACACATATATGGATTCAAGTTATATATTGTTTAAAGGGATAATTATAGTAAACCCACTTATGGTATGACATGTTTTCACTTTGTCCACCCATTGTGTAAAACTTAACACTTTGCCTACTAGAGGTTACTCCCGTTAGGGCTCTGTTATCCACCTTTGGCTTTTTCGATAGAAAACAACTTTTACAACCAAAACATAACATAACACGAATAAAAAAGTTAGGGTTTGAATTTTTTTGAAAGAGCTTGGATTATGGGGTTTTGTGTCTCTATACAAACTACTGGTCTCCTTTGCTGAAATTCCTTTGAAAAATAATCAAGAAAGAAGGAAGTCAAGAAAGATAGGGCAGCATCCTACAAGGACAAAGATAGCAACACATGTTTCAAGAGTTGAGTTCAAGGGTTTGGTTCTATTTAATGATCTATTGCTTTAACAATTAACATTAATCTTTCTCGTAAAATATTTAGCATTGGAAGAAAACAAAATCAAGCGATAAAATTAGCCGGCATGAAATGCTTTCCTTCTACAACTCTGTTCTCTAAACGAGCAGCAAGAACCTCTGCCTTAGCATCCAATAAAACAAACTTTACCTCACTGGCATAGTGTCCTAGTTCATAATTTGGGTCTACAGATCTGAGAATATTTCTGTATTGCTTCTGGAGAGCTAAACACTCAAGAATCACAATTTTTCTGTTAGCTAAGCTCTCTTGTAAGGCATCACGTAGTGTTTCAAGCCATGGAATCCGATCTTCATCTGAAAGAGGGATCCCTTTGTGCATCTTTTCTGTTAAGTTGAACAAGTGAAAATGCTGAAAAGTATAAAACAGATTATAGTTTTTATCCAATAGAAAATAAGTTTATATAAATACCTTTATTTGAAAGTGGATGATAATCATCAGCATCAAGAAAGCTGCAATTAATAACTTTTGCCAGCATCTCACCTATGGTGCTGTTGAACCACACATTCAAATAAATGAATACAAAAGGAGAGCAAAAGATGCGAGTGAGATAGAGAAACGATGGACCAAAAATGTTGGCATGTCCATTTGATCTTGTTTTGATACACATCTTTTTTTTCTACAAAACCCCCCTCTTTGATCTTGTTTTTTTTTTTTTTTTTTTTTAATTTTTTTTTTAATTTAGAGGAGAGAGACATAAAAGTGAAGATAAAATACATTTTTATCCCTGATTTTAATAGAGGTGGGTAACAAATTGAAGTTCAGATGAGCAAAGTGTAAAGTTTTAAACTGATAGGCCAAAAACGTATTGACCCCTTGTGATGGATTAATTGATTAATTAGCCAAGTTTATTAATTAATCAAATTAACATGCAATTGTACGTGGTAGCACAAACAAATCACCAAATTACTAAATGCAGCGGAAATTAAATTTGACACGGGTGATTTGTTTACGAATGGGGAAAACCACCGAGGCAAAACCCCATCGAGTGATTTTAAGGTCACCACTCCCAAAAATCCACTATTATCAAAACAAGCGGTTACAAGTAAAGGAATCCCAGTACCTTATACCAACCTACAGTTGAACCCTTACCCCAATACTCAATTAGACTTGTTATGTAGTGACAATCTCTTTTTATAATACACGGCTCCCAGTACGTGACTAACCAATCTAATACGTGGATCCCAGTACGCGGCTTACTCCTTTGCATGAATCTAAGTACATGACTAACTCCACAGCAACCCTTTGATTGTTGTAGTTGATTTACAGCAGCTTCACATAGAAACACCAATAAGATCTTCAATGTTGGTGCAAGAGACTTTGCTTGGTTATAGAACCCAAAGGTGTACAAGAAACGCAGCAAGAACTCTTTCTTCTGTAGTAGGAGACTAGGGTTTCAAACAGAAAATCTTATGAAGCTCTCTAGGGTTAGGTTTTTCTACCTCCTTTAAATAGGAGCTTAATGGGCTCTCCTATTCCAAATAAGTTTACACAAATCTTGGGCTTTCCTAGTCCAATAAGGATTATATAAACTCATAAACAAATAGCCTTTTAGAATAAAAACGTTGCTGGCTATAGTCTGAAACCCGTAAGCTCGATAGATCGAGACATCTGTCGAGCTTTAATGAATCTTGACAAATTGAACTTCTTTCAAGGAGGTATCGAGACCTGCAGATTGCACTTTTCTTGAGTAGTCTTCATGTCTTCAATTTAACTGCTTGTAATGATCATCTTGAACCTACTTAGATTTACCCAAATACAAGTAAAGTGCGTTTTGTCAAAGGAGATGCCAATTACATAAAAATATGTCCCTAACATAAACCACGAGTAGACAAAGTGAAAACGGGCCATACCACAGGTAGGTTTACTGTAATTATCCCTTGTTTAAATCATATATATATATATATACATTAGTTTTTACTATTCCTTTCTTCTTTATTTATTTTATTTTCTGGATATACACCAGTGTGGATGATACTGTACCGTACCGATCGGTATGGCCGGTATATATTGTGCTAGCCAGTGCACCGGTACAGGAACACCCCCTGTTTCGTACCGGAAAAAATACCGGCCGTACTGGCGAAATCTGCCTGTTTCGGCCGGTAAATGGATACCTGGCCGAAACATGAAATGTTTTTCTTCTTTTTTTTTGTTGTTGTAATTTTGGCAGTTTAATTTTAAAATCCTAAGGCTAGTGCAAATCTGAGTAAGCCAAGAAAACCTAGCAAAAAGAAGGAGAAAAATGCACAATAGCTTTGCAAAATGAAGTTAGAATCACCTCTTCTTCTAGACTTTGACTTCATTATTCTTCACATTTTTCTTGTACCATCTTCTTTTGACTTAAAGATGACGGATTTGCTTTTGCTGTTTTCTAACTTTGTTCTCTACACTCCACTCTTCCCTGGTCTTACCTTTTGCTTTTTCAATGTCAATACTGAGTGACTTGTATGCTTGGTCAAAAGAGTACACTTGCCTTCTGATTTTCTCAAAGCATTAGATGATATTTTGAATTGGTGTCACCAATCTTTTGACACGTGGGATTGGCATTTATTGAGTTTGGTGGGTGTTGATTATTTAATAGTTTTAACTTTTATATATTTATATGTTGATAAATCCATCAAAAAATATAAAAAGTTGCCAAAGTGAAATGAAAAAAAATTCCAAATAGGAATCTGCAATCATTCACCAACAAAGACAAAAACAAAAAAAATAAAATAATGTTTTTTATTTTAATACTAGGCTGGCTAGGATTTTTTTTTTTTTTTTTTTTTTGAAGTTAGAGTATTCACAGTGGTGGTGCTAAAATTTTTAGCTTTAGCACCTCAAAAAGCTATTTTATCTATTTTGCCATCTCACTTCACAATATACCCAATATCAAATGTTCTATTTTTTTTATCACTTCATCTAAAATAATAAAGGAAGTGAAAGAATTTGAGTTTTTTAATTGAAAGAAGAGATATAATCTTAATAAAATATTGTTTTCTTTTTTTTAATAACTTACTACAGCCAACTGGTATTTATACTAGTTTACTGTAGCTGTAAAAAATTTAGTTTTAGCTTCTCCAATAACACATGATTTTTTGGTTCTTCGGTGGTAAAATAGTTATTTTTGCTAAAATACAATCACCATTGTGAATGTTTTTATTGTTTTTGTTAAGTTTTTAGGTTGGATAGTTGCTATTTGGGTGATGCTAGCTAGGCTTACTGGGGAGAAGGGGGGCATAAGGTTTTGGAAGGGGAGCCAACTACAAAAATAAAATATATAATAACTAAAAAAAATTTGGACTCGGGGGAGCTGGGCCTCCACTTGGGTTCGTCCCTGGATTGAGGTAAGTTATTGGTTTATGGTGAAAAAAGAGTGTTTAAACTTTAAATAAAGTAACAGAATCTCTCCTTGAGTAGGAGCTCTCTCTCTCTCTTAACTAGTTGCAAGACTTCTCCCTCCCTTAGGTCACCTAAGGACTTGTATTTTCAATTTTACTTTGTTTTTTGGTCCTAAATCATCTATCATGTCAGAAGATGTAATTAATGGCTTGGAGAAAATGAAGTTGACAACGGAAGAAGAAGAAGTGATTACAATATTGGATGAAGGTCGGAAGGAGGAGATTGAAAGCTGTTTTTTGAGTCTGCTTGGCAAGTTTCTTACTTGCAAACCATTCAATAAACGAGCATCTTAGACCACGTTGAGGTGAGCCTTGGGCTTGGTAGAGGGGGTACAGATTGTGGAAGTAGGTTCGAATTTGTTCCAGTTCAAGTTTCATAGGGAATTTGATATGGACCGAGTTCTCAAAGGAGGTCCCTAGTTCTTTGATAATGAAGTGCTCCTACTACGAAGGTGGCAACCCGATATGACAATAGCGAACATCAAATTTGATTATGTTGCTCTCTGGATTTAGATATGGGGGGAGCCATTTGATATGTCTTCACCTAAAGTTTCTTCTGAGATTGGTAGTCGTTTGGGGGAGGTGGTGGAGGTAGAAACGAGACAGAAATTAGACGCACAGAATCTCTTTATGAGAGTTAAGATGGCAGTCCCAACGTCCAAATCCATTCGACGTGGTGATTTCATTGATGGCTCATTTAGACAGCGTTCATGGGTTACGTTTAAATATGAACGTCTTCCATTGTTTTGCCACTTTTTTACCTATTGGGCCATGATCTCAAGAACTGTGCCGAACACTTTGCCTTAAGCAAGAATGGTGGCGAGGTGGTGTGCCAATATGGAGAGTGGTTAAAATTTGTAGGAGGACGTCCTCGTTCACCCTCTAGGATGGGTTCAACTAGGATTCAGAACCCAAACAATGAAGATAGGACCAAGGAATAGTTCGGGAACAAAAGTATCTAAGAGGCACTGGCAGTGGATCATGTAACCAACAAGGCAAACCCTACAGAGGGTGACACACAAGCAAAAGGAAAGAATGTGAGATCAGGGATTTTCCTGATTTGTATGGAGAGTATTTCTGAAACCGAAGGGATAATTATGGAAAGTTTAAGGCCACTTTCTTCGGTTAGCAACACAGAGGCGCCAAATTCAAAATGGGATAGTATCTCACACAATTTTTCTCTGCAACATGTGGAAGTCACATTGCCATCACCAGCTAAGGTGCATGTGGGAAGGAAGGAGCATGCTGGGCCTTAAGCTTCTAAACAAAAGCCCACTTGGACAAGGCTTATACAGATGGAGTATGGGCCAAGGATAGAAAACACAGAAGTAAACCGACATACATTAGGCAAGAGAGGACTACAGGAAGCTTAGCTTGATTTCGACACAAAGACTGAAGGTAAGGTGGGGAAATGTAGTAGACATCAGGGAGATGTTCAAAAGAATGAAACGGTGGGGGTGCAGGAGCACCCTTGCAGAGCAAAATGAGGCTATTAAGTCGGAACTGCCAAGGGCTTGGGAACACTTGGACAGTTTGTAGGCTTCACAAGTTGGTGAGGTATCAAGCTCCCACAATGTGTTTTTTAATGGAGAAACGTTTAGACAGATAGAGTTTTGATAAACATTGTAGAGAACTACTGTTTCCAAACAAGTTTATAGTAAAGAAGCCACATGGTGAAGGAAGGTTGGCTCTCATTTGGAAATCAGAGGTTAAGATATGGAGGTTATGTTAGGTTCTAAAAACTTAGGATTTGATGTATTTAGAACTCTAATGTGTAATGTTGGCAAACCATGATCAAAACAATATGTTTAGTCTTGTTTAGGCTTGCTCAAAGTTGTGTAATTCATGTAAAGTTGGAATCAAGAGGCTGTAGATGCATTAGTGCATTTCGGCCTGGCTCGATCGATCGAAGGATAGACTCGATCGATCGAAAGTCGGCCAGAATGTTTTTCTGCAGAATTTCCAACTCAGCCCTATCTCATTAAACGTTTTGGGTTTTATGTTTTTGCTCTAGGTATATAAGGAAAAACCCTAGCCACGTTTTGTGAGTTGCTCAGGTTGTATTGTTGCTCATATTTTGCGGTTTGTGTGAATCTCTTGTGAGATCCTTGAGGAGCTTTCCTTCACATAAACTTAGGGTTTTCAAGGTAGAGATATTATCAACACCTTGATGATCAACTCAGTTGTTGCCATTGGAGCTTAAAGAAACACAAGCAGGAGTGCTTGTATCTTGTGGAGAATCCAAGAAAGAAGGAGTCCATCGATTCGGAGCTTGGACGTGGTCGTGTCAGTAAGTTCTACTGGTGGGTAGCATTAGGAAGTTGAGCGTGGGTGCTTGTAAGTCCTTTTGTATGAAATTCGATTCTTTCATATAGTGGATTCAAGTTTACCTTGAGGATAGCTAGGTTAAATCCTCCTAGGTTTTTTACCGGTTTGGTTTTCCTGGGTGATCATATCTTTGTGTTCTTTATATTTCCGCTGCTTTATATCTTGATATGATTATTTGATTGCGTTAACCTAGATTTGCATAATTTGACTAAGTTAATCACTTGGCTAATAAACTAGGTTAATCCAATTGTTGTGTTTTAAGGGGTCTAAAAACCGTTCAAGTGGTATCAGAGCAGGTAGCTCTCTTGTTGCAGATCTTTTGATTTCTGAGCTGATCCTTGACCCCTGTTGTCATGGAACACGGACACTCTCTGGTTATTCCTCCTCATTTCGATGGGAATAACTATGCTTATTGGAAAGTAAGGATGAAAGCTTTTCTGAAATCTATTGATGAGAAGGTTTGGAATTCCGTTGAGTACGGATGGGAGAAGCCCACTACTCCTGTGAGTGAGTGGCAAACTTCTTAAAAAGAAGTAGCTGGGTTCAATAGCAAAGCTATGAATGCCATCTTTAACGCTGTGTCTATGGAGGAATTTAAGAGAATCTCTAATGTTGAGGTTGCTCATACTGCTTGGAAAATCCTCTAGACTGTGCATGAAGGCACAAAGGCAGTTAAGATTAATAAATTGCAGCAATTGACTTCTAGATTTGAAAGCATTAGGATGTCTGATGATGAATCTTTTGATGAATTCTATGCTAAAGTGAATGATATTGTTAATTCTGCTTTTAATCTGGGTGAAATCTATGATCAACCTAAAATTGTTAGGAAGATTCTTAGATCCTTGACTGAAGACTTTAGACCCAAAGTAACTGCCATTACTGAGAGCAATGATGTGGACTCCATCCCTGTTGATGAGCTTGTAGGATCTCTTCAGTCCTATGAGCTAGACCTACCCAAAGCTAGCAAATCCAAGTCAATGGCTCTTAAGTCAGTTGATGATGTTGAAGTTGGTGGATTTGATGATGAGCTCTCTGCTACAAAGATTGCTTACCTTGCCAAGAACTTTAGAAACTTTCTTAGGAACAGTAACAGAAAGGCAAGAAATACTAACACTGCTGAACCTAGAAATTTTAGGAAGAATGATCCCACTAAGGTTAGCAACACTGAAAAACCTAGAGAAAAAGTAGGTCAATCTTTCAATAATTCTTTGGGTTCACAATGTTTTGGATGTTAAGGGTATGGTCATGTTAAATCTGAATGTCCTACATTCTTGAGGTCTAAGGGCAAAGCTATGGCTGTAACCCTTAGTGATAATGAGGTTTCTGATGATGAGTCTGGATGTGATGAGGATGGAAACTTCATTGCTTTCACTGCTACTGCTGTAGTCAATGAAAGCGTGTCTGTTGAAGAGAACCCTTTTGATGGGGAACTCTCTGAGGATGTAGATCTTTAAGAGGCCTATAATAAACTTTGCAAAGTTGCTGTAAAGGATGCTATGAATGTTGAACTTGGCCTGAAGAAAATTGAATCTCTTGAGCTTGAAAATAAAATTTTTCTTGTTAAATTGTTTGATGCTAATGATCTTTTGAACAATGTGAAATCTGAGAATATGCTCTTGCTTGATAAAGTTAAAACTTTGGAACATGATTTATCTATTGCTAGATCTGCTAGTTCTAAACTTGATCAAATGCTGAATGTTCAAAAGTATCCTTCTGACAAATCTGGTTTAGGTTTTGTTGAAAGCATCTCTGTGTCTGCACCACATTCCACAAACTTTGTTCCTTCATCTTCTTCTGAACCTTCCGTGAGTGAGGTTGTGAGTGAAACTGTCAAACCCCCTGTGAGTGAGGTTGTCAAACCTATAGAAGTTTCACCATCTAGGAAGATTAGGGTTGATGTGAAAGAGTCTAAACCTAAGGAGTCTACCCTTTCTAAGGACAAGATGCATGGTAAACCTGCTTGGGTTTGTCATTTTTGTGGAAATTCTGGACACATTTGTCCTAACTGTTATAAGCTTCAAGCTGCTAAGAGAGCAAACAAACCAAAAGTGCCTGTGCCTCAAGCACAAGATCCTATGACACTCATTGGTGAATTGGTAAAGGCTTTAAACCTTTATTCCAATCTTGAAGTTGGAAATCACTCGAACGTAAATAGGAACTCCATTGCTCGTGGTGCATCTAAAAGGTTTTGGATGCAAAAGACTCAATCTAATTGAGTCTTTCTAACATGGTCCTTGTGCTTCATTGCTCTACTCTTTTGTGACCATTGTTCTTTGGTTTTTGTATGTTTTTGTTTCTAGGATTTGCATTGCATAACATTCATGCATTTAATTCTATGATTTTTTTTCTCTCCTTTGAATAAATAAAAAATTAAAAAAAATTAAAAAAAAAAGGAGGAAAGCAAATTGTGTTTGGCTTTATTTTTCTTGGTTTTTGAAAACAAGGTTGGTCAATTTATTTACACATAACATGTCTTGTGTTCCTTGTTTAGCTTTGATGAGTTTATTTATTGCACTTTACTAGTTGAAACTTTGTAGTGCATGTTGTGTGGGAAAGACATTTATGGTTTTTGATCGCTTTGTCTTGATCTTGAAGTCACATGTTATTTGACTGTCGGAATTGATCCTTTTAAGAAAGGCATAAATAACCATCTCACCACTGTTCACTAGCCAATCATGACCACCTTAGTGCATATCGTAAGATTCTGTGCTCGAGAAAGTGTAGCACATGCACAAAAAAAACATAAGGTGAAGCCTCGGTTTAGTTGCTTAATGCTTAAAATTGGTGTGTACTATTAGGCTTGATGCCAAATCACATAATTAAAATTGGTGTGTACTATTAGGCTTGATGCCAAATTACATAATTAAAATTGGTGTGTCTATTATGAGGCAAAATTCAAGAAACTTACAAGATTGCAAGCTTATGATCTATGAGATGTGGGAGTTATATGATGTAACTCTTTTTGTGATAGTCTCTTTCAAATTCTATGTGATGAATTTTGTAGACTTTGTGTTTAATTTCTATTTACATATCACCTCACATGTATCTCAAGTTTTTGCTAATTGCACACACTACACAAGTTACTCTTTGCTAAACACTGTACATGTTATTGTGTGTGTTTTTGGTTTGACCAACCAAGTTTTGAAAATACCTTGAGTATTATGCAAAACATTTTTTTTGCTTGAGAATTTAAAGGGAGAATGGCTGAAATTTTCTTTGAAAAACTGGGCTTAAAACTTGGGTTTTTGAAAAAGCATTTCATCTCATACTCATGCATTTTGTTCATCAATTTTAATGCTTTGAGGAGTTAGTGCCCAAAATGTGTTTATTCTTTTTCAACACTGTGTTTTTTTTTCAAAAATTTTGTGAGCCTCTGCCTGTTTCAATCGATCCATTCTGTTTTTTGATCGATCAAAAATGTGTTTAAAATTCTTTTAAGAGTCTCGGGTTGATTCAATTGATCGAATGTAATTTTCGATCAATCGAATATTGTGAATTAGGTTTTTAAAATATCAGACTTTGACTTGTTCAAGTCACTGTTCAAAAAGTTTCAAACCTTTTTCACTCTCTCTCCGACTCGGCAAGGCTAAATCACCAATTTTTTGTCATTTTCTTCCGAATCTTTTGCAAGGTTTTTGTCCTCTAAGGTCGGTATGTCCATTATACCCCTCCTTTTTCTTTTATTTACATGTTTCATGCATTATTCATTGCAATTTTCGGACTTCTTTCTTTTTGGGATTTTTGATGATTCAAGCCTTTTTAAGTGAAATTGATCATTGGGTTTTTGTTGGGACATGATATAAACATGATATTGAAGGTTTAATTTGGTCAATTTTGTGATTTGTGAAAAATTGAAAATTCTAAGGCTTGTAATTGATTCGAATTGGGGATTTGTTCAAATTGGGTTCAATTGATGCAATTGGCTTGTTGAATTGATGTAATTGATCATTATATTATGTATTCTAACCTGTGTGATGATCAATTAGTCAAATTTTTTCCAAGATCTTAACAAGTGGTTTTCAATTTTGGGGTTTTTCTTTTAGAAACTCTGTGCTCAAGCCAATTTTGTGAAATTGAACTTAAATTGAACATAGTTTTACTGCATTAGAACATGCATCATGACATTGTAATTGTTCATGCATCATATAGATTTTTGTTCTATATTTTTTTTATGCTAACTTGCAGTTTGCCTTTGGTTTGTGCTTTATTTTGTCCTTTTGGTTCTATCTTTGTGTCTTTGTCCTTTCCTTAGCATCATGCCTAGGAAGACTAGAGCTCATAGGTCTGTTCCCTCACCTTCTCCTCCCCCATCTTCTTTTGACCGTGAGAAGTTTCCTAGTGAGAAAAACCAAGAGATTTTTAAGACACTGAATCTTAAGAGAAAGATATGGGCTGAGTGTTCTGTTGTGTTAGATGAGCTTGATCCTGCCATTAGGGCAAATTTTGAGCGTCGGGGCTGGTTACCTCTGCTGGATATTTCTGATTCGCCTCTTCCAGCTACCCTGATTAGAGAGTTCTTTTCGAACATCTCTATCCGCATCTATGATTCCAACACTTTCGTAAAGAGTTGGATACGAGGTGTAGAGTACACAATTACTCCTACTGTAGTGGCTGATGCTCTAGGGGTACCTTTGGTCCAGCACCCTGTCTACCGTTATGATGAGTCTCCTCTTTTGAGTGATGTCATGTCATACATCACTGGGTTTTCTATCCAGTGGGGTTCTGATCCTAGGATCACCACTGCTGAGCTATCTGAGTTGCATTATCTCTTCTTTAGGATAACATGTCATTCTATATGGCCCATTTCTCATCTTCACATAATTCCTCTCGAGCGGTGTGTCTTTCTGTACGCTCTTGTTACTAATGCTCCTATTAGTTTTCCTCACTTGTTTCTCCGTTCTTTGAACGAAGTTTATAGGAGTTTATCTTCTTCTCATGCTCTTGTCCATCCCATTTTTATTCATAGGATTTTGTTATATCTTGGTCTAGATGATTTCCCTTCTTCTGAGCCCATACATGTTATTGCTCTCATAGGTGCGTCTTTTCTTAGATAGAGGCTTGCTCATCTTCGAGCTAGCTCTAAACACTCTAGGTCTGAGCCTTCTGGTAGCGCACCTCCTCCTTCTTCTTCTACAGGTCCTGCTAGTGAGGATGTTGCTGATCCTGTTGGTGATGCTGCTGCTGCTGATGTTCCTCCACCTCCTTCGGATGACTTTGATATACGTCGTACCTTGGAGACTGTCATGACCGTTCAGGCGGCTCATGGTCAGATTTTGGTGGACTTGCTTGATGAGATACGTGCTTTGCGAGCCGACTTAGCGCATCCTCATTCACCCTCACCACCTCCTTTTGATGATGGCGTGTGATTGTCATTTGGCATTCCGTCACAAAAAGGGGGAGTAGAGTTTTGACACTTGTAGAGGAGTTTTTGTAGTTAGGGGGAGTATTTCTTTTGTTTTGCGGAGCTAGTGGAGATATTAGATTGTATCTAGGTGCTTCACTTTGTATATCATTTTTTTGGGGCTATTTATGTTAGGGGGAGATACGTTTATTTTGATATACATGGTTCTTGTTTCATGTGTTCACTACTTATTGATTTATATTTATGAGTTCTTCATTGATATATGTCTTTATTATGTGTCGTGTTAAACATACAAGAATGTTTTATTTTTGTTGTATCTTTTTTTTTTTGACAAAAGTGGTAGAAATTTTTGTTGTATCTAACTTAAGGGGAGAGTTAGTTTACATATCTGTTGATTTACTGTTTTTCTATCACACATGCGTTTATGCGTTTGTTGAGTGTTTCAGGAATATACAGGTTGATTCAATTGAGCTGCTGTCTACACTTGCAACTGATGGATAGTAGTTAGGATTGAATTTGTGTTTATGAGCATTATTTTTGTAAAGGGCTTTTATTTGTAAACTTTGAGCTTTTAATTTGTGTTTTGTCAAGGATTGCCAAAGGGGGAGTTTGTTAGGTTCTAAAGACTTAGGATTTGATGTATTTAAAACTCTAATGTGTAATGTTGGCAAACCATGATCAAAACAATATGTTTAGTCTTGTTTAGGCTTGCTTAAAGTTGTGTAATTTATGTAAAGTTGGAATCGAGAGGCTGCAGATGCATTAGTGCATTTCGGCCTGGCTCGATCGATCGAAGGATAGACTCGATCGATTGAAAGTCGGCCAGAATGTTTTTCTGCAGAATTTCCAACTCAGCCTTATCTCATTAAACGTTTTGGGTTTTATGTTTTTGCCTTAGGTATATAAGGAAAAACCCTAGCCACGTTTTGTGAGTTGCTCAGGTTGTATTGTTGCTCATATTTTGCAGTTTGTGTGAATCTCTTGTGAGATCCTTGAGGAGCTTTCCTTCCCATAAACTTAGGGTTTTCAAGGTAGAGATATTATCAACACCTTGATGATCAACTCAGTTGCTGCCATTGGAGCTTAAAGAAACACAAGCGGGAGTGCTTGTATCTTGTGGAGAATCCAAGAAAGAAGGAGTCCGTGGATTCGGAGCTTGCACATGGTCGTGTCAGTAAGTTCTACTGGTGGGTAGCATTAGGAAGTCGAGTGTGGGTGCTTGTAAGTCCTTTTGTATGAACTTCGATTCTTTCATATAATGGATTCAAGTTTACCTTGAGGATAGCTAGGTTAAATCCTCCCCAGGTTTTTTACCGGTTTGGTTTTCTTGGGTGATCATATCTTTGTGTTCTTTATATTTTCGCTACTTTATATCTTGATATGATTATTTGATTGTGTTAACCTAGATTTGCATAATTTGACTAAGTTAATCACTTGGCTAATAAACTAGGTTAATCCAATTGTTGTGTTTTAAGGGGTCTAAAAACCGTTCAGGTTATAAACTTTACAGACAACCATATACTAGCGAGAGTGGTGGAAGAAGATGGCTTTGCATGGATGTTAACTTGTTTCTATGGGTGGCTCGAAGCAAGCCAAAAGCCCAAATCATGGGCTCTTCTTGCTCACCTGCGTTCGTTTGTTGATGGTCCATGGTGTTGCGTAGGTGATTTTAATTCTATCCTACACTCCTCTGAGAAACAAAGTAAATTCGTCATCCGCTCAAATAGATGGATGACTTTCGAAGATTGTTGGATGATTGTAACTTGGCAGATTTGGGCTTTGTTGGATACCTATTCAGATGGAATAATAAAAGGCCAGGGTTGGAAAATACTAAGGAAAGGTTAGATAGGGCTGTAGGTAACATGGGTTTGAGGGAAAATTTTCAAGTGAGCTCGATTACCCATCTCTTTTCCCATGCATCTGATCATCGACCTTTACTTCTACAAGCTATATCAGCCTTGAGGTGCCGTGGCAGAAGCACAAGGTTTTTCAGGTTTGAAAAGGCTTGGTTGATGAGGGATGATTGTGAGAAGGTCAATAATGATGCGTGGAGTTCAGCAGGTACCACAGAATTAGGTTTGAGACACATGAAGGAGAAGATTAGTAGGTGTGGAACAGAACTGCATGCATGGGGTGCTTCTAATACTCATCCGAATGTGGAAGAAAACAGGAAAGTACAAAAACGGGTGGAAGAGCTAAGCATGGAGGACCCGACGGTGGAGAACAAATCTAAATTCCTGGCAGAAAGCAAGATACTTGATGACTTGCTTCTCAAACAGGAAATATATTGGGCCCAATGGTCCAGGGTCTCATGGTTGAAGCATGGTGACAGGAATACCAAAATTTTTCACGCCAAAGCCTCTCAAAGGTGAAGGAGAAATTTCATTCATGTGGTCAAAGATCAATACAATTGTTGGGTGGAAGAGCCTGAAGAGGTTGCAAGTGTGGCAATTGAGTACTTTGAGAGTATTTTTCGTTCAGGCACATGTCAAAGAATGGAGGAATGTCTTAGTGTAGTGCAACATAAGGTGACCCCAGATATGCATGATATCTATTCCAGTGATTATAGTGCGGAGGAAATCAAAGCAGTGTTGTTCCAAATGGGACCAACAAAGGCTCCTAGACCCGACGGTATGAATGCTCTTTTTTACCAAAAATATTGGCATATTGTTGGGGATGATGTGATTGCAGCTGTTTTAGACTTTTTGAATTCTGGTAGTATGATTCCTGAAATTAATTATACTCATATAGTTCTTATTCCAAAGGTGAAGTTTCTTGAAAAAATATCTGATTTTAGACCTATTAGTCTTTGTAATATCATATATACAATTATTTCAAAAGTAATGGTTAACAAGCTGAAACATATACTTCCTCAGTTGATAGCTCCTACTCAGAGTGCTTTTGTTCCAGGCAGACTTATCACTAATAATGTACTAATTGCATATGAAACCTTGCATGCCATGCACAGTAGGAAATTGGGCAAGAAGGGTTCTTGAAGGGAATAATGATCAGGTTGGGCTTTCCTATGAATTGGATTGCGAGGGTGATGTGCTGTGTCTCTACTTCCTCATTCTCAGTACACATCAATGGCAAATCATATGTGAACATTATTCCTTCGAGAAGACTTCATCAGGGGGATCCACTGTCTCCTTACCTATTCTTGTTATATGCAAAGGGGTTCACAGCTTTGCTGGCAAGATCAAAAGAGGAGGGGCGGTTTAATGGGGTTGTGGTTTGTAGAAGTGCACCTTGTATATCCCTTTTCTTTTATGCAGATGACTCATTACTATTTTGTCAAGCATCTCTGGAGGAAGTGCAGTGTATCACAGATATTCTCCAGTTATATGCAGCTTCATCTGGTCAGTGCATCAATTTTGAAAAATCATCCATGTACTTTAGCAGCAACATGAATGGTGGACAAAGAGAAATAATTAAAAATATGTTAAGGGTGAAGGAGGTGGAAAGATTTGAGTCTTATTTGGGGTTACCCATGCTACTAGGCTGATCAAAATACCAAGCTTTCTCATTCTTGAAGGATAGAGTTTGGGAAAAAAAATGCAAGGATGGAAAGGGAAAATGTTGTCAAGAGCAAGCAAAGAGGTGCTGATTAAGGTTGTAGCCCCATCCATTCCCACGTATACAATGGGGGTATTTCTAATACTTGCGAAGCTTTGTAATGAACTTAATGCTTTGTGTGCAAGATTCTGGTGGGGTTAAACAGGAGATGAAAGGATGATTCATTGGAAGAGCTGGGGGGTCATATCTCAACCTAAAAAAGAAGGTGGAATGGGTTTTCGCGATTTGAAGGATTTTAACTTAGCTATGTTAGCCAAGCAAGGGTGGAGATTGATTCAAGAAAAGGATTCACTTCTATACAGGTGCTTTAAGGCTAGGTACTTCCCACGGTACAATTTTCTGGATATTTCGGATGTGCCCAACAGCTCCTATGTTTAGAAGAGCTTAATGGCAGCCCAACCTATTCTAAAAGAAGGGTGTTGTTGGAGGGTGGGTGATGGGTCTGCAACTCGGGTTACAGCAGATAAGTGGTTACCGAATCAGGTCACAAACCGTGTACTTCATCCACCGATGGAGGAGGAATGGGAGTGGTGGGTTTCGGACCTCATTAACTGGAGGACAAACTCATGGGACCACGAGGTGATAGAGTCTAACTTTCAAAGGTCTGATGCTGAGGCTATTCTTCACATCCCCTTGAGTCATAGACAAGTCCCTGATGTGCTCTTTTGGCTTCACACCAAGAGTGGTGAATACTCGGTGAAATCAGGCTATCACACGACAAGGTTGATCTCAAGGTAGGAAGCTAACGTGGGTGAGAGTTCAAGGGTGGTGCTTGGAAGCTCGGTTTGGGCAAAGCTGTGGAAACTTAGGATTCCTAACAAAATAAATTTTTTTGGTAGGAGAGCCTGCCTTGATATTTTGCCTACACGTCAGAATCTGGCTCGAAGAAGAATTATTGAGGATGACAGGTGTAAGGCCTGTTCACTGGCCAAGGAATTAGGATACTATGTTTTGTGGGAATGTGGGATGGCCCAAGACATATGGGTTGGCTGCCCAAGTCGCTTGCAGAAGGGTACGTCTGGTCATTATGATATGCTGCATTTGGTTGAAAGTATGCAACGCAAACTGACTAATGAAGAACTGGAACAGTTTTGGGTCCAAAGTTGGATAATGTGGAACCAACGAAACTCTGTGTTGTATAGTGGCATCATCCAAGACCCAGGCAGGCTGAACCAACGAGCTAAAGACTATCTAGAGGAGTTTTGAGAGGCACAGGTACATTTGGTTGTCTCGGATACTATAGCCCCAGTGCAGGCATGGAGACCGTCCTCGGGTTTGTTATACAAAATGAACTTCGATGCAGCGGTGTTTGCCAATACAAATTCCAAGGGGTTTGGGGTGATTATCCAAAACAATGTGGGGGAGGTTATGGTTGCTATGTCGGTCAAAGGACCTGCTATTGTTGATAGTGAAGAGGCCGAGGTGCTTGCGTGTCGGAGAGCTCTTGAGTTTGCAGTGGATGCTAGCTTTGCAGAGCTGGTGTTGGAGGGTGATAATGCCACTGTCATGAAATCTATTGCCTCTCTGCGGATATCCATTTGCTAGTGGTAGGATGTAGATGCCAGTCCTTTAGTTGTGTTAAACGCGGCACTAATAATGTAGCCCATTCTTTAGCTCGTTATGCTAGTTTGATAGAGGAGGATATCATCTAGATGGAGGAGTCTCCACCTCCAGCCCTTAAGGCATTGTTCTTGGACTCTGTTCCTTTCAATGAATGAATATATGCTTGTTTCGGTTTCATATATATATATATATATATATATATAAACTTTAAATAAAGTAAAGACTAAAGACCAAAAATTTAATGTTAGAGACATGATAGACAAAAGTGCTTGATTTATGTAATTATTTATTTATTTTTAGGTATAGAATTTGATAGGTTTGATGCTCTATTTTTTTTTTTTTTTTAAATGGGAATCTATGGTTTATGGGGTATGAATCATGGATTTTAACCAAATCTCTCGGATCAAATGATAGTGTGGGATTAAGAAGTTTGTGGTTTTATCGACGAATAGGTTGCTACAGTAGACACCCATTAACCAATAAATTTAGGGGTATAAAACTTTTTTAAGGTATTAAATTCCTATTTTGTAGTTCAAGAGTAGCATATATTGGGGAATAGCTTCAATTCCAGGTGCATAACAATTTTTGTTAATCTATAATGACATTTTTTTTTTAATTTACAAATTCAATTTATGTGATTTATGTAAAATAAGCCAAGATTAAATCATATATTATACTCAATTCTTTTCTCATGCATTGCACAGGATGGTACCATTTAATACAAAATACTTTTTCCTCATTCAGCCTCAACACACATGACACATAGCAGCTCATCCCGTTATTCTCACGTTACACTCCTCACACACCACAGCCCTCTTCTCCCCGAAGAACAACTTGTGACAGTTTTAAGGTTGGCCTTGCGGGATAAAAACGAGGGGAAAGGGTGCATGAGGTGAGACAACGGATTTCTTTTACCGTTTTGGGTTTCTCCTCTACCATAAATGGAACTTACTTATGTTATTGTTTATTGACTCATTGACTGAACATAATGTCAGTCTCTTGGGCTTCATTGATTTAAAATAATTTCCGTTGGGTGCTGTTCATAACTTTATGTGTGGAGTTATGGAGATTAATTCAAATTGATAATATATGGGATATGGGAACTGAGGTGTGGAGCTTTGGCTTTATAACCTAGTGGGATTGATCCTTAAGTTCAAATATGCAATTGCTTAAAGAATCATCTATTGTGGAATTGCACTGGGTAAAAGCTGATCTCTATATTGGATGCTACGGGTTGAATATATATATATATATATATATACCAACCTAATCTTGTATATACCTAACAGAGGCATAAGTAGATGGTTATTGACTTATACAATTGTTTATTGATTTATACAATTCGAAACTGCCATTGTGTAAACCAAAACTTGATTATTATATTTATCAGCTATATTAAGTAGTGTAAGAGAATATAAGGCTATAAGAGTTAGATATGAGATTACCAATGAGGTTTCCAAAGAGTTACTATATATTTGTGTGTGTTAAACGATAGAGTTTGGAATTTCATAGATTAGAACAATTGGATATTCATGCTGAAGACGAATTGGATAGCATGTAAATTAATGGAATATTTGGAAATATTAGTATTTTTGAGATTTATACTATTAAAGCATTAGACCAGATTTTATGGCGGTGATTCGTGTGAATTGATATTTTTGTAATTGTTAGGTTCTAATTAGTGACATTTGGACATAGTTTTGAAACCCGGACCGTTTAATGAATCGGAAAAGTGATAGGTTCAAGGTTTTTGAAGTCAGATTGAGGTTTAACTGAGGTCAAATTGTGATGCGTCATTTAATTTTTTAATATATTTGATACTTAAATTGGTTTATATTTATTAATTTTTCATTCTTGACCAACAAGATGTGCGATAATGTTGTGGGATGAGCTAAACTTTGTAATGTACTTACTTTAATCAATATAGATCATAGATCATATGAATACATTGGCATAATATTTTGCTTTTTTTTTAGAACTTGCTTATCCGATGAAGATAACTGAGAAATGTGACATGTTTAGCTTTGGAGTTTTGGCTATTGAAGTGATCAATGGTAGGCATCCTGATGAAATCATCTCCATTCTATTTGCTTCATCTGTGGAGGAGAATTTATTGTTGAATGATTTGTTAGACATACGCCTTCCACCTCCCACTCTTGAGGTTGAGAATCATCTAAAACTCATAATAAAGTTGGCAATTGCTTTATGTACATATTAACCAACAAGATGTGCACAACCCTGGCAACGGGGCGTTACACGTGAGGATTCATGCTCTCTATACCCTATCTGAATTTGGAGTGTTACACGTGACCCCTTTGTCCAACATGCAAAAAGGGGGAGATGCTGTGTTGAGAGGGAGACTTTTATTTGATTATGTTATTTTATTTGTAAAACTCTTGTTCTTTTTTATGTGGGACTTGTACCTATTTTTTTAAATCTTTGATACAATATGCTTTATGTTTAGTTTTTGGTTGTTGGTTTAACAATTGGTATCTGGCTGCTTATGTTGACTCACATGCTTCTATTTATTTTTATTTTTTGTCCTGTATATATTTATATATTATTGTTATCAATATTGTTTATCTGTCTTTATTTCCACACATGCATTTATGCTTTATTTTAGTGTTTAAGGAAAAGATAAGTAATCTCTACACAAGACATTCAACCTCCTTGCAACTTCCTAGGATTGTGTAGTTTGTAGGGATATAAATTTTCTTTGGGTTGTATTGTATTTGAGTCGTTTGATGTAAAAATTTTTGTCATGAATTGTCAATGGGGGAGATTGTTAAGTCCATATTTTTAGGTTGACAAGCCATGAACAAATATAACAGTTATAATCTAGGTTGGCTCTTAAATTGATATCGAAGTAATCATAGTACAAGACAAACCAAGGTTCAAAAAAAGAAAGACTCAAGAAACATAAACTGGACTACTACTACACAAGATTTTGACACCAACTCGACTTGTTGAGAGTTACTTAAGTTGAATGGTTAACTGCGTATCTCAACTAATTGAGAATCATGCTGATTGGATTCTCGGTATTTTCTATCAGCCATTTGATCTAAGGCTACTTGGCACTTGCATTTTTAATATAGTATATAAGCAAGCCATAAAGCATGTTTTCTAAGACTACAAGAGAGTAGTTTATTGTACACAGATCTTTTTCCAACCTCTCTTGAAGCATCAACTGGAGACCTACATTTATACTAAAGATCCAATGATCAAAGTGAAATTGTTGCATCCAGTTTACATCCAAGTTACTGGTATAAAACTTTGAGAGTTGTTCTCGAAGTCCTGAGTGACATTCACGTGCAACAAGTTTAGAATAGAAGAACCTGAAGTCTCGGAGCTATGTATGGTCACGTTAGTAAGTACTACAAGAAGTAGCATTAGATTTAGGGTTAAATCTTTTTACACACTTCAATAATATTCTAGTGGGTTTATTGACTAGGGGGATTGATGATTAAGTCCCCCAAGTTTTTACTATGAAATAGTTTGTTTTTTCGGTTTTTCTAAGTCATCATTTTGGTGTCTTTTTGTGATCTGTGTTTGTGTGTCGCTATTCAATTCAGATCTAAAGCATAAGTAATCTAATTAATTACTTGGTTAAGATTTGGCTAACTTTGTTACAATCAGGGCCAAAAACCCTAACAATAGCTAATCAAACATGTATAATCACAATGCCCTTGAAATCTGTGTTACTAGAAGTGCATTATTAATACTTGCAATTTAACATCTAGTAGTACTTTAGGCATTACATAATCTTAAACAAACAATTGCCTTCAACAACATAGATTTGACAAAATATAGTGTCTTATTTCATATCGTTGCTTGTCCTAGTCAGAGTGTGATTGCTCTTGGAAAGTGCACTTCAGCTTGATAAAATTTGAGAGACCATATGCATAGTTGGTCTGGATTTCGGATTAGCATGCAAGCATGCAATTGCCAACTTTATTATGAGTTTTAGATGATTCTCAACCTCAGGAGTGGGAGGTGGAAGGCGTGTGTCTAACAAATCATTCAACAATAAATTCTCCTCCACAGATGAAGTAGATAGAATGGAGATGATTTCACCAGGATGCTTACCCTTGATCACTTCAATAGCCAAAACTCCAAAGCTAAACATGTCGCATTTCTCAGTTATCTTCATCGTATAAGCAAGCTCTAAAAAAAAGAAGCAAAGTATTATGCCAATGTATTCATATGATCTATGATCTATATTGATTAAAGTAAGTACATTACCTGGTGCAAGATATCCATATGTGCCTGCAAGTGAAGTCCAATTGGATGAGTCTTGATTAAGAATCTTAGCTATGCCAAAGTCAGAAACATGAGCCTCGTACTCTAAATCCAGCAATATATTTTTGCTTGATATGTCCCTATGAACAATTGGTGGTAAGCAATCATGGTGCATGTAAGACAAAGCATGAGCCACACCTCTGATGATATTCACCCTCTTATTCCAGTCCAATTCTTTAGCTCCTCCATCATTGCTCAAAATTGAGGCCAAGTTACCCTTTTCAAGGTACTCATAAATCAAAATTGAGAAACGTGAATGTGAACAAAAGCCATGCAATTTTACAATATTTCGATGCCGAATTTCTGTTAATGCACTTATCTCATTTAAGAACTCTTTTTGCTGTGAAACATTACCATCACATAAGGATGTGAGTTTCTTAACTGCGTATGCGTCTCCAGATATTAGCTTGGCTTTATAGACGATTCCATATCCTCCCTCCCCAATGCAAAACTTAGCATCAAAACCCTGGGTTGCGTCAATGATTTCTTGGTACATATTATTCTTCCATCAAAAGTTGGTATTGTAAGCACTTCTTCCTTGTCCATGTCTGTTTTTTGATTTGTTTGTGGATTTTGCCCCTTTCCTTTTAAAGTGAAGAAAATTCCCAAGAATACCAATACAAGTGAAAGTGTTCCCAAGAGAGGGAAAATAATTTTATTTCCCTTCTTTGAAATATATCCTGCGCTACAAGGTTGCAATCCCGTAACGTTTCCACACAGTCCTTTATTACCTTGTAATGCTTCAATGTGAGCATCTTGAAATGCTCGGCTATTGGGAAGAGGACCCTCCAACTCATTGTAGGATATGTCGACAAACGACAAGCCACGCATCTTTTCGAAAGCAGCTGGAATGAAACCTGAGAAGTTATTGTGGGATACATTCAACAGCTCCAAGCTCTGCATATTGCTGATTTGTGAAGGTATCTCTCCTTCGAGTGAGTTAAGGCTCAAATCTAGCTGGGACAAATGAGCTAATTCACACATTTGAATTGGAATGTTAAGGATGAACTTGTTGTTGCTCATATTCAAGTAATGTAATTTCAAAAAGTTCCCTATATCTCTTAGGATTGCCTTGCCAAACCTATTAGTGGATAGATCTAGATACTCAAGATTTATTAATGACCCAAGCTCCAAGGGTAAACCACCATAAAGTTTATTGCCATTCAATGTCAACTTTGACAAAAAAGTCAGCTTTCCAAATTCCTTTGGAACCTCCCCAACCAATCGGTTAGAAGAAAGATCAAGTATTTGGAGTTCAACTAAGTCTCCAATTTCAAGTGGTATGCGACCAGAAATATTGTTCTCAGCAATCTTTAGAGTGGTTAGTTGTGTGCACTTGCCCCAGTTGTGTGAGATTTCACCATAAAATCTATTGTAACTTAGGTCCATAAACTGCAGGTTTCTGTAGATGCCAAAATCTTCAGATATATTTCCAAAGAGTTGGTTTCTTTCAAGGTGGACTTTAATTAAGTTTGTACAGTTTCTCAAGGTTTTTGGTATTGGACCCGTGAGATAGTTGTTGTCTGCCCTTAGTACTTGGAGAGATCCGCTTTGGCATAAGTTTGGAGGCAAAAAGCTAGTGAAGTGGTTGGCATCCAGAAGCAGAGTAGTCAACCCCATTAAGTTCCCGATCCCTTGCGGAATGGGACCAGAAATTTGGTTATCACGGAGGTATAAAACTTCTAAGCTACTCAACGTACCGAAGGAAATTGGAATAGTACCATTCAATTGATTTCTGCTCAGTTCAAGATCAGTTATGGACTTCAAGTTTCCTAATTCTTCAGGAATGGAACCAGAAAGTCGATTGTTGTATAGGTGTAAAACAGTTAAGTTTCTAAGAGAACCTAAAGATGTGGGAATTAAGCCAGAAAGATGATTTGTATGAAGGCTTAAGAATATGAGAGACTTCAAATTTCCAATTTCTAGGGGGATGGAGCCGGAGAGTTGATTTTTGTTCATATGCAACAATGTTAGCTTTTCAAATTTTCCAACACTGTAGGGGATGGGACCTTTTAAACTGTTGTTACTTATGTCAAGTTCAACTAAATTAATTAGGTTTCCAATTTGTGGAGGAATGGAACCAGAAAGTTGATTATCATAGAGGTACAAATAAGCCAAGTTGCTTAAATTACCTAAAGATGTAGGAATGGAACACGAAAAGAAATTACTATTGAGAGAAAAGTCAGTCAGATGGCTCAAATTACCTAATGAAGCAGGAATGCATCCATGGAAATTGTTGGCATACAAAGAAAGGTCATTAAGAGACTTTAAATGACCTATTTCTGTAGGAATTGAGCTACTTAACTGATTTTTAGCTAGGTGCAAGACCTCAAGGTTGATCAGTAGGCCAATCTGGGGTGGGATTTTCCCTGATAAGTTATTATAGGATAGATCAAGATATATGAGTTTGGACAGTTGGCTAATATCAACAGGGAATGTACTAAATAGTTCATTCATGCTGAGGTCAACAAATGAAAGGTTTGGGAGTGACGAGAAAGAAAGTTCATGGAGCGTACCTTTCAAGCCTGAGTTAGTCAGGTTTAATCTAATAACACTTCCTGCATGGTTGCAAGAAATGCCGAACCAACTGCATGGATTTGAGCTTGCATTTTGATTGTTGGAAGCATTGGTTGCATTAGTCGGAAGGAGAGTCCATGAAAGCAGGAGTGACTGGTTTACATTTTGAAGTCTGGCTTTCCAATTGAGAAGAGCGTCTGTCTCAGTTTCGTTATCCACAGAAACAGAATCAGCAATAGTGGAAAAATGTAACATGGACAACACGAATAAAGAAACAGGGAAAAATACTTTTTGAAGCTAGTGAATGCCATGGGTTTTTTGAAGCTAGTGAAGAGGATATGATTCAGTATCTCCGTTTATCAATCTTCATCATTCTTTTTCTTTAAATACCAATCAAGTTTTGTCATTAATGGGAAAGAGAATAGGGATTTCAACATGACAATTGACTTTTGCTGTTCTCTCGTGGAAAAAAAGTGTTCTTCTAGTGCTACACTATGATTGGTTGTGTGTCACTTTCATAGGCTCACTACTTTTATCCACCAATTACTATTAGTTACATGGAAAATTGTGGCAAAAATTATGTATTTTTTTGTGGTACCAAATTTTTTGGTGGAAAATTTTTTCCATTTTCCAAGTCAAGAAAATGGGAAAGAGACCCATGGACATAATTCCAAAGTGAAAAAGACCCATGAACATAAATTCTGAGAACAATAAATAAATAATACGTAGGGGAAGAAAATTGAGGAGAACTTTTAGTTTTTATAGTTGGTAAATTTGCAACTCTAACTACTTTTTTTTTTTTTTTTACTAGTGTAATCCCATGTATATGCACGGGTAGAATTAAAAACAATCACAATTATACGGTTTAAATTATACATTTTTTTAGAAGAAGTTTAAATTATATATATAATTTAATTGGATTGCACACAATAATTCACTTGTCACAGTCAAATTTCATCAATCCTCCTCATTATTTTTCTTTAAATACCAATCAAGTTTTGTCATTAATGGGAAAGAGAATAGGTATTTCAACATGATTGTTAACTTTGGCTGTTCTCTTGTGGAAAAAAGAGTTCTTCTAATGTTATACTATGATTGGTTGTTTGTCACTTTCATATAAGCCCACCACTTTTATTCACTAATCACTATTCATCACATGGAAAATTGTGGCAAAAATTATGTATTTTTTTGTGGTACCAAATTTTTTGGTGGAAACTTTTTTCCATTTTCCAGGTCAAGAAAAAGAAAAAGAGACCCATGGACATAATTCCAAAGTGAAAAAGACCCATGAGCATAAATTCCAAGAACAATAAATAAATAAATAATACATCAGGGAAGAAAATTGAGGAGAACTTTTAGTTTTTATAGTTGGTAAATTTGCAATTCTAACTACTCTTTTTTTTTTCTTTTTCTTTTTTTACTAGTGTAACCACATGCATTTGCACGGGTACAATTAAGAACAATCACAATTACATAGTTCAAATTATACATTTAGAAGAGGTTTAAATTATATTTATAATTTAATTGGATTGCACACAATAATTCACTTGTCACAATCAATCTTCATCATTCTTTTTCTTTAAATACCAATCAAGTTTTGTCATTAATGGGAAAGAGAATAGGGATTTCAACATGATCATTGACTTTGGCTGTTCTCTTGTGGAAAAAAGAGTTCTTTTAGTGCTACACTATGATTAGTTGTCTGTCACTTTCATATAGGTCTACCACTTTTATCCACCAATCACTATTAGTCACATGGAAAAATGTGGCAAAAATTATGTATTTTTTGTTGAACCAAATTTTTTCCATTTTCCAAGTCAAGAAAAAAGAAAACAGACCCATGGACATAATTCCAAAGTGAAAAAGACCCATAAACATAAACTCCAAGAACAATAAATAAATAATACATCGGGGAAGAAAGTTGAGGAGAAGTTTTAGTTTTTATATTTGGTAAATTTGCAATTCTAACTACTCTTTTTTTTTTTTTTTTTTTTTTTACTAGTGTAACCCTGTGCATATACACGAATACAATTAAAAACAATTACAATTACACGGTTCAAATTATACATTTTTTTAGAAGAGGTTTAAATTATATATATAATTTAATTGGATTGTACACAATAATTCACTTATCACAAAAATTTAAAAATTAGATGGACACGTGGTGCAAAATTGGACTTCAATTGAAATCCAATTTATAATTTAATTGGATTTGGACTCTTTGATTTTTATACTTAATAATTCACTTCGTACAAAAATTAAAAATTGAATGGGACATGTGACGCAAAATTGGGAATCAAATTGAAATCTAATTGGATTTTCTTTGATCTTTGGCTTTTAATATATATATATATATATATATATATATATATATATATAGATGGGAGCAATTCTACGTACTTTGAATTTTGAACTTTGAACATTAAAAAAATGTATTCAAACTAGTACTTGCGTTAAAGGCACACTTAGTACACTGTAATAATTATTCTTAAGGTGTATTATTTAGATTGTTTATGCTTTTATTATAGGGAATAACTATCCCCAGCCTTGTAAACTGTACTATAATAGTTAGTATTACTTACACATTAACCTTATCAAACAAATTTCCTAAAATTTCTATTACTTGCCACTCCCCTCCCCCCAATTTCTTTTCCGCCAATCTACATTTTCCTCTTGGATTTGGATTTTCAAATTTGAAATAAAGAGTATCCATTTGAAGGCTAGGATTTATTTGAGATGAAGGGTGTAAATTATGACTTCTTATTTAAAAGCCAACCACTTAACTCTGGCAACTTTAACCAAAAGAGAAGGATACCTAACTCAAAATTTTAATTTAATTTAATTTTTTTTTTTTTTTTGGAAACTAAAGGATGCCTAACTCAATTTAAAACAACCAAACATAGATCTCCGTCCCATTGGACTTTTTTTTTTCTTTTTTTGAGAAGACCGTCTCATTGGACTTGAAGACAAATAATCGTGGCCGACGAAGGCTGGAGGTGGCGGTGGTTTGAAGAGGCAGGTGCAGAGTCCAGCATTTTGCAAATATCGACCAACTTTTTTCAATTGCTGATGACTCCATATGATAAACCACTAACAGTACCCATCGTTAGTGCAATATCTTCTTGCGTGTAGTTACAAAATACTTCTTCCACTTGCGGCTTCTGTTAAGCAGATTGTAAGGCCTCCCATCAAGAACATGTACGTCTCTTCCCCTGGGGCACTGTTGCAATCTAAGTTCAAGTTGATCCAAACTTATATTGTTCCTTGAGAGTTGAGATTATTATACAGCAAAGTGAAGAGGTTCATAATTGACCTTCACATTGAAGGTGTCAAATTTATTTGGAACTCGAATCTGGGCCTTCGAGTCAAAATGTTTGCTTGCTTGTGTAAACAAGCCGAGCAATTTATCATTTTTTTAATGATTTTATTTAATAAAAAAAATCTCAGCATTAATTCAAACAAAAGACATAGGTCATTTATGATTTATTGCATTTTTTAACCAAAAAAGCGTGGAGGAAAAAAAAATTTAGGGAACAATCTCGTATGTTTCAAACCCAGATTTCATAAAATAACGAGCATTTGCATCATTTTGTGCAAAAATTCTTATTTATTTTTTAGCATAAAAACCTACTTTTTCTATTTTGCATTCTCATTTTTCAAAATACCTCACATTAGATAATCTATTTTACACTAAATTTCATTAAAATATCATTTTTTTTAAATTTTTTTAACTGTTTATCTTTCTTCACACACAACAACCACCATCCACTTTTCTCCTTCATCCTCGAGATATGTAAAAAAAGAATAAACAACTAAATGCAAAATGAATAATATCAGTGTAAATTTATATGGTTATTGTAACAAACTTGTAAATTTATATAATTATAAACGGACTTATGTGGGTCATTTTTAGGCAAAACTGTGTAAATTCTACATCTTTTTCTATTATACATGGATTGATGTGAATGCTCTAAATGGAACCGCTCTTTAAGAAAAAACAACACATATATGCTAAGCTTCAAACCATCACCGCTGAAAGACCATCCACCGCTATCATCAGCCTTCATCACCATGATTCTCAGTTTCGATTATTTTGATTTGAGTTAGAAATCTTTTTTTTACCATCAGAGTTCGCTAAAAAGAAACTTAAGTTGAACTTGACCTCAATTAAAGTTGTAGAATTAAGTTGTTGGCTTTTTAAATGAGGTGTCATAATCTACACCCTTGAATTAATTCTAATAAATCCTGATCTTCAAATGGACACTCCGATCCGTTCCTCTCTCTGTGGAAAGTTGATTGCAAGCCCTTACGTATGGATCGAGATGGTATACTTTGTTTCGGGTATATACACCATCTCTCTCACAGCAAGTGGATCTCACACATCTGTGAGACTCACCAACTGTGAGAGACATGTTGTATACACTCGGAACAAGATATAATTTTTCCTACATATGAGTGCAAACTTTCAGGCTTTTCGTTGACAATATCTTGTCAAGACCATCCGATATATATATATATATATATATATATATATATATATCCAAACTTCTCCATTGACAAGCCGAAGCAGTTTAGATTCCTTGTAGTTATTGCTAATGCAAAGAAAATTGTCTATTATTTTTTACCACATTCTTTGGTTATCAAGAATTGTAGTTTCATGTTTAAGGGGGAAAAAAAAGCCAAAAAACAAAAACAAAAGAATGGAATCTTATAGACGCCAAGGTAGCGAAAATTTGATATGGCAAAAAATTGAACAAAAAATCAATAATATTAGTTATACAATAATCTCAATTATACTCTTTTTTTTTTTTTTTTTTTCAATTTATATATAAAATTATGTTAATCTAGAATCACAAAAAGTGAAAATATAAATTTATAAATAAGAATAGTTTAGGAAATTTTAAATTTCAAGTACAGATTCAGGGATTTTTTTCCTATGTTATCACCAAACAAATGAATAGCAATAATTATTCTATTACAACCTCTTGTATTCCTTATAATACTGATTCTTTTCCCTATGTAATTTTCATTATGGTATATTAAATGTACCCTAAGTATAGTTTCGATGGAGTATAAAGTGAAACACAAAAAGTGAGACAAAAGATTTGTATTTACCCTAATTTATTTTTCTAATTTTTTGGCCGTTACTTTGACTCTGCAACTCGAACCAATCCCTTCTAACCCAGCCCTCAAAGCTCTTTGTGCATGAAGACTTTCGCTATTCATCTTGAAAGAACTTTCCATAATCTCAATCAAGAAAATGTATATAAAAAAAAATCCATGAACATAAATTCCAAGCACAGTAAATAAATAATTCATTGGGGAAGGAAATTATGGAGCACCTTTTCTTTTTACTTGGTGGAAAAGTTGCAATTCTATGCATCTGTTTGGTGATAACATAGGGGAAGGAAATTGAGAACTTTTTTGGAAATTATGGAGCACCTTTTCTTTTTACTTGGTGGAAAAGTTGCAATTCTATGCATCTGTTTGGTGATTTTCTTTTTATTTGGTGGAAAAGTTGCAATTCTATGCATCTGTTTGGTGATAACATAGGGGAAGGAAATTGAGAACTTTTTTCTTCTATTTGGTGGAAAAGTTGCTATTGTATGCACTTTGAACATTGAAAAAAATGTATTCAAATGAGCACACCTAAATTTACGCGTTAAGAATAGTCCTGATGGAGAATAAAGTAAAAAATAAAAAATGAGACAAAAGATATTTATTCGTCTTGATTTTTGTTTCTAATTTTTTTGCCATTACTTTGACTCCGCGATTCGAACTAATCCCCCTAAACCCCCAAGCACTTTGTGCATAGAAATTCTGGCTATTCATGTGGAAAGAGTTTTCCATGTTTTCAGTTAAGAAAAGGTAAACAAAAGATCGAACGTAAATTCTGGGCACCATAAATAGATGATACACCAAGGAAGGAAACTGAGAAGCACTTTTTCTTTTTATTTGGTTGAAAAGTTGCAATTCTGTGCACTTTTTTTTTTTTTTTTTCTTTTTTATGGGAGCAATTATATGGACTTTGAACATTAAAAAAAATGTATTCAAATGAGCATGCCTAAATTTACACATTAAGTATGGTCTTGATGGAGCATTAAATGAAATACAAAAAGTGAGACAAAGAATTTTTATCCATCCTGATTTTTGTTTCTAAACTTTTGGCTATTACTTTGACTTTGCAATTCGAACCAATCCCCCTAACCTTGCAAGAATTTTGTGCATGGGGAAGTACCATCCCACTTATAAGGATGGGTGGTCATTAAAGCCTATCAAATTTAATCACGTTATACATTTACTTATGAAAATAATCCCATTTCTAAATTATTCATGATGTCGTTGAAAACATTTATAACTAGTCAATAATTGTAAAAGTTTAGCATAATATGATTATTTTTCTTTCTTTTATTTGTTTTGGTCTAAATATAAAATATGATAATTTTTGTAGTTCCTAATAGACACTTATTATAATTGTGTTTATATATAGATATCATTCGGAATTTATTATGATTGTGTTTTTATATGGAATTATATATTCTACTATTAAAAAATTGATGTAAATAATTCTAATGGAAGATTTAATTATGGAAAAGAATTTAAATTCAATTAAAAAAAACATGTGAGAATAATGATGTTTAAATTTTGAGTAGATTATAAATTTCTTTTCATAAAATTTATATTCTTTTTTTGATATATCGATAGTTGGGGGCGGGGGGGTCTGAATCCTAAATGTCTTCATTGGAAACATTAGGAAGTGCCAACAAATGGAGCTACAAGGCTCTTGGTGATTATAGATTATTTTGTTAAATTTGTTAAATATAGAATATTAACATAATGTTTGATTTATCACAAATCTAATATGGACAAAGTTTAGCTACAAAATTTATTGTAGCCTAAGGCTATGACGTTACTCAATAAAATAAATATTATTGCATATTTTGAAAATCTAACCATTGAATTGCATGTTCTCTATACTCTTAATACACGTGTCAAATTTTATGTCAATCGGATATTATATACTGTATGATCTATAAGCTTATATTTTATGCATAATTTTAAACTACAAAAACTAACAAGTTAAATAATTTATTGATGACATAGTTATTGATCTTTAATTTTCTAGAAATTTTGAAATCATGAAGGATATAAGAAGAAGATGTAATCCAATGGTTGAATTCTCAAAATTCGCCTCTAATAAAAAGATATTGAGTAAGGTTGTAACCTTAGGCTACAACTAATTTTGTAGCTAAACTTTGTCCATATAATATTGTGAGTTTCTATAAATTAGCTCAACATCAACAGCTGGTAAAATCTATTGTCGTCTTGTAAGGGACTTAAGTTTGAATATTGCCTACACTAAAAATCAATTGGGTTTTAAACCTACTGTAAAAAGAAATAATAAAAAAACAGGCATAGAATAGATTTCGTAAGTTCAAATCTTATTGTATCTATAAAAAACAAAGTCCTATAGTCTCTATTGGAAACTTAATATGAAAGGAATTAATTAGATTATGAAAAATAAATTACATTCTATTCAATATAAAGAAAATATAAACAAACAAAAAATTATTATTATACATTTCAAATCAACCATTTATCAAAATGGGACGATTTATTCTTTAAAATCCCACAAATTAGCTATGATTGATTTTATACTAAATTTCATAGTATTTCTTTTTCATTTAAAAAAAAATCATTTTAATGACCATCTTCCTTTTCATTGTGAAAGATAGCGTTAGCATTATTCATTACTAAAAGCACTCACTTCGCTTTGTCACAAAAATAAATAAATAAATAAATAAAAATCACTGCATAGTTGCAGTAAAAACTAAAAAGGTGAGCAAAAATACGACCACTCTATAACTTATAAATAAGTTAGTATGTTGTTGATATTCTAATTCTTATAAACCATTTTGAACAACTCAAAAAAAAAAAAAAAAGTGTTGAGTTGGACAAAACATGAGCTACCTCAAGGTAAGAATAAGAGATGGGATTCTACCATTAACTGAGTTGCGACCTAGGCATGAGCTGGGTAAGTTGCGAGTAGGTCGCAACACATAAAAAATATGACTTTTTTTTATTCACATGTGCAACTCATAGGCAATACAACTATACGGATTAGGATCCGGTGCAATATCGGATCCACTCTCACAAAAAAATTTCACTCTTTCACTTTTTAATTTTCACTTTTTACTACTCTTAACTTTTTTTCTTAACATTTTTTAATCAATGGTTGAGATTGAAAGTTGCTTTTTGCAACAATCAATCTCAACCATTCATAGGAATTGTATTAGATGCACCTGATCTCAATCCACAACTATACAAGTCATAGATTGGCCGCATGCAAGTTGTGAGTTCCATACTCAACAACTTTGACCAACTCTAACCAAGGCTCAAGTAGGTACCCAAAATACATCAAAATATAAGCAAAATTACAAGTAAATTTGGCATAAAATAAAACCAGCAAAACTTGGACTTTACAAAAGATAACCAATTTATTTTGATTATCTCCTTGCCAGAAAGAAAAAGGGGGTTGTTTCAAATTATGTTTTGAATCTTGATCTTTGTTTCTTGTGTTCCATTATATGTATTGACGGATACTTGCCCTAAGGACAGCTTTCCCCTCCCTAGGATTGATTAGCTAGTGGACTCAACGGCAGGCCACGAGTTACTAACTTTCATAGATGCATTTTCAAGCTATAACCAGATTTGCATGAGTGAGGAAGACTAGGAGAAAACTGCATTTGTTACCAGCCAGAGGTTATATTGTTACTGGGTCATGCCTTTTGGTCTGAAGAATGCAGGAGCTACATACCAAAGGTTAGTAAACCAGATGTTCTCTTAGCAGATCGGGAGAAATATGGAAGTTTACGTTGACGACATGCTAGTGAAGAGTAGAAAAGCCGAGTAGCATTTAGACAAACTCAGGGAAACTTTCGATGTATTAAGGAAGTATCAAATGAGGTTGAATCCAACCAAGTGTGTATTTAAGGTGTCATCTGGTAAGTTCTTGGGCATCATGGTCTCACAGAGGGGTATAGAGGCTAACCCCGAAAAAGTCAAAGCCATATTGGATATGACGTCACCAAGGAGTGTGAAAGAAGTTCAGAGGTTGATAGGACGCATAGCAGCCTTAAATAGGTTTGTGTCCAGAGCGACGGACAAGTGTCTCCCATTCTTCAAGACTTTGAAACAGGTTTTCCATTGGACAGACGAGTGCGAAGTAGCTTTCCAAGCTCTCAAAAGTTACTTATCCAAACCGCCGTTGTTAAGCCCGTCCGTCGAGGGGGAAGACTTATTCTTGTACCTAGCCGTCTCTGAAACAGCAGTGAGCTCGGCACTTATCAAAGAAGAAGTCCAAGTTCAAAGACCAGTTTACTACACAAGCCAAGCTTTCCAGGGGGCAGAAGCAAAATACCCCAAGATAGAGAAGCTAGCCTTTGCTTTGATTGTTGCGTCGAGGAAGCTCCGTCCTTACTTCCAAGCGCACACCATACTAGTAATGACGGACCAGCCACTGCGAAAGGCCATGGGCAGGCCAGACGCAGTAGGAAGAATGGTTCAATGGGCAGTAGAACTGAGCCAGTTCGACGTTGACTACAGGCCTAGGACAGCAATCAAGGCCCAAGCATTGGCAGATTTCGTTGCTAAATTCACTACGACTGAGCAAGATCCAGAATCAGGATACTGGATGATACACACGGACAGATCAGCGGCATCGAGCATAGGTGGAGTAGGTGTGATTCTCTCCTCCCTAGAAAACGACTCCATCAAGTATGGGGTGAGACTCCAATTCCCTGCAACGAATAATGAAGCAGAATATGAAGCAGTCTTGACGGGCCTACGAGTGGCAAGGGCTCTTGGAGTAAGGAGCCTGATATTGAACTCTGATTCGAAACTTGTGACCGGACAACTGAACAATGAATACGAAGCAAAGGAGGATAGAATGAAGAGGTACTTGGCTTTGGCTAATCAGTTAATTTCTAACTTTGATGATGTCAAGATTATCCAGGTGCCCCGGGAAGAAAATTCTGAAGTGGACGAGGTTGCTAGGCTGGCATCGTCAAATACAAGCAAGGGACAACCAGATTTGCTATTGGAAGTACAATATCTCCCAAGTATCGAAGGGCTTGAAATAAGTTGTGTGCAGTCAGGGGAAAGCTGGATGGATCCAATAGTCACTTACATCAAGACTGGAAACCTTCCGTCAGACCCAGCTGAAGCTCGTAAAGTCAAGATCAGATCGTCCAGGTTTACAATCTTGAACGACGAGCTATACAAAAGAGGATTCTCCCAACCCTACTTGAAGTGCCTTAGCCCAAGAGATGCTGAATATGTCCTAAGGGAAATCCACAAAGGAGTGTGTGGGAACCATTTCGGACCACATTCACTCGTCAGTCAAGTTGTCCGTGCATGATACTTCTGGCCAACAATGTAGAAGGATGCAACTCAAGTTGTCCAGACATGCGACAAATGCCAACGATTTGGGAACGTGCAGCATGTCCTAACCGAGCATTTGACAAGCATAACTTCACCCTGGCCATTCTCCATGTGGGGAATCGACCTAATGGGCCCCTTACCTCGTAGTAAGAAACAGGTAAAATTTCTGGTCGTTGCCATTGATTATTTTACAAAGTGGGTAGAAGCAGAACCTCTTGCAGTTATAACAGAGGCGAAGATACAGCACTTCGTATGGAAGAATATTGTTTGCCGATTTGGAATCCCTCGCATTATCATCTCTGACAACGGACGACAGTTTGACAATAGAAAGTTCAGAGACTTCTGCAGAGAGTTAGGGATAAAGAACCATTACTCCTCACCTAGTCATCCTCAGGCCAATGGTCAGACAAAAGTCATAAATCGGACCTTGCTCAAACTGATCAAAACCCGACTTGAGGGGGCAAAGGGGGCATGGCCTGACGAGCTCCCAGCAGTTTTATGGGCATATAGAACAACGACAAGGACCCCGACGGGCGAGACTCCTTTCAAGATGACTTTCGGAACTGAAGCAGTGATCCCTATGGAGATTGGAATATCAAGCATTCGAAAAGCATGGTATGACGAGCAAAGAAATAACGAAGGCCTCAAATTAGCCTTGGATTGTTTACCCGAAGTCAGAGATGATGCTACACAAAGAATGACACTGTACCAAGAGAGGATGATGAAGTACTACAACCAGAGAGTCAAGCTGAAGCGGTTCAACCCAGGAGACATGGTCCTACAGAAGGTTTCACAAGCCACCAAGGATCCAAACGACGGGAAACTAGGCCCCAACTAGGAAGGCCCATACAACGACGTCCGTTACTCAAGAAGAGGTAGTTACTACTTAGAAGATGAGAAGGGAAAACCTTTGCCTCGTCAATGGAATGCAGAATATCTCAAGAAGTATCATCAGTAAGGAGAACGAAGATTCAACCTTAATAAGTTCCGGGATTCGGAACATCTCGTTTATTTACATACAGATAAGCGAAAAATCAGTTTTTCATTATGCACTTGTTTTGTTTTCTATTCAGTATTGATTTATTATTCAGTACTTTACATGTAGCACTTTTGTGTTTCCATAAGTTTATGTCCTTGTAACTCATCTTTATAAGCAAGGACGAATAAAACAGACCAAATGTTTTCAGAACTACTTTCATCGTATATCATGACAAACGCCTCAAGGCAAACAACTTCCTTTAAACCAAAAAGAGGAGGAAAGGATAGAAACCTCCGTTAGAACTAATGACAAGGTTAAAAATCCCAAACAGTGATAAAAACTATAAGTTTAAATCATAAGGATAAAAATCCCGTCAATAAGAATGACGAGATTAAAATCCAAACTTAAGTGATAAAAACTATAAGTTTAAATCACAAGGATAAAAATCCCGTCAATACGAATGACGAGATTAAAATCCAAACTTAAGTGATAAAAACTATAAGTTTAAATCACAAGGATAAAAATCCCGTCAATACGAATGACGAGATTAAAATCCAAACTTAAGTGATAAAAACTATAAGTTTAAATCACGAGGATAAAAATCCCGTCAATACGAATGACGAGATTAAAATCCAAATTTAAGTGATAAAAACTATAAGTTTAAATCACAAGGATAAAAACCCCATCAAGAAGAATGGCGAGATCAAAATCCAAACTTAAGGATAAAAGTTCCGTCAGGAAAAATGACGAGATTACAATAAAAGCCATGCGCACAGAAACGTACACCTCATCAAAAGTAGCTAGAAAGATGCAAAGTTCAAGATAAAAGAACAAATAGTCAATCAAAAGTCAGATTGATGAAGACAAACGAGAAACCTTAGCAAACAAGAGCACAAAAGTCATAAGCTGTTTGTTAGACGGCCCCAAAACCGAGGGGAAACCTGTCATCAAAAATCCCCAAAACAAGGGAGTAACCATTGTTTTCCAAATAAAAGAGAAAATGAGAAAGTAATGATAAACTAAGAAGGAGGTGCGGGGGATTCGCCTTCAGTTGCTTTATCCTTTTCCGGAATGCCAGACTAATCCATATCTGTTTCCTTAGATTCGTCCACAAGAATCTCGGTATCAATCTTCTCAAAGTCTAAGTTGGAAAAGTTGACTGCCGCACTATGATGCTTCATTACCCACCTGCGCAAGAGTTTAAACCCCTTGAAGTACTGTATGAATTGAAGATCTAACAATTCTTCTGACTCCTTGAAATTGTTAATGACTTTGACCCTTTCCTCGTCAGTCTTCAAGAGAGCCGACTGAATCTCTTCATCTTTCTGGACAACCAAAGCTTTCTCCACATGAAGGGCTTCAGTTAACTCCTTTATCTTCTGGTTCGCCTCGTTCCTCTCATTCATAACAGTGATTAAATCCTTCTTCAATTGGGAGCACTCAACCTCCACAGATTCTGCCTTCGACGTGGCCACCACAACCTTCTCTTCTATGTTCAGATAGTCTGTTGTGATGCGTAACGATTCTCCAAGGACCTACTCGAAATAATCAGAAAAGTAAAAGTTTCACAAAAAAAAAAAAGAGAGAAGAGAAAAGGTGTCATTAAAAGAGCTAAGCTGCTTACCTGCACCAATTTGTGAATATGTTGACTGACGAGTTCATGAGAAGGGATAGACAATAGACTCTTCAACTCGTCATTAGTGATAACATTGTGCGCACGGCCCAAAGCAGTAGCAGGATCGTCCCACACACTCTGCCCAATTTTGCTCTTCCCCTTAAGGCGAGTTTTTGGGGTGCTTACAGCAATTACCTCCAGCGAAGGGGTTGGGAAGGAGGGGCTACATTAACAGTTGAAGAAGGGGTAGCATCAACCTTTTCATCACCAAACTTCCTTTTCTTTGCGTCAGATGTCAACTTGGCTAAGGGTTTGTTCTTCAAATTCTTAATACGGGCATATTTATCTTTGTTGTATCTAGTTGCCATTTCTGTTTGAGAAGAATGTTAGAGGGCAACCAAAGCTGAGCAGAGATGAAATTGAAAAGCTTAAAGATAGACAGAATCTTACTCTTTTCCTCTCGACGAATTTTCTCCAACACGTATGTCGAAGGTTCTAGACCTAAGCAATAAGCGTACAACTGACGAGGATCAACAAAATCGTCTACTTTGCGAGCGTAAGCAAGCGCAATGCGAACACGATGACGGTATTGGTCTTCTAAGTCTGGTTGATCAAGTGCTATAAAAAAAAAATAAAAAAAAAATCATCGTCAGACAAAGGACCCAAACAGTGAAAAGAAACAAAGAAGAATGACGGAGATATGCACCAAGGGCAGGAATTTCCCATTTTCGCAGTAATCTGGGGATTTCTCCCTAGAAGTCATCAGACAGAGTTTCCCAACCCTTACCTGAGACAAAGAAATACCGTGATTTCCAATCACGGAAAGAAGAGGGAAAACCTCTAACTACTCTAGACTTCCTTTCCCACGGCAAGAATTCAAAATAGCCATAGTGGGTCGAAGCTTTCAAACGATATAAGTAGAAAGAGCATGTAAAGGTCGTGAGGTTGAGGACGAAGGCAATTTAGAGACGGCAGTATCAACAACTAAGTTTAAGGACTCAGCATTGGAAGACAGACCGGTCTCCAATTCACTAGACCTAACATCATCCGCCCTATACTCCACAGGGTCCATCTCTAAGTGATACCTAACTAAAGACTAGTGGATTAAAGGATAGAGGGTGAACAAAGCAGGCCTAATAGTAGAGTTACGAGACACAAACAGACCTAACTGAGGACGTCGACCAGAAGAATGCTCAAGGAAAAGTCCCAACCTGGCAAAGAAAAAAGAGACCGAGGGGCACTTTTGACTGAGATGCTCAAAACCAACCATTAAAACAAAAGGTGAAGAAACCTTACCAGGATTTCTGAAGATGAAAACCACTTGGCGCTTCGAGAGGCAGGCAAAATAGGAGGGAGGTAGAGGAACAGTTTTCTCTAAAAAGAAAACCCAAAATTAAAGCGCGCCAAAAACGATGTAACTTCGTATGCACCTCCAACTGAGAACCAATACGTGCCCATTTCCCGAAAGGGCAGTCGCTTCGCATTTAAACCAGGATGATTGACTTCGAAAATTGCAGAAAGTTGAATCGTCGCGTCCAATCACATTCCGAATATCGTCCAAACTCATGACGATTACGGAATGGGGGGGTAACTAACGGATACCTGCGATTGGTCGTCTACAGTAATAACGATCTATTCTGCGTGCTTGTAGAAACGAACATAGGGGCAAGACCCCGTCGTCACAATTGGCAAGGCATAAGTGCATTAATAGCACAGTTGAGCGCCAGCCGGACAGCTGGCGTTCCATAACTACGCCAGGGATAGTTACAAGAACAGGAGCGGCGCAACGGTCGTCCGTTACGCCTTAACTAAGACTATCATTGCCCATTAAATGCAAGGATCAGGAGAGAAATGCTCGACCCAGCATTTAACGAACATAACTGCACCGACCTAGAAAAGGATATAAAAGGTGAGCCCGGTGCGAAGGTAAGGGGTAAGCAACAAAACACGAGAGAAAAGTGAACTGTGAGCAAGTTAAGTTTAGGATTGTGTAATCTGACTTAAGCATCGGAGTATTCCTAGCTAGCCTCACGCCGGCGAAGGTACCTCTTTTGCTTTCTTCTTGTGTTGACAGCAGGTCCTAGAGGTCGTCCATCGCACTGACGAGGAACATACTGACGAGGCACATTTCCAGCTTCATCATGTATGAATCTCAGATATCATCTTAATGACTGAATAGGGTGGGTTTTGTCAATGGTTATTGAAATATTTGTGGGATAGCTTAAATGCTCTCTCTCTCTCTCTCTCTCTCTCTCTCTCTCTCTCTCTCTCTCTCTGTTTTGTATTTGGTTTCCAAGAAAGTGATAGAAAATTGAAGCACGGTTGGGTATTTTTAGTGTATTGATATTTCTCTGTGCTTCTCTTTCCTTTCCCTTTTAATTAAGCAATTTTTGGTTCCCAACAAAATAGAGAAATATCAAATTAATATTATAAACAATGGCAAAGTTAGGAATTCAATTTAGGGGGGCAAGATTAAAAGTAAAATTAATTTAGAAAATATTAATTGATATTAACAACAAGATAAATAAACATTTGTAAACTAATATAATTGTCAAACAAAATCTAATATAGTTCATTAAATTTTTTTTCATACCTAGTTTAAGTAATGCAATGGTTTTTTTTTTCCCCCTCTTCTCATTTTGAAATTGCTGCATGCTTTCTTCATTCCCAATAGTCTTGAATTCAATCCATACGAAGATTTATAAAATATACCTTAATACATTTAGAATTCGCTTTGAACATATTGCTATTCTTTGGTTTTTCCATATTCTCAATTAACTATAACTATATATTTAATATAATCAAAATATATATAAAAAAAAAAATCAAAGCTAGAAATTAATATAAATACATAAAGTTTATATATCTAATTTGAATCTTTAAAATAAATTGAGAAAATAAATCAATCTAAAAAATGTTAAGAAAATAACAATATACGTACCTACAAAACTCTATACATGTCTCACAATACAACCTCATAGCCTTGATTGCCTTAAAAAAAAAAAAAAAAAAAAAAATCTTTCTCTATTCTTTTAAGTATTTAAATTTAATTTATAGCAAAAATCTAGAGTTTGAACCTAGAACGAGTCTAGAAATGGAGAAGTTGAAAAAAGTTAGGACAACTTTAGGGTTTAATGACATTCAAAAACATTAAACATAATTTTTTATTAGTATTATTTTAGGTAAATATGGACTCACTGCATATAAGAGAGAGAGGGAGGGGGGGAGGATAAAAAAAGTATAACCAAGAAAAGAGGTGAAAACGTGTGGGTGTGGAACTATATAAAATATGGGTGTCAGGGAGTTTTTTCTGTCTCTCTTATGGTTAGTCAGGTTTTGGTTTTAAACTGGGGGAGTTTTCTTGGTTTTTTATTTTTATTTTTTATATGTTAGTGGGGCATAGCGTTTCATCGTATTAGTAAGTGAAAAAGTAATGTTAATGGTAGACTTAGATGAAAATTAATAATTGACCATATCAATAATTTGTAAAAATATTGTAAAACGATTTGTGGTTGTAGTACTATTCATTCTTGTACAAGAGATTTAAAAAAAAAAAAATTTAGAGTCAAGGGGCGATTGTACCCTCTTGCCCTCCCTTGCCTCCGTCTTTGACTACAAACAACACTAAGAAAAAAAAAAGAATTGGTAGTAATATTTTTTTTTTCTCTTGGTAATGTACAACATTCTTGAGATTTTCTCTATGTTTGTTGTAGTGTTTGGTTGTCAAGAAAGTGAAAGAAAAGAACAAAATCTTGAGGGTTTTTTTTTTTTTTTTGGGGAAAAATTACTTTTTGTTTGAATTCACCATTTCATATATATATATATATATATATATATATATTACATGAATTTATTGCTCGTTAAATTTTAAAAAAAAAATTATTAGCCACATGTATGCTAACAGTGTAATCCATTAGTCATGTTAGCAAATTCCATCACTAAGATAATAGTAGAGACCAAACTGACAACAGGTTCAAAAACTCAAAAACCAAACTAAAGTTGTAAAAAAAAAAAATTGATGACCAAAATAAAAATGACCTCAAAATATAAAGAACAAAAAAGATGTTTTTGCCTTTAAATATTTCAAATTAAATCTTTAATATTTCTTAATATAAAAGATACGATAAAGCATCACCTAATTAGGATTGATGTAGTTACAACCATAAATGCCTCTCTCTCTCTCTCTCTCTCTCTCTCACACACATTCTTTTTTTTTTTTTTAAACCATTTGCATTTTTCTTTATTATTTATTCTTTTTAAATATAATAAATAAATTGTAAGAGATTGATAAAGTAGAAGTATAAAAGAGTAACACAAGGAACGCACAATGCTTACTTGGTATAAAGCCCTTACAACTACATCTTTAATATATGAGTGAAGTATGAAATACAGAATCTTAGTAGGATTTATATAAGAGCAGTAGAGTCTAGGGTTAGATCTAGATAGACTATACACTAAATTGTACCTCTCGGGCTAATACAATAATAAACTAAATAACCAAATATCTTTAACAAAAGGAGTAATGCCTAAGTGGCGCCCATTGAGGAGAAGGGTACACCGAGACTCAAAGGGCATGTTTGGTAAACTATAACAAACATTGTAATGTAATAGCGATTCCTATGTTTTAGTTATTTTGTAATTTGGTTTTTTTTTTTGTTACATGAATAATCATTTTTTTTATGAATAGTTATTCTTTAAAATTGTGAATAATAATTCATCTCTAAGAAGATTGTAATAATTAATCCTTAGTTGTTATAATAATTTCTAAAATTAATATATGTTCAAATATACAAACTTTCCATATGCGCATAACAGCCATAAAAATAAATAAATAAATAAATAAATAAATATATATATATAAAAGAGTCCATATTTGGTAAGGATAGGGGTGTAAAATCCATATTTTACACTATCTAATAAAATATTGTCACATCAAATTTTTTTATATTTTATTTAAAACTCAATACATCTACCACACATAATAACATCTCAATAAACTCAAAGTTAAATTAGATTTTCAAATGAGTACTAGAATTGATTGAGTGTGATTGCACATATTCTTTAATATATAACATGATGATATGGTATGTTGGGACTGGAGAGACAAAACTTGGGTTTTACCACATCCTTATTGAATTTAATCTCAAAAAAAAAAAAAAAAAAAAAAGTTTCCTAAATTTAGATCATGAGTTTTATTCTAATGTTATAATTCACAACTAAACATGTGAATAATGTTTAGTTCTTCTATTATAATACATTTTATTTCCATTAATAAAGATTATCATTAATGTTGCAATTCTCATTCAATGTATTAAACGTGCACTTAATTCTCTCTCATTTGATGAGAGGAGATCCTCAAAACAAGCAAAATAAATTTCAAGTATGAACACTTCCCCATACCTAAAAAAAAAAAAAAAAAAAAAAGCAAGTGGAATATCATGTATGAACCCATATCCAGTGAAAATGAAGAAAAGCAAAATGAATTTCAAGTATGAACAATGGAAATTCACGAGGAAATGTAGTCAAATCTTAATCTCAAATATTTACAACCCTTCTGTTATGCACTAAACTTTTCAGAACTTTTTTAAAGGAGATTTCCACATCAAAGTCTCACACATAGACCAAAACATGGGACACCCTTGGACTAGCTAATTTCCATTATTCCCACCCTATATTACAACTTTATTAGCGATGCACATAAACAAAGACAACCCATATACAATGAGAAGGAAAACCTATACACGATACTTCCTGGGAATCAGGCTGTGGTAATCTTGTGACATTAAATGAGAAGGAAAAACTATAAACGATACTTCCAGGGAATCAGGCTACGGTTATTGCTGGTGACATTAAATGGGTATACGATATTGGCCGTCCGGCGCGGAAGGTTTTGCCACGGAACGCCCATTAATTTTCATTTGGACAATGGTTGCTCGCAGGATACTGTTTTTCTCTGCAATCATGACAAAGATATTGCATGAATGTAAAACCTAACTGTACATGAAAACGTTTAATCCTGCATGCTGCATGCAATAATCATGGGAAAACAAGGGGCTTACTTGATCGTCGGATGACATTGTTGGGTTCGGCTACCACCATCGTGTAGGTAGATGAGAGAAACAAAAAGATAATAAGCATCGGAATTATGATAATCCTAATGGAAGTCTTGGCACCCATTTTTGCTAGCTACAAGAGACAAGAATAATTAACACATCATTACTTCTGTGATATATATAATCTAAATAGGACAGCTCTGTCTATTCTCCAAGTCAATTCATTGGAAGTCAAACACGTTATTCTACTTCTTCTTCTTCTTCTTCTTGATTTTTTTTTTTTTTTTGAAGGAATCAAACATTATTCTTATAAGAATAACGTAATTCCTTCAGGCCAAAAAAATAATAATATCTTTTCTTAAACACTACCGGTGGTAGAGTCAAGAGTTTTCTCCAAAAGACAAGGTTTGATTATAGAATAACTGGTTTAGTTTGGTTTTGAATTAATCATATATAAAGGAAATCAACTTTGGATTAAACGTATCATAGATCAGAGTAGTACACTGTTGCGAGAACCACAACCTAAGGGTGAAGGGTCTAACAGGTACAGGTCCTTAAAATAGTTAACAGACAATGCCATACCCCTTAAATCGACGGTTTTACAAATGTAGTTGTCAATTAATTTAATGAAAATGAAACTTAATAAAAACTTTGAAAATACAGCTTTATTCATTGAAATCTTGAATTTACTGAAAGATTACAAGGCTTTTGGTCTTGGTGATAATCTAAAGATAGAATTACATGGAAAATTACATGATTTTAGAACCCCAAATATAAGCGCCGATTGAGGTTAGGTTATTGAATGGGAAGATGTTAAGACACACAATTCATTCAACTCAAAAATCAGTTTTCTAAACGAGAAATACTATATTCACAATATTTTCACAATATTTTTACAATAAATCCTTTGTGGCAGGTTATTACGGGTTGTTGTTAGTGGAATAGAAAAGTAATTTCAGTGGTAAATTCAAATTAGAACCAATAACAACTAACCACATATATATGATTTATTGTGAAAATGTTGTGAAAATATTGTGAACGTGGCACCTCTCTTTCTAAAATTTAATGACCACATATTACTGTCACCGCATTTTCCATTTTCTTGTTAAACATTCATGCTCATATTTCATCATTCTAAGTCCTAATTTTGTCATGCATTTTTATCATATTTCAACCCATCACATCTTTATAGTCATCACTTCAAAGCAAGCTTCTCGTAATTAACCCATATCACCAAAATTTGGTATGTTAGTACATGGAAATTTAATAAACAAAAAAAATTATATAATGCAAAGAATTGTAAGGGTTAGAAGCCATACATGCATATGGTCAAAATCTTTGAAATTTCCATTGTTGTTGACTTTCTAAATCTTTGCAATTTCTTAAGAAGGCTAAAATTTTTATACATCAATTGACATTATTTGATATTTCTAATAAAAAAATGTTTAGAATACAAATCCTTCAACTATTAAATTATTAAAATAAATAAATAAATTATTTTAAGAGGGAGTGTCGCAGTGGCGACTTCAGAAATTTTTTTTTAGGGTGATCACTAAGAAATTTAAATTATACAAAATTTAATAGAGAGATGACTTCAATATATCAATATCACCCAAAAAAAAAAAAATGAAGTATTACAAGTTTTTTTACTAACAAAGAGAGAGAAAAAAAGGGATTGATAAAAGATAAAGTGGGAATTGAGAATGCTGAGATAAGAGTAATAAAGTAAGAGAATTGAAATGATAATAGAAAAGAGAATGAAAAATTGATAATTTTTGCTGCAACTATGAGCTGAGACGCTAAGGAGAGCAAAATTATTGCTATTGCAATTGCAAAGCCTAAAAGAGTATAATTGCTGGCACTGCCAAGGAAAATTCATGAACTACAATATTTTTCTTGAGTCCCTTTTTTGAGAAAAAATGAAATTAAAGATTATTTATATGTAATAAGTTGAAAGAGTTAAAAATTTGAATGATTATTTTTCTTTTTCTTTTTTAATAGGCTTTTTGTTGAATAATTTGTTAACTCATTTTTGTTTGGTTTAGTATTTTTTGGGGTTATTTTTATTGTTATTTAAGGGTTATTTTTGGGGGTTAAGGGGTTGAGGATTTTTTTTTTTTTTTTTTTTTTTGTGGGGACATTATTATTTTTAGAGTAATATTACATCTACAACATTTTTAAAATAAATATTATGTAATAATTTGTTTATTAGTGGTTAACAACTGATGTCAATATTGAGCCAAAATTAGAATTAGTAACCACTTTCTGCTTATTATATAAGATTTGTAATGAAACTATTGTAAAAATATTGTGAATGTAGCACCATTCTTATTTTTATTGAATTGAAATTCTTATCATTTTCAAGTGGATAGTTAAAGGTTTTTTATGAGAGTGGCCCAGATAAGTTAATTTAGTGTGTGTGTATATATATATATATATATATATATATATATATATTTTTTTTTTTTTTTTTTTTTTTTTTGACAAGTCAGGGTGGTCCTGTGACCACCCTGAATTACAAGCAGCGCTGCCCCTGGAGTGTCGTTTTATAACGATAAAGAGGTGGTGTTATTATTTCCCAAGAGCTCAACGAAGGAGCTAGGATATGATAAGGAGGAAAAAATAAATAACAATAATAATAATAATAATAATAATGTACGTAAAATATTGTAGTGTAGTGCCCATTGGCCGTTACCATTGCCCAGGATATCTGCATTTTCATTGGTTATTTTGCTTAAAATTTTGCGCTGTGGATAGGAGGTCTCTGCAAGTCTTTTCAATGAAGAACGTTTTAGAGGCAAGAGGAACGTTCTTGTACGCATTATCTCTAACTCTTTTGACTTGCTCCACTTTATATCAATTGAAATTATGTTTAGAATGTACTAATTCCTCAAAGCAGGCATTGTTTTTTGTGTGATGCTCTAGTTTCAACTGGATGCTGGTTAAGTGTATGTTGTGTGGGTGTATGATGAATCTTATATCGGGCATATGCTGCGTTAATCTGAACTTTATTAACAACTACAAAAAAAGTTTCAATTGTAATTAGTCATTTTGAGATATAACGTAAATGTGGCTAAACCTTTTTCCTTAGGTTGTTACAGTTTTAATAACCAGACCGAATAAAAACCGAAAAGAGAAATAGTTCTCGGTTTTCTATTTGATTATGGTTGGACCGGTGGTCGAATTGCCGACATTATAAATATTAATTAATAATTATATAATTATTAAAATAAATACATAATAAATCATTAAAATTAAAATAAAAAATATAAAAATGTGGCTAATATTTGTAACTTTGGGAAAAGTGGCTAATAATTGCTACATTTTGTGCTTACAAATTACAATGTACGCGTGTGCCTATTTAAGAATAGTTTATTTAGCTTTTTACTGAAAAAATATTTGCTGAAAATGTGCTAAAATATACTTGTACTTTGAAAAAGTGATAAAAAGTGAAATTTTAAAAAATTGTACATATAAGCTAAAAGCACTCATGAGCTCAAACCAAATAAATTAGTGAGACAATGATCAAAGACTCAAATGGCAAGCCTAAAGCACTAGCATAAGATGTGTTAAATGCTAAATTTTTAGCATTTAGCATATTAAACACAAAAAATCACCTCCATTAAATGTGTCAAATACTAAATAAATTTGGCATAAACTACAGTGATGATGTAATTATAAAAGTGTATGGTAAGATGTGCTATTAGTATTTGTCCCCCCCCCCCCTCTTTTGTGACATTGGGAACAAAAAAGAAAGAACAAAATAAGAATTAAAAGGAATAAAGAAATAATATTTAAATAAAATGATAAAAGAATAGAAGATATGATGTAAAATGTATTATTAAGTGATGTATTAAAAGAGGTGACGAGTAGGCCTAAGCCTGATGATAAGTGCAAGAAGCACCTAAAAGGGCCAAAACACAAATAATCACCAAGTGTTTCATGTTTGTTCACTTGTCTTGAACAAAGTTTCTCTCCAAACTAGTTTGGAGAGAAATCTTTCAAACTCTTCATGTATCTTTATATTGAGTGTGAATTTTGAAAATCTAACCGTTAGATTGCATGTTCTTATTATATACTTCATGCTTGCAGAATTTGGAAAGATAAAAATCAATTGTTATATCATCAAATAAATGTTAAAATTTCAAGTTTTTATGATCTAAAATTGTGTATAGAAAATAAGTTTATTGATCAAATAGTAAATAATATTTGATTTGAACGAAAGTTGATATGCATGTTAAGAATATAAAGAACATGAAATTCAACAGTTAAATTTTCAAAACACACCCAAAAAATAGATATATAAGAAATTTGAAGAGTTTTTCTCCAAACTAATTTAGAGAAAAACTTTGTTCCTTTGTCTCAGTGAAATACTCTCTCACTATCAACTAGTAGTTCATGTAAAACCTCTGCAACTGCTGGTTCTTGTTGTTGTCAAAGAGGTGTACCATGTATCCACGGCCAAAATGGGGATATACCTCTTTCGCTGAAACTTTCCAGCAAAATGCCCCATGTTTGAAACTATTTAGGGATATACTCTTGTTTTAAAGTCGATTTTCTAAAAATCGAGTTTCAATAATAAATAAATAAAAAACAACTCGATTTTTGCCATATTGATTTTTTCATTGAAACTTGATTTTCTAAAAATCGAGTTTCAAAATAGGGGCATATCCCCAAATAGTTTTAGACAGTGGGCATTTTGCTAGAAAGTTTCGGCGAAAGGGTATTTTGCCATTTTGGCCATGTATCCACGCTCCTTCGTGCAGTGCCTCCATCCTGCCATTGCTGAGTCCACGGTCCCTTATGTCCAATCTAAATTAAGAGTTAGATCTAGGGAAAAAAAAAGTACTGATTTATTGAAGAAAATCATGTTCCTATCCTCCTCACCTATTCTTCAAAACGGGTTAAATCTTACCGTTTTTTTTTTATATATTTAATTTAATACTTTTGGTTTTTATATGAACCATACTAGAGTGGTGTTAGGTTCACGGTCCAATCCGTTCCCATATTTAAACCATTGAAGCAGGAAGTTGTGCTGTCCTTTGTCAGGTAAAAAGCTATGTTTTAGGCTCTATTTGGATTGCAAGAAAAAGGGCGGGAATGAATGAAGTTTTTATGACACCTAGTATTTTTCTTTGTTTGGTCTACACAAGGAAAAATGCTATGTCTATAATATTTTTACAACATATCTTAAGGGACAGATTATTACTGACTGTTACGGGTAAAAAATGCTATGTCTATAATATTTTCACTACATATCTTAAGTAGCAGGTTATTACTGATTGTTACGGGTAAAAAATGTTATGTCTATTTATATCAAAAAAAAAAATGTTATGTCTATAATATTTTCACAATATATCTTGAGTGACAGGTCATTACTGACTGTTACGGATAAAAAAGTAATTTAAGTAGTAGATTCAAATTAGAACTAATAATAACTTAACATATATGATTTGTTTGTTGTGAAAATACTGTGGATGTAAATCTTCTTTTACATGAAAGAAGAGAAAGTGGACTAATTTGGAGGGATGAAATTTCGTGAGATCCACTATTTTCCTATCAACAAATTTTTTTTTCTTCATAATTTTGATATGTGAGACTATGATTAGTTGCTTATTTCTTTCACATAAACTTAATATTTTTTCTTTATTACTCATTGTCACATCTGAATTGTGACAAAAATTATGGTACAGAAATTGAGTCATAGAAGAATATACCAAACGTTTGGTAAGACTTTAAAGAGGTTTGACTTGAGAAATCAATGCTTTTGCAATTATTCTAAATGACCAATCCAATTATCTAGACATTTATAGTACTCAGGAGAGTTTTTATGTTATCAAAAAAAAAAAAAAAGGGTTAGTACTCAGGAGAAAAATTTGAGAAAAGCTTTGAAAGTCAAACATTTGAGCATGTTTGGTAGAGGTATTTGAATATTGTTGTTTAAAATGATGTGAAAACTGTGATTTAAAAAGTGTTTTGAAAACACATATTTAAAGTACTCATATTGCAAAAAATGTGTTTAGTACTAAATTTCTAATAACGTCTTTTCAAAAGTGAAAAAACATATGAGAGTGCCTAACTCAAGAAATATTTGCATTTGTAATTGTTTTAAATAGAAAAAAGTTAATTGATGTCCTAAAGATATTGATTTAAAAAATATTTTTAAAAACTTTTAAAACAAAAGAAAAAAGTAGTTGATTTTTTAATAGTTTTTTATATTTTTCATAAAAGTGATATTAAAACTTTTTAAAAATAATTTATTAACAAATTCTTAAGGGCAACTATTAATTAGACCTTAAATTACCAATCAAATCACTTACATTAAGATTTCTAACTGTGTACAAAAAATCGAGTCAAATTTAGAAGTTTTTCTCCAAAAAGATCCTTTTATGTTTCCACGAACATAAAGTTGTTTTCTCCTAGACACAATAAAAATAAGAGAATAGCTTTGAATGTGGAACATTTGGTAAGAGGTGGCTAGAAAAATTGGTGCATTTGCAATTATTCCAAATGGCCCACAAATTACCTAGACATCTAGTTGGTACTCACAAAAAAATTAAAAATTAAAAAAAGCTCTGAATGTGGGTCATTGGACATTTTGAACATGATGAAAAGTAGGCAAGACTTCAAACTTGGAAGTTACTATGCGTGTACAGGAAATTGATTCAGTTTTAACTTCTATGTAATTCTGCTTCACCCTTGACTCTGTTCGGATTCACATTGAAAATTAGTAGTTAATTTCCTCTCTGCAAAAACACTTGTGTAAAGTTGTTATTTACAACTATGTATTTTGTTGGCTTTTATTCCGTGCCAAATTTGATTGTAATTATTATCAATCGTTTATACCCTGTATTTGTTGTGGGATTTGTTGTAAGGGTTGTGTGATAGAGAGAGTGTGTGAAGACTCAAGCATTTGGAGGCTAAAGGATTCTCGCGGGTATGTCGCGACCTAGCTTCCCGCGAAGTAAAGCATGTGCCCTGCACGTGCTGGAATGCGAAGAGTCAGGCCAGGTGGAGACAGCTGTCTCTCGCGAGTATCTCGCGGGTAAGGCCTTCCCTCGAGACACCCGCGAGACAAGCTGTTCTGCTAGCCTGTACTGACTGACTCACACATTTTGCACCTATCATATATATACCCTCATTACCCACAAATGTTGAGGAATGCTTCAGAGAGAAAACCCTAGCCAAACACATTGGGAATTAGAGATTGTCACCCCCACCTTTCTCTATACAATTGCTTGTGGTATCTCCTTAACCCTTCCCTCTCCATTTTCCATACCATTGAGAGGTTGATAGCCCAAACACTTACCTCACCATTTGAGTGTGTTGAGTGACGTTTTGGTGCTGCTGGGAAACATTGGAAGAAGCCTGGAATGGCAGATGCAACATGGAGCTTGTTGCGGGATCCAGGGTGCTAGACAAGACACGGTTCCGAGAAGCCTTGTTGGAGTAGGATCTTGGAGGGCTTAGGTACATCAGGTAGATTAGGCTTGGAGGGTCTCTTGCTTACTCATGTATCCCAACTGATTGTCTAGTGGATCGATTTCCGCTTGGAGGGCGGCGGAGAGGTTTTTCGCCGAGTTCTTCGGTTTCCTCTTCGAGAACACGTCTCGGTGTTTTCTGTGTTTGCATCCTTCTTCCCTACTCTTGTTTAATTCCATTATACTGCTGTGTTGCTTAGTTTATGGATTAGAGTAGCTTACTTGTTCATCCGCTCGCTTTTACACTATTCCGCACTTTGTATTAAAGTTGTGTAAAATATATCGAGCCGTAATTTTTAATTGGGGGGTCTAAACAGCTCTTGTGTTTTCAACACATTTTCGAGCTTTCAATTGGTATCAGAGCGGGTATACTTGCTGTGGTTTAAATACCTTAGTGTGATCCTTGACCCTATTTGAGATGAACCGGTCTCAATCGCTCAATGTTCCACCATTTTTTTATGGGAACAATTATGCATTTTGGAAAGTCAGAATGAGAGCATTTTTATGTTCTATGGATGATACCGTGTGGGATGCGGTTGAGATAGGCTGGACTAAGCCGGAGGATCCTAAGTCCACTTGGGATAAGGCAGCTCTCGCAGCTGCAAATGCTAATAGTAGAGCTTTAAATGCTATTTTCTGTGGTGTGTCTCCTGATGAATTCCACAGGATCTCTCATATGACGGTAGCCAAGGAAGCTTGGAAGATTTTGGAGACAACATATGAGGGTACGAAGAAAGTTAAGGACACAAAGCTTCAGATGCTTACCACCAAATTTGAAGAGCTCAAGATGGGGGATGATGAAACATTTGATTCATTCTATGGGAAGCTCAATGAAATTGTAATTGCTAAATTCAATCTTGGGGAGAAGATTAAAGAGACTAAGGTGGTGAGAAAAATTTTGAGGTCCTTACCGGAGAGCTTTCGGGCAAAAGTCACAGCCATAGAGGAAAGCAAGGATTTGGATGAAATTAAGATCCAAGAACTCATTGGATCACTCCAAATGTATGAGCTTGGACTGCCTTCCCACAAGACGAGTAAATCGCTTGCTCTTAAAACCATCACCGAAAGAATGGATGATCCTTCCGAAGAAGATGGAGTGGAGAAGGAAGTTGTATACCTTGCGAAAAACTTCTGAAAATTTCTGAAGATGAAGAATAGTGGAAAACCATTCAATAGAGGAAAATTTTCGTCTTCAAGAGGTGATAGGAAAGAGTTTACGAGGAAAGAAGGGAGGGATTCTCAACCTTCTTCAGACATTGTGTGCTATGAGTGCAATGGCCATGGACATTTAAAGAAGGAGTGTCCAAATTTTCTGAGGGGAAAAGGCAAAGCTTATGCCACAACGCTCAGTGATTCAGACTCTTCTAATTCTGACTCGGAAGAGAGCTGTGACAGAGAGGGAAACTACTCGGCCTTCATGACCATTGCTCATGTGGAGTCATCGGATGATTTGGGTGCACTTGTGAAGGAGCTTGGTGAGCATTCTGATTCAGAGTCTATTGGGATTGCGGAAGAATCAGATGCTGAAGAGGAAGAGAATACAACTAATCTTCAAGAAAATTACTCCTTACTACTTGAGAAGTCAGGAGAGTATACCAGAGTAGCCAAGGCAGCTGTAAGGAAAATGAAGAAAGCTGAGGAAGATTACAGAAGTCTCTTGGTCAGATATAAAGAGGCTAAGTGTGAGATTGAGACACTAAATGGCGAGTTGTCTGAAGCCTATACGAATGTGAGGTTTCTTGAGCAAGAGGTAGTGCAAGCTCATGCCAAGATAGAGAGAGTCTCCTCCCAGAAGTTAGATGATGTTATCTCATCTCAAAAACCTTCTTCAGACAAGTCCGGGTTGGGATACATCGGAGGAAGCTGCTCATCAGTCAAAGTCACCAAAGAAGTAAAGTTTGTGAAGGCAAACGAGACAGTTGTAGAAGAGCCCATTCTTGAGAAAGTTGAGGATGTAAAGAAGAAGAATGTGGCTGAGCAACGAATGGTGAATAAGCCCCGAAATCAATCTGTGGTTACACATGAAACCAGAGGAAGATCTCTCCCAAGATCACAACGAGGTCCTAGAACGGATTATGTGTGTCATTACTGCGGACTGAAAGGACATACCAGACCCAACTGTCAAAAGCTGAGATCAGACAACAATGCAAGCGCACCTCGGTCACAAGGAAGGAGAAATGACATGAGGTCTTGGGGTGGTAAGCAACCGAGAAGTCAAAATCGTGATCCCGGTATGATGGACGTAATGAAAATGATCGGTGCCTTCACCACTTGCTTGGAGAGTTTCACCAGAAGGTTTGACAGTCCAAATTCTCGTACCCAATCCGTTAAGGATATCATCCCAAACGCACGTGACGTGTGGGTGAAGAGGGGTACTCATGCATAAGCATTATAACATGTCCACGCTTAAATTCTTTCAATGTTTAGGGACATTTACTGTTGCATCTTTTCATGCATTGCTTTCTTTTTACTGTTGTTATTTTGTCTGGTTGGTTTGTACCAGCTGTTTTTGTCGATCTTTCTTTTCTTGTTCTGCTTTGGGTGTGTTCAAAAATTCAAAAACACATAAAAAAATAGAAAATCCAAAAAGGTTGATCACTTTGTTGAGTTTTGTCTCAAAGCATGTTTTGCCTTGTACCTTTGTACTTATGGCTTTGTGCATTTAACGAGCTTAGCTTGTCTCTCATGCACTCATATCATTGTGGAAGAAATTCTGAAATCTATGTGACTGTTGTAAATAGATCTTCAACCTTGTCATGAATGATTAGTGAATGGTTTTGTTGATCTTGAGACATGCCTAGACTCGTGCCTATATATCTTCCCACTTTTTATTTTTTTTGCTTAAAAGAGCTCTCTAAATGTAAATCTCCAAATGAAAAGAGATATAGAGCTGCAAAAGCCTGTCGCACAAACTAGTATTTGACTAGGAAAAAGGGAAAACGACCAAAATAAAATGTATGATGCCTAAAAAGCCAAAGGCTAACTCATCAATTGAAATATCAAAAATTTGAGGCATCTATCTCTAAATGAGATTTTCTTTGCTCAAAAGTTGCAAATGATATGTTGAATATGGAGCCAAATGAAAAGCTTCAATGAATTGTTATCAAGTACGTGTGGGAGGTCATATATGCATGTTTCTATAATTGAGATAGGTCACATAATCTAGTGCTAGTTGTGTATGCCTTGATTGAATTGATCATTGAAGCTTCACATTGGACTAAGGACTATCTCATTTTTGATATCCACACACAACACACAAGTCTATGTTCAATAAATGTCATATTCATCTGTGTGATTGTACTTGATTAATGTGTTTTCACATGCTCAATCTTTTTTTGATCAAACACAAAAAGATTTTTGAGTGTTTTATTTGTTTTTGAAAGTGATTTTATACTTTCTTGTCTTGTGTTTTTGGTCAAAATGCATTTTTGTGTATTTCTTCAAAACACTGGTTCAGGGGTTGTTTCGCGAGAAGCTCACGACTGAGAGCTTCCCGCGAAAAGGGGTTGAGGGAAATATTTTTTTTCATCCTGTCACACAGAAACTTTCGCGACTGTATCGCGACCAACAGCTTCTCGCAAAATGCTGTTTGGCTAAAAATTGGATTTTTCCAATTTCAGACAGAAGTTACCGCGACTGTCTCGCTACTATCTCGCGACTTAGTGCTTCTCGCGAAAGTTTTGTGCTTCAGTGGCTCTTCTCGTGACTGTGTCGCCATTCCCTAACCCGCGAAAAACGCGTGTTTTCAGTTTTTATATTGCTGATGTGACAGTTTTTCAAAACACAAAAACTTCCCTCGCTCAACCTCTCTCGAACCTTTTCAACCCAAATCACTATTCCATTCAAACCCCTTCAATCCAAGCATTTTTTCTGCATTTTCTTCTTCAAGGTATGTTTGATAATCAATTCTTTTTAAGTTTTTGCTTAGATTATGCAGAATTTTTGTTAGGGTTTTGATAATTGGGGATTTTCGAAACTTTGGGTTTGTTTTCAAAATTGGGTGAATTTTTCTCAAATATTTTGATTGGGCTGTGTCCCATTTGTTGTTTCTGCATCTGTGTTGGCCCCTTGTGGCATTTTATCATGTATTGAGGGTAGATTTTCCCATGTTCATGCAGTATTCATGTTATATTTGCATTTGTGCATGCTAGGTGTTTGTCAAAATGTCCGAGTGACATTTTTGTGCCAAATTGGAATCAAGTGATTTCAATCCATGGACTTTCACTTGTTTGACCTTATTTTACTTGGTTTGGTCTTTGAACTCGTATTTCTTTCACTTTACTCAAGTTGCATACTCTTGACACACACCTAGGCACACTTAGGCACCCCTCATGCATCTCATGCCGCACACACTCCTCAGCACATGCACACAGACACACACACTTGCACTGTCTCTTAATTTTTTGCATTGTGGTTATGCTTTATAGGTTTGAGTCTTTAAGCATGATGTTAAGAGTCAACCATGCTATGTTTTCAGTCAGTTTAAGTCTGATTTGGAACTAACTTGAATCTAATAAAGTTTGTCTTCTGGTTGTGTTTGTGCATTTTTTTCCTTCTTTGCTTTGTGAAATTGTGCAGATGTCTCCCACCAAGCATGCAGCTAAGAAGAAATCGACCTCAAAGCGAGCCCGAACTGATTCTGATCATTTCAAGTCTATAGAAGCTGATATGAAGTACAATGACTGCTACAAGGACAAGACAATCATCATGGAACGGGTAGTCCAGTTAGAGACTCTTGAGGGCACTTTCATCCCTGAAGTGTTCAAAGATAGAACTTGGACCAAGCTGCTAAACCCGACTGGAGTGGTATATTCAGAGATTATCAGGGAGTTCTTCTCTAATGCCACTGTCAACGGAGACTGTATTGATTGCTGGGTAAGACACAAGGAGTTTGTGATTACAAGCGAGATTATCCAAGACTTTTTGGAAACTCGTCCTTCATCTCAGCCAATCACAGTTGCATATGAGGACAGATTGGGTTCTACTGCTGAGATGATTACACTCCTTGGTGGTGAACCGAAGAAATCATCCATAAACACCATCAAGTTCTCTCCAGAAATGAGGACACTAAGCTATGTGATGATTCACAATCTGTATCTGGTCACCAATCTCACCAATCTATCTGCTCCGAGAACAAGATTCCTGTATGATCTCTTTACACATAAGGAGATTGACATTTGTGGCCATATCATGCATGTCCTGAAGAAGAGCATCACAAAGCAGAATTCACGGACTGTGATGCCGTTCCCCTCCTTGATCATGGGATTGATTGCCAAGGCAAATCTCAAGCTACCCAGTGGCCTCACAGTTGTTCAGAGGGACTACCCCATTGGTGGTCATACACTGACTAGGAGCACTGCACACATCAAGGGTTCTAAGACTGGTGTGCATACCATACCGCCACCACGACGGGTTCAGCAGGATGAAGGTGAAGATACAGAGGAGGAGATTGATAGGTTCACCTCGACTCCAGAGCCCTCTGCACAGCCATCATCTTCGACTCCACCACAAGGATTAAGCAAACTTGATCAGTTGCTTGCTAAGATGGATCAGATGTCTACAGTGCTTGACTCCCATATGCAGTACATCGCGGACCAGATTGCATACCTTCAAGGACAGATCACCGCGCTTTCTTCCCAAATACAAGACTTATCTATGGAGCAAGGCACAGATTCAGAGTCAGATCAGTTCTAACCCTTTGGCCATTCCGGTCAAAAAGGGGGAGAAAATTTTGAGGGGGAGCTGGAGAAGAGCTTGCAAAGCGTTAGGGGGAGCATAGTCTAGCAACTTAGTAACATTGGTTATTGGTTTTTCATACGGTTTTTATTCAGTATCATTTAGTCTTTATAACTTTTTTACGGTTTTTTTTTAAACTTTGATACTATGTTTTATTTAAGTATTATTTCAGACGTTTCTTTTGTGATATTCTCTATGCTTTGTAGCATACTTTGCATGTACCCATGTTGCTTTTGTAAGCTTTAAGGGTTTGTTTCATTGCTTATTTTTTGTAGGCTTTTATGGTTTGTGCCATGCATATGCAATACTTTGCTTATGTAGCTTTTTGCTTTGTTTTTGAAGTTCAATGTCATACGTTTTACTTCAGTACAACACTCTTGTGCCCTAGTAGGATTGTTCCTAGATGCAAATACTTCGTGTATTTAGCATTAGTTGAGTGTTGGATTTGCAAATGATACTCTTCAAATGAGCTTATCATCTTGCATATCCGGATGTTCATTCCTTGTGTGAATGAGCATAGTAATTGCTTGTGTATAGTGATTACTTGTTTGATCTTGCCATGATCTAGTGTTTCTATTTCTTGTTGCTTGATCATGCTATTATTGCTCCATATGCTTTTCAAGTTTTCTGCATACAATGATATTATTTTGTTGTTGTGTTTCAGGAGTTACTTGTTCATATGTTTCAAGAGTTTATCAGAATCTAGAATTAGGTGTGAGTGAGTTTTGCCTTTGTTCCCAAACTCACGTTTAAGTCTAGAGTCTGTTTTAGGGTTTTGTCACGGAATAGCCAAAGGGGGAGATTGTAAAGTTGTTATTTACAACTATGTATTCTGTTGGCTTTTATTCCGTGCCAAATTTGATTGTAATTATTATCAATCATTTATACCCTGTATTTGTTGTGGGATTTGTTGTAAGGGTTGTGTGATAGAGAGAGTGTGTGAAGACTCAAGCATTTGGAGGCTGAAGGATTCTCGCGGGTATGTCGCGACCTAGCTTCTCGCGAAGTGAAGCATGTGCCCTGCACGTGCTGGAATGCGAAGAGTCAGGCCAGATGGAGACAGCTGTCTCTCGTGAGTATCTCGCGGGTAAGGCCTTCCCGCGAGACACCCGCGAGACAAGCTGTTCTGCCAGCCTGTACTGACTGACTCACACATTTTGCACCTATCCTATATATACCCTCATTACCCACAAATGTTGAGGAATGCTTCAGAGAGAAAACCCTAGCCAAACACATTGGGAATTAGAGATTGTCACCCCCACCTTTCTCTATACAATTGCTTGTGGTATCTCCTCAACCCTTCCCTCTCCATTTTCCATACCATTGAGAGGTTGATAGCCCAAACACTTACCTCACCCTTTGAGTGTGTTGAGTGACGTTTTGGTGCTGCTGGGAAGCATTGGAAGAAGCCTGGAATGGCAGATGCAACATGGAGCTTGTTGCGGGATCCGGGGTGCTAGACAAGACACGGTTCCGAGAAGCCTTGTTGGAGTAGGAGCTTGGAGGGCTTAGGTACATCGGGTAGATTAGGCTTGGAGGGTCTCTTGCTTACTCATGTATCCCAACTGATTGTCTAGTGGATCGATTTCCGCTTGGAGGGCGGCGGAGAGGTTTTTCGCCGAGTTCTTCGGTTTCCTCTTCGAGAACACGTCTCGGTGTTTTCTGTGTTTGCATCCTTCTTCCCTACTCTTGTTTAATTCCATTATACTGCTGTGTTGCTTAGTTTATGGATTAGAGTAGCTTACTTGTTCATCCGCTCGCTTTTACACTATTCCGCACTTTGTATTAAAGTTGTGTAAAATATATCAAGCCGTAATTTTTAGTTGGGGGTTCTAAACAGCTCTTGTGTTTTCAACACATTTTCGAGCTTTCAACTTGTTTCAAAAGACTTTGATTAGGGCGTAATGTTATTCTAGTAAAGTTGTTTATATTTTTTGAAAATACGTATGGATGAAAAAGTATGTGAAAATACGTGTAATGTTGTTTAAAAATTGAAAACATGTGTTTAAACGCATGTTTGGTACATGTATTTAAACACATGTTTTCAGTTTTTAAACAGCATTACACGCATTTCTGCACACTTTTTCACCCACACGTATTTTCAAAAAATATAAACAACGTTACTAGAAATCTAGAATTTTTTTTTTTAAAATCATAAAAATTTAATAAATCATCTAAATATTAAGTTGTTATTAGCATGCAAAGAAAATGAGACAATGACGGTCATATAAGAACTAGTGAGAATTTTGTCAATTCAACTGTTATGAAAATTATTGTGTTTGTCAGACCGTAAGCTATGCCGTTCCACCTCAAAACCAATTGGTGATAAAGAAGACACTCAAATCTTTTATGGCTTTTGACATTACACTACTCGGACCTATTTTTAGAGTAGTTGTAGGGAGTTAAATTGTGGTCTCCCAACCGTGTTTATAACATTACTTTATAAAATATAGGATAAGTGGAGTCAAAAGACTTGGAAGGTGTACAGGAATGGTGAAGTTTTACTTTTAATTCAATTTCACCTTGACCGTGTGCTTGGATTCACATGAGGAAAATGTAGAGTTTTTTTTTCTTTTTTTTTTCTTTTTTTTTTTTACATGGAATATACTAATTTATCTTTTATAATTACTATATTTTCTATAATTTTTTATGTAACAACTAGTCCGGATATATTAGTAAATTTATTCAAATAATATATTTTATCTTCGCCACTTATTATTATTATTTTTGGGGTCAAAAGTTAGTTCTAGGTATTGGATTGCTTTTCTAAAAAAAAAAAAGGTATTGGATTGCTTGGATTCCTTAATGAAATCTTGCAGACAAGAAATGTTACCATCATTGGCCTGAAAGGGATTGGTTTGGCATCCAAATATGTAATTTTCACAACAAGAATATACAGAGCATATTGAAACTAAAAACTTCCTGAATACTTTTTTAAAATTTTATTTTAAATACGCCTTAGCTAAATCAGTTGGAATATAAATGAATAAAACCAAATATCTCAATAATACGTCCCTAATATTTATTTAACATTCGAAATCTTTATAACACTGTAAGGTTGAATTTAATCAACTATCTTGTTGGCTTTATTCCGTGCCAATTTGCTTGTATTTTAGCACTTAGAAACCCTGTATTTAGGTGGGATTCATGTAAGGGTAGTGAGTGAAAGAGTGTGAAGAAATGTTCAAGATTGTGCAAGGATGTAGGGCTTCGCGGCTAGGACTCGCGGGTGACTCGCGACTGGCAAGCCGCCAAATGCAGCACACGAGTGAAGCGTTCGAGAAGATGAACAGTCGCGCCAACTGGAGCACTACAGGACAAAAAGTCTAGCCTGGCCGTTCTATTATCTCGCGGCTTGAACTCGCGACTCAGCCAAGTCGCGAGGTCAAGTCGCCAACCAGCTCTGTTTTGAAAAACCTGACTCTTCGCATTCCTATCTCACCCTAGTATAAATACCCCTCATACCCACGAAATGTAGAGAGCTTCTAGAGAGAATTTTGAGAGAGAAACCCTAGAGAAAAACAAGATTGATTCATCCACAATCTTCACATAGAGACTTTTCAAATTCCTATACTCTCACCCTCTCCATTGATACATCCTTGAGAGGTTCTTGACTAAATCCTTTTCTCACTATACCCATATCTATGAGAAGGTCTTTTGGTGCTAAGGGAAGCAGTTTGGAAGGGACCAATAGTTATTGGTTGATGCTATGGGCTATAGCGGAATCCAGTAAGCTAAAGAAGAAAAAGGTTCGACGCAACCTCGTTGGAGCAAGAAGCTTGGAGGGCTTAGGTACCTGGGTAGATTAGGCTTGGAGAGTCTATTGTTGTTCATGTATCCCAACTACATTTTCTAGTGGATTATTGACCGCTTGGAGGGCGGCAGAGAGGTTTTACGCTGAGAGCTTCGGTTTCCTTTTCGATAACACATCACCGTGTTGTCTTTGTGTTTGCATCTCTCTTCCCTTAATCTTTACCATTTAATTTCTGTTGTGGATGTGATTTTAAATTGGTTTAGATTATTTATCAATTCTGTCATTAGCTTACGTTCATGTTCCGCACATTTATTGTTTGATAATAAGCTTGAATTGATATTTTGTTTTTTGGGGGTCTAAACGTTCATAGTGTTTTCAACGCTATTTGAACTTTCAATTGGTATCAAAGCGGGTGCACTTGTTGTGGTTTAAACACCTTAGTGCGATCCCCGACCCCGCATTGAGATGGATAGGTCTCAATCTCTAAATGTGCCACCATTTTTTTATGGTAATAATTATGCATTTTGGAAAGTCCGAATGAGGGCATTTTTGTGTTCTATTGATGATGCTGTGTGGGATGCAGTTGAAGTGGGTTGGACTAGGCCGGAGGCTGCCAAATCCACTTGGGATAAGGCAGTTCTTGCGGTAGCTAATGCTAATAGTAAAGCCTTGAATGCTATTTTCTGTGGTGTCTCTCCAGAAGAATTTCACAGGATTTCACATATCACTATTGCTAAGGAAGCATGGGAGATTCTGGAGACTACTTATGAAGGAACAAAGAAAGTGAAAGACACCAAACTACAGATGTTGACCACTCGCTTTGAGGAGCTCAAGATGAGCGAGGATGAGTCCTTTGACTCTTTTTATAGTAAGTTGAACGAGGTGGTTGTCGGAAAATTCAATTTGGGAGAAAAGACGGAGGATTCTAAGATAGTAAGGAAGATCCTTCGGTCACTGCCGGAAAGCTTTCGTGCCAAAGTAACAGCTATTGAAGAGAGCAAGGATCTTGACGACATTAAAGTTCAAGAGTTGGTTGGTTCATTGCAAACATATGAATTATCACTGCCTACGCAAAAGAAGAGAAAATCTCTTGCTCTTAAGACAATTGATGAGAGGGTAGTATCTCATGATTCTTCGGAAGAAGATGCTGTAGATAAAGATGTGGCGTACCTTGTGAAAAACTTCCGGAAGTTCTTAAAACTTAAGAGTAGTGGGAAATCTAGTGACAAAGGGAAATTTCAGAATTCCGGGAAGGAGAAAAGGGAATTCAGAAGGAAAGATGGTAGGGAATCCCAATCTTCACAAGGAATCACGCACTTTGAATGCAACAGACACGGACATTTCAAGAAAGAATGTCCCAATTATTTGAAATCAAAGGGGAAGGTCTATGCCACTACTCTAAGTGACTCAGATTCATCAAATTCTGATTCTAAAGAGAGCTGTGATGGAGAAGGAAATTTCACTACATTCATGACCATTGCACATGTGGAATCCTCAGATGATTTGGGTACACTTGTGAAGGAGCTTGGTGAGCACTCTGATTTGGAGTCTATTGGAATAGTTGAGGAATCTGAAGATGGGGAAGATGGAGAAGCAGTGGGACTGCAAGAGACCTAAAATTCACTCCTTGAGAAGACCGGTGAATATGCAAAAGTGGCTAACGCAGCCATTAAAAAGATGAAGAGGGCCGAGGAAGACTACAGAATTCTTCTAGTGCAATACAAGGAGACTAAATGTGAAGTGGAGAAAATGAATGGAGAGCTGTTAGAAGCTTACTCAAAAATTCGATTCCTTGAGCAAGAGGTAGTGCAAGCACATGTCAAGATAGAGAGGGTCTCCTCCAAGAAGTTAGAAGATGTTATTTCATCTAAAAAACATTCCTCAGATAAATTTGGGTTGGGATATACCGGAGGGAGTAGCTCATCAGCAAATGTCACCAAAGAAGTGAAGTTTGTGAAGGCCAAAGACACGGTTGTAGAAGAGCCTATTCTTGAGAAAGTTAAGGTTGAAAAGAAGAAGAAGGTGGCTGATCAACGGTTGTTAAATAAGTCCCATAATCAATTAGAAGCCAGATTTGAAGCTAGAGGAAGATCACTTCCAAGATCACAACGGGGTCCTAGAACGAATCATTTCTGTCACTTTTGCGGATTGCAAGGGCATACCAAACCCAACTGTCATAAGTTGAGAGCGTTAAACAATGCAAGCGCTCCTTGATCATGAGGAAGAAGAAATGACAAGAAGTCTTGGGGTGGTGAGCAACCAAGAAGTCAAAACCGTGATCCCGGAATGATGGACATGATGAAGATGATCGGTGCCTTCACAAATTGCTTGGAAAGCTTCACAAGAAGGTTTGAAAGTCCTAACTCTCATACCCAATCCGTCAAGGATATCACCCCAAACGCACGTGACGTGTGGGTGACAAAGGGTACTCATGCATAAGCATTTCAACATGTCCATGCATTAATAATTCCCATGTTTTGTGTATATGCTTGGTTGTGTGCTTCTTGCGAGTTTGAGTTTTTATATTGTCTGTTTATTTTCTTTCAAATGTTTTTACATTGTTTGTTTTTTATCAACCTTTTACTGCTTTTGTGTTAAAAATCCAAAAACACATAAAAAGTAGAAAATCCAAAAAGTTTGATCAGCATTATTGAGCTTTGTCTCAAAGCATGTTTTGCCTTGTACCTTTGTACTAATGGCTTTGTGCATCTACAAGCTTAACTTGTCTCATATGCACTCATATCATTGTGGGAGAAATCTTGACTTCTATGTGACTGTTGTAAATAGATCTTCAATCTTGTCATGAATTGTTAATGAATGATTTTGTTGATCTTGAGACATGCATAGACCTGTGCCTATATATCTTCCCACTCTTTATTTTGTTGTTTTTGCTTAAAGAGCTCACCAAATGTAAATCTCCAAATGAAAAGAGATTTTGAGCTGCAAAAGCCTGTCGCACATACTAGTATTTGACTAGGAAAAAGGGAAAGCGACCAAAATAAAATCTATGATGCCCAAAAAGCCAAAGGCTAACTCATCAAATTGAAATATTAAAAATTTCAGGCATCGATCTCACAATGAGATGTATTGATTCAAAATGATCAAATGATATGATGTATATGAAGCCAAATGAAAAGCTTCAAAGAAATGTACTCAAGTTTATGTGGGAGGTCATATATGCATACTTCTATAATTGAGATGGATCACATTATCTAGTGCTAGTTGTGTATGCCTTGGTTGAATTGATCATTGAAGCTTCACATTAGACTAAGGACTATCTCATTTTTTATACCCACACACATCACACAAGTCTATGTTCAATGAATGCCATATTCATTTGTGTGATTGTACTTGTTTAAATGTGTTTTCACAAGCTCAACCTTTGTTGATCAAACACAAAAAGATTTTTGAGTGTTTTAGTTGTTTTTGGTAAGTATTTTGTTTTTACAAAAATGTCAAAAATTTCAAAAACAGTGTTGTCCTGTTTTGGCGACTCAGTTGCGGGTTGGCCTAGTTGCATGCCCCAGTTGCGAGCCCACTCCGAGATTTTTCACGGTTCACTGGCGAGTCAAGGTCTCAGTCGCAAAAAATACTTAGAAAATTTTTCAAAATTTAAGTTTTTATGATTTTCGCGGCTCAGTGTGGAGACTTGTTCACGGGTGGAAGGTCCAGTCGCGAGGGGTACACAGAGATTTTCGCGGCTCACCTGGCGACTGTCTCGCGGGTAGACCTTCCAATCGCGAAAAACACTTAGAAAATTTTTCGGGAATCTTAATTTCAAAGTGTTTCGCGGCTTACCCTGGCGACTAACTGGCGACTTGACTCAGTCACAAAAAACGCATGTTTTGCGTTTTAAGGACAGTTTTTCAAAAACTTTACAGTTTTCCCTCAAATTTTTGTGACTGTTCATTGTCTTCCCCATTTCTCTCTCTCAAACACTCCAAGTCTCTCTTCAAAAAGCATCCATTTTTGCATCATTTCTACTCCAATCTTCAAGAAAAAGGTATGGGTTTTCTCTGTCTCACTTCATTTTTCATGTTTTGAGTGTGATTTTCTTGAATCTGTGAGTGTGTTGTTGCCATTATGCTTTGTGAAATATCATGTTCGTACGAGGGGTTGCTTTATTTTGTTGAGTGTTCTTTGATTGAGTGTTAGTGATTTTGATTGTTAATTGTTTATATTACTGTTGTTTATATGGAGTTTGTGCTCTGTGTTCTGTTTCATGAATGTTTTGCTCCATTCATATCATGTTCTTGGAATTTTGTCACAATATTTGTCATTTGAGTCTTTGTGATGCTCATTGCCTACTTGATTCTGAGTTATTACTGATCATCATCATATTCGAATGCCTATTTCACTAAATATGTCAGTGTTGCTTATGATTTCTTGGTGTTGACCTGGTTCATGTTTTTGTGATTGAGTGAAATCTCTCTGTTTCACATTCTTATATCTGAATCTAATCAAACTGATGTTTGTACCTTGTGGTATTGCATTTAGTTCTTTGCTGTGTGTATGTTCTCTTGCAGATGACTCGTCGTTCCTCTAAAGGCAAAAACATTGTAACCGATGATCAATCAACCTCGATTGCTAAACGAACACGACTTTCATCTCAGCCTTCTAGAGACTCTACCACTGAGAGATTTAGGACACCTCTTGACTCAAAGACCTACACAAACATTTTTGAAAAGGCTCCTCCCATTGTGGAACGAATAGTCAAATTTGATACTCTGGGGACAACATTTATCCCTAAGATCCTTGAAGAAAGAAATTAGGCTGACCTGTTTGGGAATTTTGAGGATCCAATTGAAGAATTGGTTAAGGAATTTTACTCTAATGCCAGATACACCGGGGTAGAGTTGAAATGCTGGGTACGAGGAACGAAATTTTCCATCAATGTAGACTACATTCCTAAGGTTCTTCGTATAACCAAACCAGTAAATGTGGATCTAACCCCGTATGATGACAGAGTACTCAAGGCTCAAGACATTCTTCAAGTTCTTGGAACTGATCATGAAGTTGTCAGCAAGGGAACCTCTATAGGCACTAGACAATTTTCACCTAAACCGACGACTCTGAAGTTGATTATGTTCTCCAACCTCTAAACTCAAAGACCTACACAGACATTTTTGAAAAGGCTCCTCCCATTGTGGAACGAATAGTCAAATTTGATACTCTGGGGACAACATTTATCCCTAAGATCTTTGAAGAAAGAAATTGGGCTGACTTGTTTGGTAATTTTGAGGATCCAATTGAAGAATTGGTTAAGGAATTTTACTCTAATGCCAGATACACCGGGGTAGAGTTGAAATGCTGGGTACGAGGAACAGAATTTTCCATCAATGCAAACTACATTGCAAAGGTTCTTCGTATAATCAGACCAGTAAATGTGGATCTAACCCCGTATGATGACAGAGTACTCAAGGCTCAAGACATTCTTCAAGTTCTTGGAACTGATCATGAAGTTGTCAGCAAGGGAACCTCTATAGGCACTGGACAGTTTTCACCTGAACTGACGACTCTGAAGTTGATTATGTTCTCCAACCTCTACCCATTGTCAAACACTGCTTACATCAATCTAGGAAGAGCTAAATTTCTGTGTGATCTCATTACTGGAGTTCCAATTGACGTCTATGCACGCATGTTTCAGATCATTGGGAAAACAGCGACTCGATCAGTAGCACGAACAAATCTTCGATTTTGTAGTCTCATCATGAAAATCATACTTCGTGAAGGTGTCAGTCCACCATCAGATGGAAAAATTGTGCCTCGTCCTCAACCAATATCCATGTACACTCTCCAAGCAAGTAAGAGCCACTCCTCTAAAGCACCTAAGAATGAACCAGTCACTCCATCTGGTCAAAGTTCGGCTACACCTGTGCAATCAACTGGTACTCCATCTGTTCCCCCTGGATTTCAAACGGCCAAGCAAAGCCACTTGATTGCAAATGTGTTTCATCGGATATTCGATTTAGAACGACTTATTCACTCCTTTCACAATCAAACTCAAATGCATCTCACAACTATTAAGACACAACTGGATGCTATTCAACAGAAGCTAGAAGAAAGCCTTTAGCTATTCGTGCCAAAAAGGGGGAGAGCAGCACAAGAATGAGAAGTGTGCATATTGAAAGGGGGAGTTGTGTGCTCACACATATATATACTTGTCTTGTTTATAGATAATTTGTTTGCTAGTTTTTATAAACTCCAGTATGGTTTTAATACTTTTGGGAAAACTTGTGTTTCACTGGTATATATTTATTTATGATGTTTTTCAGTAGTATTTATGTGTTTATACCTGTTGCTTTTGTAAGTTTTTAAGGTTTTTAGGTCTTTGTACCCATGCTATGTAGCTTTTGTACTTGATGGTAAATGTCATGCATTTTTCTTTCAGTACACCACTCTTGTGCCCTTGTAGGATCTTGTTCCTAGATGCATATATGTTTTGTGCATTGGTTGAGTGTTGGACATGCAAATGATACTTTGCAAATAAGCTTATTAGCTTGCATGTCCGGATGTTCATTCCTTGAGTGAATGAGCATTGTGATCACTAGTATATAGTGATTTCTATTTTGGTCAAGCCATGGTTTATTGTTTTATCCCATTTTTGATTGATCGCATTGTGCTTGCTCCATATGCATTACAAGTTTTCTGCATACAATGAACTTATTGTGTTATTGTGTTTCAGGAGATTTTTTGGTCTTATGGTTCAAGAGCTTCACAGATTCTAGAGTTAGGTGTGAGTGAGTTTTTCAATTGTTCCCAACTCATGCGTTAAGTCTAGAGTTTGTTGTAGGGTTTTGTCACGAAATAGCCAAAGGGGGAGATTGTAAAGTTGAATTTAATCAACCATCTTGTTGGCTTTATTCTGTGCCAATTTGCTTGTATTTCAGCACTTAGAAACCCTGTATTTAGGTGGGATTCATGTAAGGGTAGTGAGTGAGAGAGTGTGAAGAAATGTTCAAGATTGTGTAAGGATGCAGGGCTTCGCGGCTAGGACTTGCAACTGGCAAGCCGCCAAATGCAGCACACGAGTGAAGCGTGTGAGAAGATGAACAGTCACGCCAGTTGGAGCACTACAGGACAAAAAGTCCAGCCTGGCCGTTCTGTTATCTCGCGGCTTGAACTCGCGACTCAGCCAAGTCGCGAGGCCAAGCCGCCAACCAGCTCTGTCTTGAAAAACCTGACTCTTCGCATTCCTATCTCACCCTAGTATAAATATCCCTCATACCCACGAAATGTAGAGAGCTTCCAGAGAGAATTTTGAGAGAGAAACCCTAGAGAAAAACAAGATTGATTCATCCAAAATCTTCACATAGAGACTTTTCAAATTCCTCTACTCTCACCCTCTCCATTGATACATCCTTGAGAGGTTCTTGACCAAATCCTTTTCTTACCATACCCACATCTGTGAGAAGGTCTTACCATACCCAAATCCTTCTCATTATTTGTAGAATTCTAGATTAGAATGTGTTGTATATTAATTGGAGGTGATTTCAGACCCTCTAGATTAGGGAAAAAGTTCTCAAAAATTCAAACAAATATGACTTTAAAGAAAAATACTTACGTACATAAGATTCGAATTAACATATAGGAAAACCACTTAATCCAAAAGCTCAAGTTTCAAACTACATCAAAACGATCCAATTTTTTCTCCCCTACGATCACGTGCTTGAAGCCACACCTTGGGAATGGCATTAGAGATATTACAACACTTTTTCTCATGTAAAATGTGTAAAGTTGTAATTTACAACTATGTTTTTATGTTAGCTTTAATTCCATGTCAAATTAGATTGTATTTCTGTTCAATCATTTCCCTGTATTTATTGTGGGATTTAATGTAAGGGTTGTGGTTGAGAGTTTGATGAACATTTGTGAAGAAGGAGATTTCGTGATTGGCTCGTGACTGGCTCGCGAGTGACAAACCGCGAAAGGCCACATGAGAAGCACATGCTGGAATCTGAAGAGTCTCATGCCAGGCTGGATTTTGTGAGTCACTCACGACTCAGGCCAAGTCGTGAGTGAATAGCGAAACTCACTACCTAGAGCTTTTTAAAGTGTGCTTATCTCATACCTTTACCAACACTATATAAGCCCTCATTACCCACAAAATTGGAAGGAGTTTTTCCAAAGAAATTTTGAGAGAGAAAACCCTAACTATACACTTGAGAGTTAGAGATTGTATACCCACAATCATCTACACCATTTCTCTAAAGTTTTCCTCTACTCCTACCTCTCAATCTACATATCCTTGAGAGGTTCTTAGCCCAAACATTTACCTCACCCAATCTAAGTGTTAAGAGAAGTTTTGGTGCATATGGGAAGTATTGGAAGAAGCCATTCATTGACAGATGCAATTTGGAGCTAATTGCGGGATTCAAATAACTAGTGAAAACATGGCTTCGTGAAGCCCGTTGGTAGCTGGAATTGGAGGGTTCAAGTATATTGGGTAGATTAGGCTTAGAGAGTCTTTTTGATATTCGTGTACTCTAACTTTATTCACTAGTGGATTGATTTCGGCAAGGAAAATGGCCTTTTGCCCTTCTTTTTTTTTAAATATCTAACACAATGTCCCTGTTTTGAAACTGTTAAGTACTGTGTCCCTGTTTTGAAACTCGATTTTAAAAAAATCGAGTTACAGGTGGAACTCGATATTAGCAATGTCAAGTTCTATGCATATTTTGTCACTTAATATTTTTTGAAAATTTAAGTGAAACTCGACATTGTTAATGTTGAGTTCCACTTAAAAATATACATATAACTCAATTTTAAAGATATGGAGTTTTATACATAGCTCGATTTTGTTAAAATCGAGTTAAAAAAAAGAGGGGCATTTTACTAAATAGTTTCAAAACAAGGATATTGTGCTAGACAATTTAAAAAATAAGGGCAAAAGCCCATTTTCCCCCGATTTCGGCTTGAAGGGCCGCGGAGAGGTTTTTCGCCAAGTACTTTGGTTTCGTCTTTGATCACACATCTCGGTGTTATCTTGTATTTGCATCTCTTCTCACTACTCTTTAAGCTTTACATTTATTGTTTATTGTACATGCTTATGCCTTAGAGTAGTGTTCCAGTTTTATTGCGATTCATTTACTCTTGTTCCGCACTTAGTTAAGTTAGAGTAAAAGTAATTAAGCTGTATTTTAAAATTGGGGGTCTAAATTGGCTATAGTGTTTTACACTATTTGAGCTTTCAAAATGCAATGGCAATACCGTTGCTCATGCTCTAGCAAGGAAGACTATTTTTATTTTTTTGTTTCATATTTACAAGTTTCGTTTGAAGATATTCCTGAGAATATAGTTCTTATTGTTTTGTATGATTTCATTTAGTATGGATAAAAATCAAAGTTATCTTAACCATCTACCTTTGTCATTATTATTCAACATGAGAGTTTATTCACATTGAAGTCCCCTAGTAATAAAGATTACCATTCTTGTTGCAATCCTCATTTAATATACCAAGCGTGCCTTAAATGTCTTCATTGGATTTAGTGGGAGGTGCCAATTAGTGGAGTTACAAGGCTCTTAGCGATTATAGATTATAGATTATGTGATTCAATTTTTTAATATAGAATATTAACATAATTTTTTATTTATCATAAACCTAATATTGTGGGTGTCAATTAGCTTATTGTATCTATATATATATATATATATATATATATATAAGTCCTATTGTCTCTATTGGAAACTTAATACGAAAGGAATTAATTAAATTATGAAAAATAAATTACATTCTATTCAATATAAATAAAATTTAAAAAAAATAGTTATTATAAATTTCAAATCAAATCATTTATAAAATGTAACGATTTATTCTTTAACATCCCACAAATTACCTATTTTTGATTTTGTACTAAAGTTTTGTAGTATTTATTTTTCATTGTAAAAAAAAAAAAAATCATTTTAAAGATCATCTTCTTTTTTATTGTGAAAGATAGTGTTGGTATTATTCATAACTAAAAGTACTCACTTCATTTTGTCAAAAAACAAAACAAATGCTCACTGCATATGTAAGTGCAAGCGCTCGCGGCGAGCACCTAGAATGCCACATTGGTCATGTGTTGCCGCTTATGTTTGGGAGTACCCCTTGGCTGAGTGGACTAGGCGAAGGATGAAAATGGATTTGCCACCTAGATTAGGTCTAGGAACTATATGTATAGCACCCTTATGTGAAGGACTTGTCTTACCGAAGCATGTGTCCAGAGTTTAGATATAGGGATGGGAAGATGTTAGGCACCTAACCTCAGTGATCTGTGGGTCAACCTCTAGTCATTGTGTTTCACATCCTGATTCCATCAAAGGGTCCTCTAATTTGCATCTACTAACCAACTTAGCATTCACCTATATGACGACATCTTTAAGAATCAATCATCAACAACATGTATCCCTTCAAACTTAAACATACAACTAAACATGACATCCACACATGTGCTAATATACATCTAGACATTGCATACCCTACCATTCATCTAGCATCTCATGCTTCATATAACCAAGGGCAGTAAACACATCACATGACAGTAACATCAACAAGGCAATAAGCATAACCACGTGCACAAAACATTTAATCTAACAAATAAGTTGTAAGGTTGAATTTAATCAACCATTGTATTGGCTTTATTCCGTGCCAAATTTGTTTGTAATTTAGCAATTAGTAACCCTGTATTTAGGTGGGAATCTTGTAAAGGTAGTGAGTGAGAGAGTGTGAAGAAATGCTCAAGATTGTGCAAGGATGTAGAGATTCGTGGCTGGGACTCACGAGTGACTCACGACTGGCAAGCCGCCAAATGCAGCACATGAGTGAAGCGTGTGAGAAGATGAATAGTCGTGCCAGCTGGAACACTACAGGACAAAAAGTCCAGCTTGGTCGTTTTGTTATCTCGTGGCTTGAACTCGCGACTCAGTCAAGTCGCGAGGCCAAGCTGCTAGACCACCCTATTTGGGAAAAATTGACTCTTCGCATTCCTTTCTCACCCAAGTATAAATACCCCTTATACCTACGAAATGTAGAGAGCTTCCAGAGAGAATTTTGAGAGAGAAACCCTAGAGAAAAACAAGATTGATTCATCCACAATCTCCATATAGAGACTCTTCAAATTCCTCTACTCTCATCCTCTCTATTGTTACATCCCTGAGAGGTTCTTACCCAAATCCTTTTCTCACCATACCCACATCTGTGAAAAGGCTATTTGGTGCTTTGGGAAGCAGTTAAGAAGGGACCAATGATTATTGGTTAATGTTATGGGTTATAGCAGAATCCGGTAAGCTAGAAAAGACAAAGGTTTGGCGTAACCTCGTTGGAGCAAGAAGCTTGGAAGGCTTAGGTACCTGGGTAGATTAGACTTGGAGGGTCTATTGCTGTTCATGTATCCCAAATTCATTTTCTAGTGGATTATTGACCGCTTGGAGGGCGGCGGAGAGGTTTTACATCGAGGGCTTCGGTTTCCTCTTCAATAACACATCGTTGTGTTGTCCTTGTGTTTGCATCTCTCTTCCCTTAATCTTTGCCATTTAATTTCTGCTGTGGATGTGATTTTATTTGGTTTAGATTGTTTATCAATTTTGGTATAAGCTTATAATCATTTTCCGCGCATACATTGTTTGATATAAAGCTTGAATTGATATTTTGTTTTTTGGGGGTCTAAACGTTCATAGTGTTTTCAACGCTATTTGAACTTTCATAAGTCATGCATAAGAGATGCATGTTCATACTCATATGCATGACTTACCCTCACTTACCTCTTTGCATCGTATCACATCACCTACACATCAATTCATGTCCATATGATCTATGCATGTTCATATTGTTCATCAAAGCATATAAACCCTAATTATCAATCTAACAAATAAATATGTTATTCTATTAATGCTAAACTTAAACATATGAAATCTAAAATAAGTAGACTCCAAATATGTATTTAAAACAAAGCAAAGCAACAAGAAAATAAAAACCCTAAAATAAGGATTTCTAGGCATGAACATGCGCGAGAATACATGAAGTATGTGTATGCATGCATAAAGCATGCACACACATCCCCCTCCCCCCCCCCCCCCCCCCCCCCCCCCCCCCCCCCCCCCCCCCCCCCCACCCCCCCCCCCAACCCCCCCCCCCCCCCCCCCCCCCCCCCCCCCCCCCCCCCCCCCCCCCCCCCCCACCCCCAACACAGAAACACAATCTCAGAATAGCAAATAAAATGAAATAGAGATTAACATAGCATGCTTCTAACCATGGAAGCAATAAAACCTAACTACAAAACATATATATTAAAGAAGTAAACAAAGAATAAACAAACCAAATGAAAGAGATAAGGTTAGACCCTTACCTCAAACACAAGAACTCTTGAAGTTTTAATTTGATCGTTCCCATCAGTCAATCTATCAAGAAAAAAACCAGAAGGTTAATAAGCATAAAACTCGAATGTCAAGACTAGAATAGGTCTCAACCAAGTAAACTTTAACATAAGGATATTTTAGGATAAAAACTCCCTCTTTGATTCACTATTTTCTAGTGAATTCGGCATGTTTTGGAAAAAGAGCCTTTGGGGCCTTTTATAGTGATCAGAGAGGGATGTAGGGCTCTTTTCCAGTAGATGTGGGATTAGCTTTGCATGATTTTTATATTAAAAAACTTTCTATACAAGTCATCTGAAACTCTACATGTGTGTACATACACAGAAATGCGTGCACATGCCTTAAGAATGCGTACACATACTTACTAACATGAATGCGCATACTGAAGGTTCCTATAGGTTTTTCTTTTGCCAAAACATCCTCCAAGCTAAAAAATTTGTATGATTGGGCCCCATACTAGCCTTAGACCTTTTAGTGATATCGTCATTTGAGAACGGGGGCTCAAGTCGTAAGGAGTACAAAATTAGGTATCTACAACATAGTTGCAGTAAAAAGTAAATAAGTAAGCACAAATACAACCTTTCTATGAATAAGTCAGTATGTTGTCGATATTCTAATTCTTATAAACTATTTTGGACAAAAAATGAGCTGGCTAAAGGTAAGAATAAGAATTGGAATTCCACCATCAAGTGAGTTGCGATCTAGGTGTGAGTTGCGTAAGTTGTGAGTAGGCCACAATGTTAGGACATATGTGTTTCACATGTTAGGAACATATGTCAGTATTTTATGTAATTGGCTAATTCTTTGACAAAACGCACTTTACTTGTAATTGGGTTGATCTAGGATGTGTTTAATGCTTCAAGAAACCTTGTTTCAAGTTCAAGTGTTAAAGCCATGCAAGTCTGTCCAAGAATCAAGTCAGAAAGTGTTGTTTATTAAATCTCGACAGCTAGCATCTATCGAGATTTAAAGAGAGCTATTTTAGCCCAAGGCTCGACAGCTAGCTCGACATATAAGGTATCTGTCGAGGTTTATGAAGTTCAGTTTTCCAGGACTATTTTTCATCCAATCCGTGATTGTATGTTTGGGCTTTCTTTTCTCACAACCCTAAACATATATAAGGATTATTTTAAGGGCCGTCTAAGGTTGCGCAAGTGTGAACCAAAGTCTTGTTCATGCAAATTGTGAATGGAGACAGAATTTGCCCTAATTCATCTTTCTTGTGAAGAAGCTGTTGTATTTGTACACCATAGGTTTTTGTGACCAAGCAACTTCGTGATCTTCATCGTCTGTGATGAACTGAAGAACTTTGCAGCCAACAACCTTCTCTAGTTGGTGATTGAAGTCGTGTACTGGGATCCGTGCAATTGGTTAGTCACGTACTGGGAGCCGTGCATTGAAAATGAGAGATTGTCACTACAGAACAAGGCTAATTTCTAAGTATTTTTCGCGACTAGGACATTGACCTGCCAATAAGCCACGAAAAATCTCTGTATGGACTCGCAACTGAAGCATGCGACTGGACCAACCCGCAATTGAGTCGCCAAAATAGGACACCACTATTTTTGAATTTTTGAAACTTTTCATAAAAACAAAATACTTTCCAAAACAGACTAGAAGACTCAAAAATCTTTTTGTGTTTGATCAACAAAGATTGAGCATGTGAAAACACATTTAATCAAGTACAATCACATAAATGAATATGGCATTCATTGAACATAGACATGTGTGATGTGTGTGGATTTCAAAAATGAGATAGTTCTTAGTCTAATGTGAAGCTTCAATGATCAATTCAATCAAGGCATATACAACTAGCACTAGATAATGTGACCCATCTCAATAATAGAAATATGCATATATGACATCCCACATGAATTTGAGTACAATATCTTTGAAGCTTTTCATTTGGCTCCATGTTCAATATATCATTTGATCTTTTTGAATCAACACATCTTATTGTGAGATTGATGCCTGAAATTTTTTATATTTCACTTAAATGAGTTAGCCTTTGGCTTTTCGGGCATCATACAATTTATTTTTGGTCGCTTTCCTTTTTTCCTAGTCAAATGCTAGTATGTGCGATAGGCTTTTACAGCTCAATATCTCTTTTCATTTGAAGATTTACATTTGGTGAGCTCTTTAATTAAAAGCAATAAAATAAAATAGTGGGAAGATATATAGGCACAAGTCTATGCATGTCTCAAGATCAACAAAATCATTCACTAATCATTCATGACAAGGTTGAAGATCTATTTACAACAGTCACATAGATTTCAAGATTTCTCCCACAATGATATGAGTGCATAGGAAACAAGCTAAGCTCGTAGATGCACAGAGCCATTAGTACAAAGGTACAAGGCAAAACATGTTTTGAGACAAAACTCAACAAAGTCGATCAAACTTTTTGGATTTTCTACTTTTTATGTGTTTTTGGATTTTTGACATAAAAGCAAGACAAGATTGATTGAAAGCACCAATGTAAAAACATTTTAAAAAGAAACAAGTAAACAACCAACCAATTTTCAATACAAAAAGCAAAAAGCACACAACCAAGCATATTCACAAAGCATAGAAAGAATTAATGCATGGGCATTTTGTAACGCTTATGCATGAGTACCCCTCTTTACCCACACGTCACGTGCGTTTGGGGTGATATCCCTATAAGATTGGATACGAGAGTTAGGACTTTCAAACCTTCTAGTGAAGCTTTCCAAGCAGGTGGTGAATGCACCGATCATCTTCATCACGTCCATCACACCGGGATCACCATTTCGACCTCTTGATGACTCAACAGCCCAAGTCCTCTTGTCATTTCTTGGTCCTCTTAACCTTTGATCATTTGCATTCTTCAATGTTTTAAGCTTATGACAATTCGGTTTTGTGTGTCCTTGAAGTCCACAATGATGGCAAAAGTGGTTCATTCTCGGACCTCTTTGTGATCTTGGAAGAGATTTCCCTCTAGCTTCAGGTTTGATCACTGATTGATTACGGGGCTTGTTCAACACCCTTTGATTAGCCATGTTCTTTCTCTTTTTATCCCCTACTATCTTAGGTGTAGAGGCAGCCACTACAAGTTCTTTGACTTGCACAAACATCACTTCTTTTTGTGATTTTGACAGCTGAACTACTTTCTCCGGTATATCCCAACCCGGATTTGTCTGAAAATTGTTTTTGAGAGGAAATGACATCATCTAGTTTCTTGGTGGAGACCCTCTCTACCTTGGCATTTGCTTGAACTACCTCAAGCTCAAGAAACTTTATCTTTGAATAGGCTTCAGTCAGCTCCCCATTCAGCGTCTCTATCTCACATTTTGCCACCTTATGTCGCACCAGGAGACTTCTATAGTCCTCCTCTACCTTCTTCATCTTTTTAACAGTTTCCTTGGCCACACGTGCATATTCTCCTGATTTCTCAAGAAGTGAATTGAAGTTTTCTTGAAGATCCCCTGAGCTCTCATCTTCTTCACCATCTGATTCTTCGACAATTCCCATTCATTCCTCATCACTATGCTCCCAAAGCTCTTGTACAAGCAAATTCAAGTCCTCCGAAGACTCAACATGAGCAATGGTCATAAAAGCGGAGTAATTCCCTTCTCCGTCACAGCTTTCCTCAGAATTAGAATTGGATGAATCCGAGTCACTAAGAGTTGTGGCATACGCCTTGCCCTTCGATTTCAAATAGTTGGGACACTCTTTCTTGAAATGTCCGTGTCCATTGCACTCGAAGCAAGTGATTCCTTGTGTGGATTGGGATTCCTTTCCATCTTTCCTTTTGAATTTCTTTTTCTCCTTCCCAAAATTTTGGAATTTCCCTTTACCGCCAAATTTTCCATTGTTCTTGAATTTTAAGAACTTTCGGAAGTTCTTCACCAAATATGCCACATCTTTATTGACAACATCCTCATCTGATGAGTTGTGAGCTTCGACCCTTTCCTCAACTATCTTCAGAGCAAGAGATTTGTTCTTCCTTTGTGTGGGCAATGACAATTCATAGGTCTGAAGTGAGTCAATTAGTTCTTGGACTTTGATATCATCAAGGTCCTTGCTCTCTTCAATCGCTGTTACCTTGGCACGGAAACTCTTCGGCAACGAACGATGGATTTTCCTCACAACTTTAGAGTCCTCCGTTTTCTCCCCCAAGTTGAACTTGCCGATGACTATTTCATTCAGCTTGCTATAGAAAGAGTCAAAGGACTCGTCCTCACTCATTTTCAGCTCCTCGAAATGAGTGGTCAACATCTGTAGCTTGGTATCCTTCACTTTCTTTGTTTCCTCATACGTGGTCTCCAATATCTGCCATGCCTCCTTGGCAATAGAAATGTGAGATATCCTGTGGAATTCTTCTGGAGACACACCACAAAAAATAGCGTTAAGTGCTTTGTTATTTGCATTATATGCCGCGAGGGTTGCCTTATCCCACGTGGATTTGGCAGCCTCCGGCCTGGTCCATCCAATATCCACCGCATCCCAAACGGTTTCATCCATAGAACACAAAAATGCCCTCATCCTGACTTTCCAAAAGGCATAGTTGCTACCATCAAAACATGGTGGACCATTTAAAGATTGAGACCGATCCATCTCAAAAAAGGGTCAAGGATCGTACTAAGGTGTTTAAACCACAGAGAGTGCACCCGCTCTGATACCAATTGAATGTTCAATAAGTGTATAAAACACTATAAATGTTTAGACCCCCAAGATACAAATTACCAATTCAAGCTTTATATCAAACAATGTATGTAAAGAAAATGATTATATGCTTATACCAGAATTGATAAACAATCTAAATCAAATAAAATCACATCCACAACATAAATTAAATGGCAAAGATTAAGGGAAGAGAGATGCAAACACAAGGACAACACAACGATGTGTTATCGAAGAGGAAACCGCAGCCCTTGGCGTAAAACCTCTCTGCCGCCCTCCAAACGATCAATAATCCATTAAAGAATGAAGTTGGGATACATGAATAGCAGAAGACCCTCCAAGCCTAATCTATCCAGTGTACCTAAGCCCTCCAAGCTTCTTGCTCCAACGAGGTTGCGCCGAACCTTTGCTTTCTTTAGCTTACTGAATTCCACTATAGCCCATAGCATCAACCAATAATCATTGGTTCCTTCCTAACTGCTTCCCAAAGCACCAAATAGCCTTCTCACAGATGTGGGTATGGTGAGAAAAGGATTTGGGTAAGAACCTCTCAAGGATGTAACAATGGAGAGGATGAGAGTAGAGGAATTTGAAGAGTATCAATGTAAAGATTGTGGATGAATCAATCTTGTTTTTCTCTAGGGTTTCTCTCTCAAAATTCTCTCTGGAAACTCTCTACATTCGTGGGAATAAGGGGTATTTATACTGGGGTGAGAGTGGAATGCGAAAAGTCAGGTTTTTCAAAACAGGGCTGGCTGGCGGCTTGGCCTCGCGACTTGACTGAGTCACGAGTTCAAGCCGCGAGATAACAGAACGGTCAGGATAGACTTTTTGTCCTGTAGTGCTCCAGTTGGCGTGACTATTCATTGTCTCGCATGCTTCACTCATGTGCTGCAGTTGGCGGCTTGCTAGTCGCGAGTCACCCGCGAGTCCCAGTTGTGAGTCTCTGCATCCTTGCACAATTTTGAGCATTTCTTCACACTTTCTCACTCACTACCCTTACATGATTCCCACCTAAATACAGGGTTACTAATTGCTAAATTACAAGTAAATTTGGCAAGGAATAAAGCCAACACAATGGTTGATTAAATTCAACCTTACAATAGTCAACTTCAAAGCATGCTTAGTCATAATTAACCCATATCATTGAAATTTAGTATGTTAGTTTATGGAAATTTAATAAACAAAAAATTAAATAATGCAAAGAATTTAGTATGTTAGTATATGGGGTAAATTTAAAAAGATTTTAAAAAAAAAAAACAAAACCAAAAACAAAGTTTTTAGATATTATCACAAGTGCAACTTTTTTTTTTTTTGGTTGAAACACAAGGGTAAGTTAATCTTATGAATAATATATTGATATTTGAACGGTTTTTAGACCCCTTAACCTAACCAGATTAGCCTTAGTTAATTAGCCAAGTGATTAACTTAGTCAAATTATGCAAATCTAGGTTAACACAATCAATTAATCATATCAAGAAATAAAGCAGCGGAAATATAAAGAACACAATGATATGATGACCCAGGAAACCACACGGTAAAAACCTGGGGAGGATTTGACCTAGCTATCCTCAAGGTAAACTTGAATCCATTATATGAAAGAATCGAAGTTCATACAAAAGGACTTACAAGCTCCCCGCTTGACTTCCTAATGCTACCCACCAGTAGAACTTACTGACACGACCACGTGCAAGCTCCGAATCCACGGACTCCTTCTTTCTTGGATTCTCCACCAAGTACAAGCACCCACGCTTGTTATTCTTTAAGCTTCAATGGCAACAACTGAGTTGATCATCAAGGTATTGAAAAATATCTCTACCTAGAAAACCCTAAGTTTATGTGAAGGAAAACTCCTCAAGGATCTCACAAGAGATTCACACAAACTGCAATGTATGAGCAACAATACACCCAGAGAAACTCTCAAAAACGTGGCTAGGGTTTTGCCTTTTATACCTAGGGTAAAAATAGAAAACCCAAAACGTTTAATGAGGTAGGGCTGAGTTGGAAAATTCTGCAAAAAAACATTCTGGCCGACTTTCGATCGATCGAGCCAGGCCGAAATGCACCAATGCATCTGCAGCCTCTCGATTCCAACTTTACATAAAATATATAACTTTGAGCAAGCCTAAACAAGACTAAACTTATTAATTTGATCATGGTTTGCCAACATTACACATTAGTGTTCTAAATATATCAAATCCTAAGTCTTTAGAACCTAACAAACTCCTCCTTTGGCAATCCGTGACAAAACACAAACTGAAAAGCTCAAAGTTTACAAGTAAAAGCCCTTTACGAAAATAATGCTCATAAACACAAATTCAATCCTAACTATTATCCATCAGTTGCAAGTGTAGACAGCAGCTCAATTGAATCAATCTGTATATTCCTGAAACATTTAACAAACGCATAAACGCATGTGTGACAGAAAACAGTAAATCAATAGGTATGACATTCTTGTATGTTTCACGCAACACAAAATAAAGACATATATCAATGAATAACACATTAATATAAATCAATAAGCAGTGAACACAAGAAACAAGAATCATGTATATCAAAAAACAATGTAACTCCCCCTAACATGAATAGCCCAAAAAAAAAAATGATATACAAAGTGAAGCACCTAGATACAATCTAATATCTCCACTAGCTCCGCAAAACAAAAAACTCCCCCTAACTACAAAAACTCCTCTACAGTGTCAAAACTCTACTCCCCCTTTTTGTGACGGAATGCCAAAGGACAATCACACGCCATCATCAAAAGGAGGTGGTGAGGGTGAACGAAGATGTGCTAAGTCGGCTCGCAGAGCACGAATCTCGTCAAGCAAGTCCACTAAAATTTGACTATGAGCCGCCTGAATGGTCATGACAATCTCCAAGGTACGACGAATATCAAAGTCATCCGAAGGAGGTGGAGTAACATCAGCAGCAGCAGCATCACCAACAGGATCAGGAACATCCGCACCAGCAGGACCTGTAGAAGAAGAAGGAGGAGGTGCGCTACCAGAAGGCTCAAACCTAGGGTGTTTAAAGCCAGCTCAAAGATGAGTAGCCCTCTGTCTAAGAAAAGACGCACCTATGGGAGCAATAACATGTACGGGCTCAGAAGAAGGGAAACCACCAAGATCAAGATAAAGCAAAATCCTATGAATAAAAATAGGATGGACAAGAGCATGAGAAGATGATGAACTCCTATAAACATTGTTCAAAGAACGAAGGAATAAATGAGGAAAACTAATAGGAGCATCAGTAACAAGAGCGTACAAAAACACACACCGCTCGAGAGGAATGGTGTGAAGATGAGAAATGGGCCAGATAGAGTGACAGGCTATCCTAAAGAAGAGATAATGCAACTCAGATAGCTCAGCAGTGGTGATCCTCGAATCAGAACCCCACTGGATAGAAGACCCAGTGATGTATGACATGACATCACTCAAAGGAGGAGACACATCATAAGGATAGATAGGGTGCTAAACTATAGGTACCCCTAGAGCATCAACCACTATAGTAGGCGTAATGGTGTACTCTACACCTCGTATCCAACTCTTTACCAAGGTGTTGGAATCATAGACGCGGATAGAGATGTTTGAAAAGAACTCTCTAATCAGGGTAGCTGGAGGAGGAGGATCAGAAACATCCAGCAAAGGTAACTAGCCCCGACGCTCAAAATTTGCCTTAATGGCAGGATGAAGCTCATCTAATAGAACAGAACGCTCAGCTCAAATCTTTCTCTTAAGGTTCAGCTTCTCAAAAATCTCTTGGTTTTTCTCACTCGAAAATTTCTCACGGTCAAAAGAAGGTGGGGGTGGTGAAGGTGAGGGAACAGACCTATGAGCTCTAGTCTTCCTAGGCATGATGCTAAGGAAAGGACAAAGACACAAGGAAAGAACCAAAAAAAAAATGCACAAAAACAAAACCAAGGGTAGACTGCAAGTTAGCACACAAAAATAATATTGAACAAAACTCTACATGATGCATGGACAATTACAATGTCATGATGCATGTACTAATGCAGTAAACAAAGTTCAAATTAAGTTCAGTTTTACAAAATTGGCTTGAGCATAGAGTTTCTAACAAAAACCCTAAAAATTTGAAAAACCACTTGAATGTTTTGAAGCAAATTGATGAATTGATCAGCACACAAGGTTGAAAACAAATTAGAATGACCAATTTCATCAAAACAACAAGCCAATTTTATCAATTGAACCCAATTGAACAAAATCCCCAATTCGGATCAATTTCAAGCCCTAGAATTTTCAATTTTTCACAAAACACAAAATTGATCAAATTAAACCATCAATATCATGTTTATATCATGTCCCAACAAAAACCCAATGATCAATTTCAGAAAAATTTGGCTTGAATCATCAAAAACCCCAAATATGCGTAGGTTCGAAATCCCCAAAGAATAATGCATGAAAAATGCATGAAACTTGAAAATAAAAGAAAAAGAAGGGGTAAAATAGACATACCGGCCCTTGAAGACAAAAATCTTGCAAAAAATCCGGAAGAAAACGACAAAAAATAGAGACTTTAGCCTTGCCGAGTCGGAGAGAGAAAGAAAGTTTTTGAAAACTTTTTGAAAATGTGAGTTAAAAAAGTCAAGAACAGTGTTTTTAAAAACCTGATTCGCGATATTCGATTGATCGAAAATTACATTTGATCAATCGAATCAACCCGAGACTTTTAAAAAGAATTTAAGCACATTTTCGATCGATCGAAAAACAGAATGGATCGATCAAAACAGGCAGAGGCTCACAAAATTTTTTAGAAAAAAGTTTTGAAAAAGAATAAACACATTTTGGACACGACTCTCAAAGCATTAAAATTGAAGAACAAAATGCATGAGTATGAGATGAAATGCTTTTTCAAAAACCCAAGTTTTAATCCCAGTTTTTCAAAGAAAATTTCAACCATTCTCCCTTTAAATTCTCAAGCAAACAAATGTTTTGCATAATACTCAAGGTATTTTCAAACTTGGTTGGTCAGACCAAAAACACACACAATAACATGTACAGTGTTTAGCAAAGAGTAACTTGTGTAGTGTGTGCAACTAGCAAAAGCTTGAGATACATGTGAGGTAATATGTGAATAGCAATCAATCACAAAGTCTACAAAATCCATCACATAGAATTCGAAAGAGACTATCACCTGAAGAGTTACATCATATAACTCCCACATCTCCTAGAACATAAGCTTGCAATCATGTAAGTTTCTTGAATTTTGCCTCATAATGTACACACAGATTTTAGTTATGTGAATTGGCATCAAGCCTAATAGTACTCACCAATTTTAAGCATTAAGCAATTAACCGAGGCGACACCTTATGTTCTTTTTGTGCATGTGCTACAAGAGAACAAAATCTTATGATATGCACTAAGGTGATCATGATTGACTAGTGAATAGTGGTGAGATGGTTATTTATGCCTTTCTTAAAAGGATCAAGTCCGACAGTCAAATAACATGTGACTTCAAGATTAAGACAAAGTGATAAACACCATAAACATCTTTCCCACACAATATGCACTACAAAGCTTCAACTAGTAAAGTGCAATAAATAAGCTCATCAAAGCTAAACAAGGTACACAAGACATGTTATGTGTAAATAAATTGACCAACCTTGTTTTCAAAGACCAAGAAAAATAGTGCCAAACACAATTTGCTTTCCTCTCTTTTTTTTTTTTCTTTTTTTTTTCTTTTAAAAGAGAAAACAAATAAATCCTAGAATGAAATGCATGAATGTTATGCAATGCAAATCCTAGAAACAAAAAAAAAAAAAAAAAAAAAAAAAAACACAAAAACCAAAGAACAATGGTCACAAAAGAGTAGAGCAATGAAGTACAAGGACCATGTCAAAAAGACTCAATTAGATCGAGTCTTTTGCATCCAAAACCTTTGAGATGCACCACGAGCATTGGAGTTCCTATTCACGTTCGAGTGATTTTAACTCCAGGATTGGAATAAAGGTTTAAAGCCTTTACCAATTCACCAATGAGTGCCATAGGATCTTGTGCTTGAGGCACAGGCACTTTTGGTTTGTTTGCTCTCTTGGCAGCTTGAAGCTTGTAATAGTTAGGACGAATGTGTCCAGACTTTCCACAAAAATGACAAACCCAAGCAGGTTTACCATGCATCTTGTCCTTAGAAATGGTAGACTCCTTAGGTTTAGACTCAACCAGATCAACCCTAATCTTCCTAGGAGGTGAAACTTCTACAGGTTTGACAACCTCACTCATAGGGGGTTTGACAGTTTCACTCACAACCTCACTCACGGAAGGTTCAGAAGAAGATGAAGGAACAAAGTTCGTGGAATGAGGAGCAGACACAGAGATGCTTTCAACATAACCTAAACCAGATTTGTCAGAAGGATACTTTTGAACATTCAGCATTTGATCAAGTTTAGAACTAGCAGATCTAGCAACAGATAAATCATGTTCCAAAGTTTTAACTTTATCAAGCAAGAGCATGTTCTCAGATTTCACATGGTTCAAAAGATCATTAGCATCAAATAATTTAACAAGCAAATTTTTCTTTTCAAGCTCAAGAGAATCAATTTTTTTCAGGCCAAGTTCAACATTCATAGCATCCTTCGCAGCAACTTTGCAAAGTTTATTATAGGCCTCTTGAAGATCTGCATCCTCAGTGAGTTCCCCATCAGAATGGTTCTCTTCAACAGACACACTTTCATTGACTACAGCAGTAGCAGTGAAAGCAATGAAGTTTCCATCCTCGTCACATCCAGACTCATCATCAGAAACCTCATTATCACTAAGGGTTACAGCCATAGCTTTACCCTTAGACCTCAAGTAAGTAGGACATTCAGATTTAACATGACCATACCCTTGACGACCAAAACACTGAGGACCCAAAGAATTGTTTGAAGATTGACCTAATTTTTCTCTAGGTTTTTCAAAGTTATTAACCTTAGTGGGATCATTCTTCCTAAAGTTTCTAGGTTCAGCAGTGTTTGAACCTCTTGCCTTTCTGTTGTTATTCCTAAGAAAGTTTCTAAAGTTCTTGGCAAGGTACGCAATCTCTGTAGCAGAGAGCTCATCATCAAATCCACTAACCTCAACATCATCAACTGACTTAAGAGCCATTGATTTGGATTTGTTAGCTTTGGGCAGGTCTAACTCATAGGATTGAAGAGATCCTACAAGCTCATCAACAGGGATGGAGTCCACATCCTTGCTCTCAGTAATGGCAGTCACTTTGGGCCTAAAGTCTTCAGTTAAAGATCTAAGAATCTTCCTAACAATTTTAGGTTGATCACAAATTTCACCCAAATTAAAAGCAGAATTAATAATATCATTCAACTTAGCATAGAATTCATCAAAAGATTCATCATCAGACATTCTAATGCTTTCAAATCTAGAAGTTAATTGTTGCAATTTATTAATCTTAACTGCCTTTATGCCTTCATGCACAGTTTGGAGGATTTTTCAAGCAGTGTGAGCGACCTCAACATTTGAGATTCTCTTAAATTCCTCCATAGAAACAGCATTAAAGATGGCATTCATAGCTTTGCTATTGAAACCAACTGCTTCTTTTTGAGAAGTTTGCCACTCACTCACAGGAGTAGTGGGCTTCTCCCATCCGTACTCAACGGAATTCCAAACCCTCTCATCAATAGATTTCAGGAATGCTTTCATCCTTACTTTCCAATAAGCATAGTTATTCCCATCAAAGTGAGGAGGAACAACAAGAGAGTGTCCATGTTCCATGACAACAGGGGTCAAGGATCAACTCAAAGATCAAAAGATCTACAACAAGAGAGCTACCTGCTCCGATACCACTTGAACGGTTTTTAGACCCCTTAACCCAACCAAATTAGCCTTAGTTAATTAGCCAAGTGATTAACTTAGTCAAATTATGCAAATCTAGGTTAACACAATCAATTAATCATATCAAGAAATAAAGCAGCGGAAATATAAAGAACACAATGATATGATGACCCAGGAAACCACACGGTAAAAACCTGGGGAGGATTTGACCTAGCTATCCTCAAGGTAAACTTGAATCCGCTATATGAAAGAATCGAAGTTCATACAAAAGGACTTACAAGCTCCCCGCTTGACTTCCTAATGCTACCCACCAGTAGAACTTACTGACACGGCCACGTGCAAGCTCCGAATCAACGGACTCCTTATTTCTTGGATTCTCCACCAAGTACAAGCACCCACGCTTGTTATTCTTTAAGCTTCAATGGTAGCAAATGAGTTGATCATCAAGGTATTGAAAAATATCTCTACCTAGAAAACCCTAAGTTTATGTGAAGGAAAGCTCCTCAAGAATCTCACAAGAGATTCACACAAACCGCAATGTATGAGCAACAATACACCCAGAGCAACTCTAAAAAACGTGGCTAGGGTTTTGCCTTTTATACCTAGGGTAAAAATAGAAAACCCAAAACGTTTAATGAGGTAGGGCTGAGTTGGAAAATTCTGCAGAAAAACATTCTGGCCGACTTTCGATCGATCGAGTCTAACTTTCGATCGATCGAGCCAGGCCGAAATGCACCAATGCATCTGCAGCCTCTCAATTCCAACTTTACATAAAATATATAACTTTGAGCAAGCCTAAACAAGACTAAACATATTGTTTTGATCATGGTTTGTCAACATTACACATTAGAGTTCTAAATACATCAAATCCTAAGTCTTTAGAACCTAACAATATTGCTTGTAATAACTCATATTCTCATATTGTTCGCGTCTTGCCTCTCACGGTTTTGAAACGTGTCTTACCATTTTTGGTATATTATATGCATGGTCTTTCCATTTTCCTTCTCCAGACAATTTGGGACACCCAAATCACATTAACATTCTAAATCTTTGAAATTTCTTAGGAAAGCTAAAAGTCTTATAGATTAACTGGCATATTTTGATATTTTTTATTGAAAACATTTACAATTCAAATCATCAAACTATCAAATTATTAAAATAAATAAATTAATTAAATAAAATAAAATTTCTTAAGAGGGAGTGTCGTTTTATAAAGATATATAGAGGTGGTGCTATTATTTCGCAATACCGCAACGAAGGAAGATGTTATAAGGAGCAAAAAAGTATAATATATATATATATATATATATAATAGGTGAAGCTGAGAGAAATTCAAATTACATTTCCAAATTAGAGTTTCAATTTTGCGCCATGTGTCCTAAATTATTTACTCTTAAAGAGTTTTATTTCTTAATTTTAGAATCAAATGTGGAACCACATCATAAATATTCATCCAAGTGAGTTATTAAGTACAAAAACCAAAGAGTTTAGAATAAATGAATCGTAAGAAAAAAGTGTTTCACAATAATTAAAAAAAAAACGGACAATTTACATTTTATACTTAATAATATCCTTACAAAAATTTTTAAGAGTTAACAAAATATAAAAATGATTATCAATAGTATTTAAATTATCTATATAGGAATTATATTATACATCTTATTGTATATCTTTAAGTGTATCAATGCATATGCATGGGGTTACAAGCTGCTACTAATAATAATAATAATAATAATATACGTAAAAAATTGTAGTGTAGTACCCCATTGCCATTGCCCAGGATATGTGCAATTTCATTGGTCTTTTTGCTTAAAATTTTCTGTTGTGGATAGGAGGTCTGTAAGTCTTTTCAATGAAGTGTTTTATAGGCAAGAGGGAGTGAGGAACGTTCTTGTATGCATTATCTCTAACTCTTTTGACTTGCTCCACTTTATATCATTTGAAATTATGTTCAAATGTTCAAGTGTTCATATTCATGTTTTTATCTAATTTTTCCAGAAAAAATTTAAGGTGATTTTGATAAGTCTTTGGAATAATTCAAAATGCACTAATTCCTTAAAGCAGGCATGGTTTTGTGATGTTCTAGAATCAATTGTGTAAGGTTGAATTTATTCGATCATTTTGTTGGCTTTAATCCGTGCCAAATTTGCTTGTAATTCAGCCATTTAGAAACCCTGTATTTAGGTGGGAATCATGTAAGGGTAGTGTGTGAGAGAGTGTGAAGAAAAGCTCAAGAGTGTGTACTCAATAAGAGCCTGGTAACTGGCTCGCGACTGGCGAGTCGCCAAAGGTGGCACACGTGTGAAGCATGCAGGGGAAGCTGAAAGGTCATGCCAGCTGTTTCACTACAGGACAAAACCTCTAGTCTGACCAGGCAGTTAGCTCGCGATTCAAACTTGCAACTCGTTCCAGTCGCGAGCTTGAGTTGCCAGAATGCCCTGTTTGGTTGTAACTGACTCTTCGCATTCCTCATACACCCTACTATAAATACTCTTATACCCACGAAATATAGAGTGCTTCTAGAGAGAATTTTGAGAGAGAAACCCTAGAGAAAAACAAGATTGACTCATCCACAATCTTCATCCTTTGATTCTCTAAATTTCTCTACTCTCACACTCTCCATTGATATATCCTTGAGAGGTACATTAGCCAAATCCTTATCTCACCATACCCATATCTGTGAGAAGGTTTTTTGGTGCTTGGGAAGCAGTTCAGAAGGGACCAATTCATTTTGGTTGATGCAATGGGTGATTGCGGGATCCGATAAGCTAGAGAAGACAAGGTTCAGTGCAACCCTGTTGAAGCAAGAAGCTTAAAGGACTGAGGTGCATTGGGTAGATTAGGCTTGGAGGGTCTTCTACTATTCATGTATCCCAACTTTATTCTCTAGTGGATTATTGACCGTTTGGAGGGCAGCAGAGAGGTTTTTCGCCGAGGACTTCGGTTTCCTCTTCGATAACACATCGCTATGTTGCCTTTGTGTTTACATCTCTCTTCCCTTAATCTTTGCCTTTTAATTACTGCTATGGTTGTGATTAAAATCGGTTTAAATTGTTTTACCAATTATGTTATTGCTTATTTTCATATTCTGCACATATATTGTTTGATTATAAGCTAGTGTTGGTAATTTGTAAATTGGGGGTCTAAACATTCATTGGTGTTTTACACACTATTTGATCATTCAAATTGTATGTTGACTAAGCATGTATTGTATGAGTGTGTGATTAGTCCCATATCGAATATATGCTGGGTTGATTTGAGATTTATTAACAACTACAAAAAGTTTCAATTATGATTGATCCTTTTGAGGTATAATGCAAATGTTGCTAACTTTTATTTTTTGAGAAATGATTCTTGATTTTTTTATCCGATTGAGGTCAAATCGGTACGTGGTCGAATTGCTGACATTATATGAATGTTCAAATAGTGTATAAACCACTATGAACGTTTAGACCTCCAATTTACAAATTACCAATTCAAGCTTTATATCAAACAATGTATGTGCGGAAAATGATTATAAGCTTATACCAGAATTGATAAACAATCTAAACCAAATAAAATCACATCCACAACAGAAATTAAATGGCAAAGATTAATTGAAGAGAGATGCAAACACAAGGACAACACAACGATGTGTTATCAAAGAGGAAACCGAAGCCCTCGACGTAAAACCTCTCTGCTGCCCTCCAAGCGGTCAATAATCCACTAAAGAATGAAGTTGGGATACATGAACAGCAGAAGACCTTCCAAGCCTAATCTACGCAGTGTACCTAAGCCCTCCAAGCTTCTTGCTCCAACGAGGTTGCGTCGAACCTTTGTCTTCTTTAGCTTACCGGATTCCGCTATAACCCATAGCATCAACCAATAACCATTGGTCCCTTCTTAACTGCTTCTCAAAGCACCAAATAGCCTTCTCATAGATGTGGGTATGGTGAGAAAAGGATTTGGGTAAGAACCTCTCAAGGATGTAACAATGGAGAGGATAAGAGTAGAGGAATTTGAAGAGTCTCTATGTAAAGATTGTGGATGAATCAATTTTTTTTTTCTCTAGGGTTTCTCTCTCAAAATTTTCTCTGGAAGCTCTCTACATTTCGTGGGTATAAGGGGTATTTATACTGGGGTGAGAGTGGAATGCAAAGAGTCAGGTTTTTTAAAATAGGGCTGGCTGGCGGTTTGGCCTCGCGACTTGACTAAGTCGCGAGTTCAAGCCGCGAGATAACAGAACAGTCAGGCTGGACTTTTTGTCCAATAGTGCTCCAGCTGGCGTGACTGTTCATCTTCTCTACACGCTTCACTCGTGTGCTGCAGTTGGCGGCTTTCCAGTCGCGAGTCTCCCACGAGTCTCAACCACGAGTCTCTGCATCCTTGCACAATCTTGAGCATTTCTTCACACTCTCTCACTCACTACCCTTACATCATTCCCACCTAAATACAGGGTTACTAATTGCTAAATTACAAGCAAATTTGGCACGGAATAAAGCCAACACACTGGTTGATTAAATTCAACCTTACAATATAAATATCAATTAATAATTTTATAATTATTGAAATAAATACATAACAAATCATTATAATATCAATTAATATCTAAAAGTATATAATAAAAAAAATGAATTGATCTTGATTTTTATACCCTATAAGATTGATAGGCCATTCCTTTAGGAACTAATTCTAATTTAAAACGATCCAAAATCCCATTAATTAACTACTGATTTTTTCTAACGAAAAAATTTTCTAAAAAAAAAAAAAAAAAAAAAAAAACAACAACGACGACGACGACGACGAAAGAGAAAAGAGGAAGTGGATGCCAGCTTCCCTCTAGCCAATAACCATGGTCAGTTTTTTTACATAAGATGGGGAACACCTTAACTTACAAAGAATATATATATATATATATATATATATGTATGTGTGTGTGTTTTGTCTATCTTAAAAAAAAAATAAATAAATAAATAATCCTTGAGTGCCAAACTTGAGAATTCCAAAAATTTTGGTTTAATAATTTTTTTTTTTTTGTCCCCCTAAATATAATCCTTAACCCCTTAAATAAAATAAATAAAAGCCCAAATAACATAAATAAAAATTAGAGAAATTTTATGGACAACACAAAATTTCACAACATTATCAGAATACCATTGTTATTAATTGTGGTGAGTTCCAGTCTAATATTTTATAATTTTATTTTGACATATGAGGGATTAATAACTTAGTTTTTGTGTCCTAGACACAATTCTAAAATTTAGCCCAAATATTAGCAAACATAGTCCAAACAACAAGATTTGGCTAAATAATAGCAAATGAGCAAAATATTCAACAAAAAGCCCATTAAAAAATAAAATAAAAACTCTAATTATTCAGATTCATACTCGTTCAACTCATTTTGTAAAAATAATATTTAATTTCCTTTTTCTTAAAAAACAGTACTAAGTGAAATATTGTGGCCTTACAAGTTTTTCTCAGTGGCTCAGCTCACAGTTGCAATAGGTATCATCCATTACTCTCTCTCTCTCTCTCTCCCCCCCCCCCCCCCCCCCCAATTTTTCTCTTCTTAATTTATCATCATTTCAAACTCTCTTACTTTATTACTCTCATTCAGCATTATATGTTTTCTTCACATTATCTCTCATAAATATCTTTTTGTTTTTTCATTTTTTTTTTTTTGAATACAAAACATCATGTAATGCATATTTTATTTGATAATATCAATATAGTTAAGTTTTTATATTAAATTCTCTATAATTTAAATTTTTTAATGACTATACTATGAAAAATTCTTAAAGCCACCATTGCTCTATGGTCCACAAACACACGAGTAAAGGTACATTAACCCCACGATATTATTCTGAAAGCTCGAAAATGTGTTAAAACACAAGAGCTGTTTAGACCCCCCCCCCCCCAATTAATAATTACGACTCGATAGATTTTACTCTAACTTATATTAAGTGCGGAATACAGTACATGCGAGCGGATAAACAAATAAACTACTCTAACCCATAAACAATATAACACAGCAATAAACTGAAAGGTAAAAGAGTAGGGAAGGAGAATGCAAACACAAGATAACACGCCGATGTGCTATCGAAGAGGAAACCAAAGTACTCGGCGTAAAACCTTTCCGCCGCCCTTCAAACGGTAATCGATCCACTAGACAATCAGTTGAGATACACGAGTAACAAAAGACCCTTCAAGCCTAATCTACCCAATGCACCTAAGCCCTCCAAGCTCCTACTCCAACAAGGCTTCTCGGAACCGTGTCTTGTCTAGCTCTCTGAATCTCACAATACGCCCGATTGCATCTGCCAAGCCTCACCGGTTTCTTTTGGCAAATCCCCAAAGCTTCCCAAGCTCCAAAACACTTTCTACACTCTGAATAGGTGTGGATTGTGTTTGAGTACAAATATCCTCTCAAGGTATGACAATGGGAAAGGGAATGAGAAGAGGCTAGAATGATTTCTCACTCAGGATGAGTAGCTCTCTCTCTAAAAGATGGGTGTGTGTGTTGTAGAAAACCTATCTAGGGTTTTTCTCTCTGAATGACCTCATTTACTTTTGTGGGTAATGAGGGTATATATAGTATGGATGAAGGGTAAGAAAGTCACACTCAAAAATCCTCCAGGCAAAGAGTCTCGCGAGTATCTCACGGTAAGGCCTTACCCGTGAAATACTCGCTAAATTGACAGCTTGGCACGACTCTTCAACTTCCAGTCATGTGCTTCTCACATGCCCTTTTCACGGGAACCCTTCTCGCAAACTTCTCGCGAGCTAGTCATGAAATACACTGATCTTCATTTAAGCTTGAGTCTTCACCAACTTAATACTAAACCCAATACAATAAAATCCCATAAAATACAAGGAAATAAATTAAAGCAAATACAACACTTTTTGTCATGGAATAAAGCCAACATAAAACATAGTTGTAAATCACAACTTTACATATTCCAACATCGTTATTGTTCTCAAATTTGAATTTCTTCATTTTCTCATAAACGAGGTTCACCATGACATCGTCTGTTGTGCGCTAAGAGAGAAGTGGTTCAATGCTTCCCTTTCAATTCTTTGGTGTGACCTACCTAGCCTTTTTACGCCGCCAGCCCCACAAAAAGCTTGGACCCCACACCATCTCTCCACTCATCACAAAGCATTTGGTCCTTCCTTTCAACTTTCCAAATCTCCTGACTCTAAAAAAAAAAAACATTTTAAGAACTAACAAAGCAGCTCACATGAACTATCATAGAAACCTCCAATACACACACACACACATAAAAATGTTTTTTCTATCTTTAAAAATAAATAAATAAATAAAATCCTTGAGTGCCAAACTTGAGAATTCCAAAAATTTTGGTTTGATAAAAATGTTTAGAGAAATTTTATGGACACAACAAAATTTCACAACATTTTCCAAATACCGTTGTTTTTAATTGTGGTGAGTTCCAGTCTAATATTTTATTATTTTATTTTGACATATGAGGGATTAATAACTTCGTTGTTGTGTCCTTAACACAATTCTAAAATTTAGCCCAAATATTAGCAAACATAGTCCAAACAACAACAAGATTTGGCTAAATAATAGCAAATTAGCAAAATATTCAACAAAAAGCCCATTAAAAAATAAAATAAAAACACTAATTATTTAGATTCATACTCGTTCAACTCATTCCATAAAAATAATATTTAATTTCCTTTTTCTTAAAAAATAGTACTAAGGGAAATATTGTGGCCTTACAAGTTTTTCTCGATGGCTCAAATCACAGTCGCAATAGGCATCATCCGTTGCTCTCTCTCTCTCTCTCTCTCTCCATTTTTCTCTTCTTAATTTATCATCATTTCAAACTCTCTCACTTTATTACTCTCATCTCAGCATTCTCTATTTTCATCCCTTTATATCTCATAAATATCTTTTTGTTTTTCCATTTTTTTTAATAAAAGAAAAATATAAAACATCATGTAACTGCGTATTTTATTTGATAATATCGATATAGTTAAGTTCTTTTTTATATTAAATTCTCTATAATTTAAATTTTTTAATGACTGTTCTAAGAAAAATTCTTAAAGCCGCCATTGCTCCGTGGTCCACAAACACATGAGTAAAGGTACACTAACCCCACGATATTATTTTGACATCGTTCTTGTTCTCAAATTTGAATTTCTTCATTTTCGGATAAATGAGGTTCACCACGACATCGTTCATGTGACCTACCTAGCTTTTTTACGCCGCCAGCCCCACAGAAAGCTTGGACCCCACACCATCTCTCCACTCATCATAGCGCATTTAGTCCTTTCTTTCAACTTTCCAAATCTCCCGACTCTCAAAAAAGAAAATTTTAAGAACAAACAAAGAAGCTCACATGAACTATCATAGAAACCTCCAAAATATATATATATATATATATATGAAATAAGAAAACTATTCATTTCCAAGAATAGTATCATGTAAAGTGTATATTGTATGTAAAAATGTGGCTAGCATTTGTCACTTTGAAAGAAAGTGGCTAGCATTTGTCTGTTTGACATTACCTTTAAGATTTAGCTTTTTAGGTTTTAACTTTTATATACAGATAATTAAAACCTCATTTTTTTTTTCTCACTTTTTATTAATTTATCAATTTTTTTTCAAAGTACAAGTGTATTTTAGCACATTTTCATAAATAAATAAATAAATAAATAAATAAAAACAAACAAACAAACAAATAACTAAATAAGTTGTTTTCAAATTAACACAAATATATAGTCAAGTAAACTAATAATTATCGTTTATAATATTCACCAACACAACCACATAGCGAGACAATGATCAAAGACCCAAATGGCAAAGCCTAAGGAAATCAAAGGAATGGGGGTAGGCCAAACCCTAATGTTAAGTGGTGCAAGAAGCACCAAAAACCAAAACACAAATAATCACCAAGTGTTTGTTCACTTTGTTTTAGTGAAAGACTCTCTCAACTATCAACTATAACTAGTAGTTAACGTAGAACCTCTCTATAGCCGCTGGTTGTTGTTGTTGTCAAAGAGGTGTAACACTTGGTCCACGCTCCTTCGTGTAGTGCCTCCATTACTGCCATTGCTGAGTCCACGGTCCCTTATTGTCCGATCTAAAAAAAGCAGTGATTTGTTGAAAAACAGCACGTTCCTATCATCCTCACCTATACTTCAAAACTGGTTAAATCTTACCCCCCTTTTTTATTATTTTAAATTTAATTTAATTTTTTTGGTTTTTATATGAACCAGACTAGATTGGTGTTCGGTTCATGGTCCAATCCAGCCCCATTTTTAAAACCATGGAAGCAGGACGTCTAAACAGTCTAACTCTAGAAGTTGTGCTCTCTTTTGTCAAGAAAAAAAATTATGATTTACACTTTGTTTGGATTGAAAGAAAGATGGAGGGAATGAATGTAGTTTTTATGGCACACACTGTTTTTCTTTGTTTGGTTGACATGAGAGAAGAAAAAGTGGGCTAATTTGGAGGGATGGAATTTATGTAGGATCCACTATTTTGCTATCAACAACTTTTTTTGTCATAAATCTGATGTAGTAGACTATGATTTTTTTTTTTGGAGAATTTCAACCTATGGCATCTATTCCTAATGATAGCTATTCATCATCAGACCAAGACACCAATCGGTTTTTCGTGTATCCGGGAATTAAACTCCAAATCTCTTATTCAACTATCAGAGACTTTACCAATTGCACTAACTAAAACCCACTTAGTAGACTATGATTAGTTGCCTAATACTTTCACATAAATCTACTACTTTTTATCCATCACTCACTGCTGCATCAAAATTGTGACAAAAGTTCCGATACAAAAATTAAGTCATAGAAGAATATACCAACCGTTCAGTAAGTGTTTAGTAGAGAGGTTTGACTTGAGGAATCGGTGCATTTGCAATTATTCTAAATGACCAATCTAATGACCTAGACATTTAGGGTCCGTTTGGTTGGAATATGGAAAAGTGGGAGCATAAAAAATGAGGAGATGATGAAAAAGTAGAAGGATAGAAAATATTTTAGTTTCCGTTATTTTTGTTTAGTTGGGGGTAGAAAAGTGGAGGGATGAAAAAAAAATTTATTTGGTTGAGGAAAAAAAAAATGAGAACAGAAAATCGAGTTTGATATATTTACACTTATATCCCTATTACATATATAATTTTTTGAGCTAACATTATTATTATTATTATTTTTTATGAGAACATTAATTTTTTTTTATGTATATAAAATAGATACACACTTTATTATAAAATTTCTAGATAAACAAAAAAAAATTATAATGTCAATTAAAAAAGACCACAATGAAGAAGAATAAAAAGATAAGTATGACTATCAAATATCAATTAACTACAACCATCTTCCAAAAAGCTGAAACATATCCTTCAATTCAAAAAAAGAAAAGAAAAAAGAAAAAGAAAAAGAGGCATCCATATTAAAAACCATATTTAAAAAAAAAAAAAAAAAAAAAAAAAAAAAAAAAAAAAACAAGAGATAGAAGCGAAGAGAGGAAGCAGAAGCAAGTAAATAAATACAAAGAAAAAAAAAGGAAAAGAAAAAGAAAGGAAGCGAAAGAAAAAAAAAAAAAAAAAAAAAAGAAAAAAAAAAAAGAGAAGAAGATAGAAGCGTAGAAAGGAAAGCAAGAGCCAACTAAAAAACAAAAAATAAAAGAAGAAGAAAAGAAGTCCAAGGTGAATAAAGGAAGTAGGTGAGAAAAAAAAAAAGTCCGAAGTGAATAAAGGAAGTAGGTGGAGGAAAAAAAAAAAAGGAAGAACGAATAGCGAAGCACCAAAGACCAAATATTCTTTTCATATGCACAAAAGTTTTTTTTCTTGTTTTCTCTCTATTTTAGAGAGATTGTAATTTGGTGGGCCCGGAGAGAAAACAGTCAGTCCCCACCAGTTTTCTCTTTCCCTCCACCTTCCAACCAAACACATTTTCCAACTATTTTCTCTCCTATTTTCCTCTCATCTTTTTCCATCTTTTCCGAAATCATCCCAACCAAACATACCATTTGTTAGTAATCACGAGAAAAATTAGAGAAAAGTTTTGAACATGGGACATTTGGTAATAGGTGCTTGAGTTGAGGAATTCGTGCAATTGCAATTATTCTAAATGAGAAAAGTTAATGAATGTCCTAAAGGAATTGGTTTAGTAAGTAATTTTATAAACTTTTTAGGAGAAAAGAAAAACATAATTGATTTTTTAATAGATTTTTATATTTTCTATAAAAGTGATATTAAAACTTTCCTAAGAACAAAGTTTGGCCACAAATTAGGTTGTACCTTAAGACTATAACTTCACTTAATATCTTTTTATTGGATGTGACAAATCCATCATTGGGTTCCATTTTCTTCTTATATTCTCCATGCTTTCAAATTTTCCAAAAGAACAATAATTATGTCATCAATCAATTGTTTAAATTGCAAGTTTTTGTAGTATAAAATTATGTATTAAAAATAAGTTTATGGATCATATAGTAAATAAGATCTGATTATCACAAAATTTGACATATATGTTAAGAATATAAAGAACATGTAATCAATGGTTAGATTTTCAAAATATGTAGTCATGTTAATTTTTTTAATGGAAGTTGTAGCCTTAGGCTACAACCAAGTTTAAAAGTCAAACTTTGTTAATTTCCTAAAATGAACTATTAATAAATGCCTTCAGAGTATCCATTAACTGAACCCTAAATTACCAATGATAATGGAGAGAAACCTTTCAAATTCCTTATATATCTCTTTATTGGATGCGAATTTTTAAAATCTAACCATTAGATTGTATTGCATTTTCTTTTTGTTCTTAACATGCACATATCAAATTTCATTTAAATTGGATATTATTTACTATTTGATTAATAAATCCATTTTTTATGCATAATTTTATATCACAAAAATTTGAAATTAAAAATTTGATTGATGATATAGCTATTGATCTTTAATACTTGCGAAATTTCAAAAAAAATTAAAGATCAATAGCTATAAAGATATAATAAAAACATGAAATCTAATGTTAATTTTTTAAAATTCACATCTAATAAAAAGATATAGAGGAGTTTGAAGAGATTGAAGACTGTATCTCCAAACTAGTATGGAAAAAAAAAAAACCTTTTCAAATTACCAATCAAATTACTTACTTTAAGATTGGATTTTTCTAACAATGTGTACAAAAAATCAAGTCAAAATTGGAAGTTTTTCTTCCCAAAAAAAAGACTTTTATGTTTCCTCTTAGTGATCTTTTCTCCAAGACACAATAAAATTAGAGAAAAGCTTTGAAAGTGGAACATTTGGTAAGAGTTTGGCTGGAAAAATTGGTGCATTTGCAATTATTCCAAATGGCCCACAAATTACCCAGACATTTAGTTGGTACTCACAAAAAAATATATATAGAAAAAAGCTTTGAATGTGGAACATTGGACATTTAAACGTGATGAAAAGTAAGACTTGGAACTTGGAAGTTACCATGCATGTATAGGAAATTGATTCAGTTTTAACTTTTATGTAAAGTCCGCTTCACCTTGACTCTCTGCTCAGATTCGCATGGAAAATTAGTAGCTAATTTCCTCTCCGCAAAAATACGTGTTTTAAAAGACTAATATTTCAATTTTTGGGACAACTATCAACAAGTAATCTAGAATTAAAAAAAAAAAATCATCAATATTTAATGAATCATCAAAATATTAAGTTATTATTAGCATGCAAAAAAATTAGTCAGTGTTGGCCATATAATAACTAGTGAAAATTTTGTCAATTCAACTATTATGAAAATTATAACTTCAAGGGGTTGACTTAGTAGTTCCTAAGGCCTCATGATATATATCTATGAGATTCTGGTTTCGAAACCTCTTGTCAGCATCTTAGGGCCACTCCCATGGGATTCCTTCCTGTAATAACCCGGTATGTGTGGGACAAGGGGACTGCACATGTCCAAGGGATTAGTTAGATACTCAAAGAGGTTTGGATAATTTTGTTTGTTAAAAAATAAATAAATAAATAACTAAGTGGTGATTCATTTTCTCCGCCCCGGTCCACTCGCCCAAGGCATACTCCCCAAGCGACCACGCGCGTTGGCGCCCACAACACCAATAGCCCCCCTTTTCATCACCCTAGTTGCCTCCAATTCCTGCTCATTTTTTTAGTAACAAAGTAATACATAGTCACTCATGTTTGTCCACAAATAACCCAACCAAATTACTGAACCCACGAATTCTATAATTAACCCATCGAGATGCCTCCAATCTGCCTTCATCAATCTCCAAAATTCCAGTAGCATTGTCCTGCAAAAATGGATCGACTGTGTTTAAAGGTGTACACAACATAGGACTTCCCTCTCCACTTTCTTCAACTTCCCCTAGCCCAGCCCATTCAGCACCAAGCAGATCCGAGCCCAAATTTAGCATCGGTGATGACTCCACCAACTCTAAATTACCCCCTTTTTGTCTGTGCCTCCAACCCCAAAGCATGTGACTCCATGCTATCACCTACCACTGTGGATTCCATCACTCTTATCCGACCTATCAACTCTCTAATAGTATAGAAAATTGAATCAGTCCATAGAATGATCCAGCAACATCAACGAGCAAGTAAACTCCTAGGTACTTCCCATCAAATCCGATCCCAACCCACACACCAAACACCCAGCCAAGACAATCACTCTACTCAATTGCTTCAATTGACTCGAAGAACATTGCTGAAGTGATAAAACTCTAGTGTGTGACCTTGACGCTGCTGCCTTTGAGGATTCTCCTCACTCCCAACTACTATGGGCAACAAACGATATAACTAAATGTCCCAAATCCATTTGGATTTCATAGTTATCATGGGCCGTAATAACTTCCCCAACCTTTAGTTGATCTTGAGGTAGGCCCATGTTATTATTGTGACTAGGCTTGACTGAACCCTCAACTAGTTCTTTTGTTTTTAACACTCCTTGTTCCATCTAGGTATGTGTTGTGAGTGACGTGGCTGATCTAGGCCTAGGTTATTGTTTTGACTGGGCTTAACTGAACCCACTGCCTATTCTGTTGTTTTTAAAACTCCTTGGTCCATTTGAGTATGTGTTGTGAGTGACGTGGCTAAATAGACTAATTTGTCTATTCCTTTATGGAAACCCCACCGAACCCGCCTTTTATTTCCTTCACTGCACACAATCATTAATCCCCTCCTTAGTATGAGTTTGGATAGCACTGATGCGTTTGTCGTTTGGTGTTTGGCCTTTTTTTGGGGTCCTATGACATTGTTTATGGGACCACCAAGCTCAGCAAAATCCGTATACCCATGCATTTTTGGGTCCCACAGCACTATTCACACATTTAAAAATTATTTTGCTACAGTGTTTTTAGCAATAAGTTTTCATTTTTCAGCAAATAAGCGGTATCCAAACAAATCCTTAATACTTGGGATTCCCATGATTTTTTCACTTTCTTTCCTTTTGATTTTGAATCAAATCATAACGGTGATCTTGTTTGAAAATTTTCCACTAATTTCGGGTTAATTTCAATGCTCTAAACCTGCCCCTCACCACTGCTCATTGGTTTCCCCACCGAAAAAAACTTCAGGTTCCTTTCCTTCTCGTCACGTACTGCTTTCACTGGATTTTGTACAACTAACGAAGGATCTTCAATGATACTTTTTCCCTTGTCAATGGCAAAAGGCCTAGAATCCGAAGCTACAACAGTCTTTTGCTTCTCTCCTTTGATCACTGCTACAAAAGAATGAGAAACATTCACATTAGATTACGCATGCTTGTGCATCCCATCTAAGATTTTCATTGTTTTTTTGGGTGTTATTAAACTCTTCAACTCAAAGCTAAACCCCCTCCACCCACGCATCACCTTTCCTTCTAGTATGATCACCAATCTCCTACGACCCCCAACCTTAAGTTTAGTCATGACAATATAATTTCCAAAAGCATTAAAACACTTCTGGAACATATACACAATATTGCCCTCTCTGAATGTAAAGAAATGTCTAGAATTATGATCTAACACTGTTTGCTCCAATTTTGACAGCAACCAATGACAAGCTTTTTTCCCTATACAAACTAATCTCGTATAATACTGACCCCTCTCAAAAATACATAACTCAAAAAAGGTTCACTATTCCTCCACCACCAGTTGAAAAAACTTAGCTTCAATTGAAAAATTGCGAACACCCCCCATCTAAACGCAACACTAGAACAAGAAGAAAATCTATGGCTAATCTGAGGTAGTCGGGCCTCGTTTATGGCTAATTCTAGGTAGCCAAGCCTTAAAATGAAAAGAATATGAAAGAACTAAATCCTACAAAACCAACATATTGACAGGTAATGTAGTTCAGAAACTAGTCTACAGGGTCAACAACCTACCCCTCCTTAACATTTTAATGACATGCAAAACATAGCCCCTTCTCAAAGACTATAATGAATTTTAAACTGAGTCTTCTAGAAAATCATCTAAGAGTGAAATGGTTCCTATAGGGAAGGTGAATAATGTGCATGCTTTGACAAAGATCAATATATGTATATATAGGTGTGTGTGTGTGTGAGATAAATGATAGAGTTTGGAATTTCATAGGTAAGAACAATTGGATATTCACGCTAAAGGTGAATTGGATAGCATTTAAATTAATGGAATATTTGGAAATATTAGTATTTTCGAGATTTATACTATTAATTAAAGCATTAGACCAGATTTTATAGCGGTGATTCGTGTGAATTGATATTTTTGTAATTGTTAAGTTCTAATTATTGACCTTTTCGAAGCACAAAGTTGTTCGTTTTGCAGGATGCATAAGGAAAGTGGTATTTTACTAATTTGGGGGTGAAAGTTCAAATAGCGTATAAAACACTATGAACGTTTAGACCCCAAATTCACAAATTACCAATTCAAGCTTAATATCAAACAATATACGTGCGGAAAATGAACATAAGCATATAACAGAATTGATAAACAATCTAAACCAAATAAAATCACATCCACAGCAGAAATTAAATGGCGAAGATAAAGGGAAGAGAGATGTAAACACAAGGACAACACAATGATGTGTTATCGAAGAGGAAACTGAAGCCCTCGGCGTAAAACCTCTCCGCCGTCCTCCAAGCGATTAATAATCCACTAAAGAATGCAGTTGGGATACATGAATAGCAGAAGACCCTCCAAGCCTAATCTACCTAGTGTTTCTAATCCCTCCAAGCTTCTTGCTCCAACGATGTTACGCTGAACCTTTGTCTTCTTTAGCTTACCGAATTCCGCTATAGCCAATAGCATCAACCAATATCCATTGGTCCCTTCCTAACTACTTCCCAAAGCACCAAAAATCATTCTCACAGATATGGGTATGATGAGAAAAGGATTTGGGTAATGAACCTCTCAAGGATGTAACAATGGAGAGGGTAAGAGTAGAGGAATTTGAAGAGTCACTATGTAAAGATTGTGGATGAGTCAATCTTGTTTTTTTCTAGGGTTTCTCTCTCAAAATTCTCTCTGGAAGCTCTCCACATTTCGTGGGTATAAAGGGTATTTATACTAGGGTGAGAATGGAATGCAAAGAGTCAGTTTTTTCAAAACAGAGTGGACTGGTGACTTGGCCTCGCAACTTGACTGAGTCACGAGTTCAAGCCGCGAACTAACTGAATGGCCACTCTGGACTTTTTTCCCTGTATTGTTCTAGCTAGCGTGACTGTTCAGCTCCTCTGCATGCTCCACGCGTGTGCCACTTTTGGCGACTTGCAAGTCGCGAGCAAGTTGCGAGATCCAGTCGCAAGCCACTTGCTGAATACACAAACTTGAGCTTTTCTTCACACTCTCTCGCGAACTACCCTTACATGATTCCCACCTAAATACAGGGTTTCTAAATGCTAAATTACAAGTAAATTTGGCACGGAATAAAGCCTAAAAGATGGTTGATTAAATTCAACCTTACAATCTCCCCCTTTAGCTATTCTGTGACAAAACCCCATAACAAACTCTAGACTTAACGCGTGAGTTGGGAACAGTTGGACAAAACTCACTCACACCTAACTCTAGAATTTGTGACGCTCTTGAACCATTAGAAAAAGTATCTCCTGAAACACAACAACACAGTATGATCATTGTATACAGAAAACTTATAATGCATATGGAGCAAGCACAATGCGATCAAGCAAAAAGGAATAAAGCAATAGACCATGGCTTAACCAAAAACGAACAATCACTATAAAAAGTGACCACAATGCTCATTCACACATGGAATGAACATCCGGACATGCAAACTAATAAGCTCAATTGCAAAGTATCATTTGCATGTCCAACACTCAACCAATGCAACAACACAAGGTAATTGCATTAAGGATAAAAAATCCAACAAAGGGCAAAAGAGTGATGTACTTAAAGAAAATGCATAACATTTAACAACAAGTACTAGGCTACAAAAACATAGGTACAGATGCAGCATAATATAAATACACAATACTACCCCTTTGATCAAGCTCTCCCCCTATCATATCACTCCCCCTATCATGAATCATAGGAGCTGTGATGAACTTGGGACATATATACATGTAACCTGAAACACTTGCACAAAGCACATTAGACCCTCAAGGTAAAGCAAGTAAGGACAAGTATAATGTAACAAGTAAATTGCGATCAAGTAAACATGATGTGAAACATGTGAGCAACTTAATCATACACCAAAACAGTCATATAGAAATGACTACAATGATCACATAGCAAAGCAAATGATCATCCGAACATGCATTCAATGAAGCATAATAGCATAAGGATGTATGCATGTCCAACATATAAACATGATGCAATGAGAATAGTAAAGCATAGATACTAAACATAACTCAAAGCACCATAAAGCAAACAAGAAAACAAACATAAAGAAACACAAGCAAAACAAAGTTTTCTTATTAACACAATGTCTTCTCCCCCTTGGTATATGCATCTCCCCTATGGAATATCTCTCCCCCTACAAATGTGCACGAGAAATAGAATTTCTCCCCCTAAGGAGGTGCACAAGAGCCATGTAGAAATGACAAAAACTCACAGTATACTCTCTAGAGTATACTCTCCCCCTTTTTGTCAAAAATAGACAAAGGGTCAAGGAGAAACGAGGGCAAGAGATGAAGGTACGAACAATAATAATGATGCATGAGGGGTGTGAGATGAATGAGAAAATGTAGCTCAATCCTAAGACAAAACAAAGTGCTACAAAGTATAAGGTAAACATGACATGCTAGGATGAAGAAACAAGGTATAGACCAATACATGACAGGGGTATCAAAGGTGTGTGTAAGAGGTGGCTATGTGCAATGCATGACCAATTCATGGAAAATGCACATGTGGGGCAAGGTGTGTAAAATACACAACTAATGAACCAAACATGTTCCTAATGAGGAAACATGAGAAACCCCAATGTTTGGTACTCATCGAAGTCCAAACAAGCAAGAAAATGCCTAAAAGGCATTTTATCAAACACCTAACGTGCACACTATGAACAACAATGTGAAACACTGCATGAACATCATGAAAAACACCCTTAATACGTGTTCTTTTTGCCACAAGGGGCCAACAACCAAAGCAAAACAACAAAAGAAACCAATCGCATACAAAAATTTGACAAAAATTAAGTTTTCCCAACCCCTATGATGAAAATCCCAACCAAGAGCACAAAACTCATCAAAACATAATCGAAGGATCCAAAACAATGAAATGAGTTTAAAATTACCTTAGAGATGTTAATGGAATGAAAAACCATTCAAATTGGTTAGGTTTTAATGTAAAAATATTGAAAGAGGGGTTTGAGAGAGGATGGGAGAGGTTTAAAACAGGTTTCCCATGAAAAGCTCTTTAAAAAGCTGTTTCTGGGCGTTTCACGACTGAGCAAGTCGCGAAGCGAGTCGTGAATATTTTCGCGAGTCGCGAGCGAGTTGAGAAAGCTTCTGGATGAACTTGCGACTTGCGTTGTGTGACTAGCGAGTCACGAGATGAGTTGCGAAAATTGTCGCGAGTCGCGAGGTGAGTCGCGAAAAACTCTAACACCTGTTTTTCAACACAGAACATGTTTAAACAATGAAAAACAAAGTAAGCACTAAACATGAACACAAAGAGTGATAAAAATCACTTTCAAAAACATATAAAATGATCAAAAATCTTTTTGGATTGATCCATATATAGTTGAGCACACACACATCACATTTAAACAAGTACAATAAAACAAATGAATAAGGCATTCATTGAACATTAGGCATGTATGTTGTGTGTGTGTAGCAAATGTGGAATAGTCCTTAGTCTAAAGTAAAGCTTCAATGATCAATTCAATCAAGTCATACACAACTAGTACTAACTCAAGTGGTCTATCTCAATTATAGAAATGAACATATATGACCTCCCACAAGAAAATGATTACATATCTTTGAAGCTTTTCATTTGGCTTCATTACAATTCATAACATTTGATCATTTTTTATCTTTACATCTCTTTTTGAGATCGATGCCTGAAATTTTTGATATTTTAATTTGATGAACAAGCCTTTGGCTTTTAGGCACCATACATTTACATAAAAGTCGCTTTCCTTTTTTCCTAGTCAAATACTAGTGTGTGCGATGGCTTTTGCAGCTCATTATCTCTTTTCATTTTGAGATTTACATTTGTTGAGCTCTTTAAACAAAAAAAAATAAAAGAGTGAGAAGATATATAGGCACAAGTCTACGCACGTATCAAAACCAACATGACTATTGACTAAACATTTATGACAAGCTTGAAGATCGATTTACAACAATCACACAAAGATGTCAAGATTTTTCCCACAATGATATGAGTGCATAAAAAACAAGCTACACTCGAAAATGCACAAAGCCATAAGTACAAAGGTACAAGGCAAAACATGCTAGTGACAAAACACAATAATGTTAATCAAACTTTTTGGATTTTCTACTTTTTATGTGTTTTTGGATTTTTGACATAAAAGCAAGAAAAGATTGATCAAAAACATCAATGTAAAAACATTTAAAGCAAATAAACAAATAAACAATTTTCAACTCAAACTAGTAAAAAGCACACAACCAAGCATAGTCACAAAACATAGGAAGTATTAATGCATGGACATGTTGTAATGCTTATGCATGAGTACCCTTCTTCACTCACACGTCACGTGCGTTTGGGGTGATATCCCTGTAGGATTGGTGAAAGCTCGAAAATGTGTTGAAAACACAAGAGCTGTTTAGACCCCCAAATAAAAATTACGGCTTGGTTGATTTTACACTAACTTAATACAAGTGCGGAATAGTGTAAACACAAGCGTATAAACAAGAAACTACTCTAATTCATCATTAAAGCAACACAGCAGTAATAATGAAATTAAACAAGAGTAGGGAAGAAGGATGCAAACACAGAAAACACCGAGACGTGTTCTCGAAGAGGAAACCGAATAACTCGGCAAAAAACCTCTCCGCCGCCCTCCAAGCGGAAATCGATCCCAGACAATTAGTTGGGATACATGAGTAAGCAAGAGACCCTCCAAGCCTAATCTACCCGATGTACCTAAGCCCTCCAAGCTCCTACTCCAACAAGGCTTCTCGGAACCGTGTCTTGTCTTAGTTCTCCGGATCCCGCAACAAGCTCCATGTTGCATCTGCCATTCCAGGCTTCTTCCAATGCTTCCCAGCAGCACCAAAATGTCACTCAACACTCTCAAAAGGTGTGGTAAGTGTTTGGGCTATCAACCTCTCAATGGTGTGGAAATGGAGAGGGAAGGGTTGAGGAGATACCACAAGCAAGTGTATAGAGAAAGGTGGGGATGACAATCTCTAATTGCAAATGTGTTTGGCTAGGGTTGTCTCTCTAAAGCATACCTCAACATTTGTGGGTAATGGGGGTTTATATAGGATAGGTGAAAAATGTGTGAGTCAGTCAGTACAGGCTGGCAGAACAGCATGTCTCGCGGGTGTCTCGCGAGAAGGCCTTACCCGCGAGATACTCGCGAGAGACAGCTGTCTCCACCTGTTCTAAATCTTCGCATTCCAGCATGTGCAAGGCACATGCTTCACTTCGCGGGAAGCTTAGTCGCGACATACCCGCGAGATTCCATCAGCTTCCAAATTGCTTGAGTCTTCACACACTCTCTATCACACTCCCCTTACATCAATTCCCACAGCAAATATAGGGTATAAACAATTGATAGTAATTACAATTGTTAGGACATATGTGTTTCACATGCTAAGAACATATGTCTTACTTATTTATGTAAATTGGCTAATCCTTTGACAAAACGCACTTTACTTGTAATTGGGTAGATCTAGGTGTTTTTAATACTTTAAGAAACTATGTTTCAAGGTCAAGTGTTGAAGTCATCAAGTCTGTCCAAGAGAAAGCAAGTTGAAGTGCAGAATTTTTAAAGCTCGACACCTCTCGATAGCTACCTCGACACCTGCTATCTGTCGAGATTTAAAAAGTCAGAATTCCAAATCTGATTTTCTTGGGATCCGTGAATATGTTTTTGGGACTTCTTTTCTTCTAACCCTAAACATATAAAAGGATTATTTTAAGAGCCGTTTTGGGTGACACAAGTTGTATTATCATTGAGCAATCTCTGTTTATGCAAATTGTGATCAACAGACGAAGTTCTTGACCTAGTTCATCCTTCATCAAGAAGTTGCTGTGTCTTTGCACCATAGGGTTTTGTAACCAAGCATCTTCCTGCTATTCATCACGTGGATGAACTGAAGAACTTTGCAGCCAACCATTCTTCCTCAAGTTGGTGTTCTGAAGTCGCGTACTGGGATCCGCGCATTGGTTAGTCACGTACTTGGGAGCCGTGCATCAAAGGTGGAAATTGTCACTACAGATCAAGTCCAATTGGGTATTGGGGTAAGGGTTCAACTGTAGGTTGGTAAGGTACTTGGGATTCCTTTCTTGTAACCGCTTGATTTGATAATAGTGGAGTTTCGGGAGTGGTGACCTGAAAATCACCCGGTGGGGTTTTTGCCGTTAGGGTTTTCCCCATTCGTAAACAAATCACCGTGTTATTTATTTTCCGCTGCATATTTAGTATTTGGTGATTTGTTTGTGCTTCCACGCAATTGCATGCTTAATTGATTAATTAACAACTTGACTAATTAATTAATTAATTAGGGTTTATCACAAGGGGTCATTCAGATTGTGACCTAACAACAATCAAATTTGGCACGGAATAGAAACCAACAAAACACATAGTTGTAAATCACAACTTTACAATCTCCTCCTTTGGCTATTCCGTGACAAAACCCTAAAACAGACTCTAGACTTAAACGTGAGTTTGGGAACACAGGCAAAACTCACTCACACCTAATTCTAGATTCTGATAAGCTCTTGAAACATATGAACAAGTAACTCCTGAAACACAACAACAAAATATTATCATTGTATGCAGAAAACTTGAAAAGCATATGGAGCAATAAGCGCATGATCAAGCAGAATGAAATAGAAACACTAGATCATGGCAAGATCAAACAAGTAATCACTATACACAAGCAATTACTATGCTCATTCACACAAGGAATGAACATCTGGATATGCAAGATGATAAGCTCATATGAAGAGTACCATTTACAAATCCAACACTCAACCAATGCAAAATACTTGAAGAATTTGCATCTAGGAACAATCCTACTAGGGCACAAGAGTGTTCATCACTCAACCAATGCATAGAACGTATATGCATCTAGGAACAGTCCTACACGGGCACAAGAGTGATGTAGTGAAGTAAATGTATGACATTAAACTTCAACAACACAAGCATAAAGGCTGCATAAGCAAAGTATTGCAAATACATGGCACAAACCATAAAAGCCTACAAATCATGCAATGAAACAAAACAACCCTTAAAGCTTACAAAAGCAACATGGGTACATGCAAAGTATGCTACAAAGCATAGAGAATATCACAAAAGAAACATCTGAAATAATACTTAAATAAAGCATAGTATCAAAGTCTTAAACCAAAAGCAGTAAAACAGTTATAAACACTAAAAATATTGAATAAAAACCGTCTTTAACACCAATAACCAATGCTACTATGTTTCTAAGCTATGCTCCCCCTATCGCTGTGCAAGCTCTTCTCCAGCTCCCCCTCAGAAATTTCTCCCCCTTTTTGACCGGAATGGCCAAAGGACTAGAACGGTTCGGACTCCAAATCAGAGCCATGAGTGGAGGACAACTCCTGAACCTGCGATGCTAATGCGGTGATCTGTCCCTGAAGGTATGCGAACTGATCTGCTGTGTGCTGCATATGGGAGTCAAGCACTGTCGACATCTGGTCCATCTTAGCAAGCAACTGATCAAGTTTGCTTAAGCCTGGTGGTGGAGCAGAAGATGATGGCTGTGCAGAGGGCTCTAGAGCCGAGGTGAACCTGTCAATCTCTTCCTCTGTATCTTCAGCTTCCTCCTGCTGAACCCGTCGTGGTGGTGGTATGGTATGCACACCAGTCTTGGAGCCTCTAATGTGAGCAGTGCTCCTAGTCAGTGTGTGACCACCAATGGGGTAATCCCTCGGAACAGCTGTGAGACCACTGGGTAGTTTGAGCTTTGTCTTGGCAATCAATCCCATGATCAAAGAGGGGAACGACATCACTGTCCGGGAATTCTGCTTTGTGATGCTCTTCTTCAAGACATGCATGATATGGCCACAAATGTCAATCTCCTTATGTGTATAGAGATCATACAAGAATCTTGTTCTCGGAGCAGATAGAGTGGTGAGATTGGTGACTGGATACAGATTGTGAATCATCACATAGCTTAGTGTCCTCATTTCTGGAGAGAACTTGAGAGTGTCCATGGATGATTTCTTCGGTACACCACCAAGGACTTTGATCATGTCAGTAATATTACCCATTCTGTCCTCATAAGCAACTGTGATTTGCTGAGATGGAGGACGAGTCTCCAAAAAGTCTTAGATGCTCGCTCTAGTAATCTGAAACTCCTTGTGTCTTACCCAGCCCTCAATACAATCTCCGTTGACAATGGCATTGGAGAAGAACTCCTTGATAATCTCTGAATATACCACTCCAGTCGGGTTGAGCAGCTTGGTCCACGTTCTATCCTTGAACACTTCAGGGATGCAAGTGCCCTCAAGAGTCTCTAACTGGACTACCCGTTCCATGATGATCGTCTTGTCCTTGTAGCAGTCATTGTACTTCATATCAGCATCTATAGACCGGAAATGTTTAGAATCAGTTCGGGCTCTCTTTGAAGTCGATTTCTTCCTAGCTGCATTCTTGGTGGGAGACATCTGCACAATTTCACAAAGCAAAGAAGGAAAAAAACAATGCACAAACACAAACCAGAAGACAAACTTCATTAGATTCAAGTTAGTGCGAAATCAGACTGAAACTAACTGAAAAACAGAGCATGGTAGACATTAAACATCATGCTAAAAGACCCCAACTTATAAGGCATAACTACAATGCAACAAATTAAGAAATGGTGCAAGAGTGTGTGTCTGTGTGCATGTGCTGATGAGTGTGTGCGGCATGAGATGCATGAGGGTGCCTAAGTGTGCCTAGTTGTGTGCCAAGAGTGTCTAGTTGTGTGCCAAAAGTGTGCAACATGAACAAAGTGATTGAAACACATAATCAATGACCAAACCAAGTAAAATAAGGTCAAACAACTGAGAATCCATGGATTGAAATCACTTGATTCCGAATTAGCACAAAAATGTCACTCGGACATTTTGACAAACACTTAGTGTGCACAAATGCAAAAATTACATGAATAATGCATGAACATGTGAAAAACTACCCTCAATACAAGATAAAATGCCACAAGGGGCCAATATAAGTGCAGAAACAACTAATGGGACACAGCCCAATCAAAATAAAAGAGAAAACTTCACCCAATTTTGAAAACCAACCCAAAGTTTCGAAAATCCCCAATTTTGAAAACCCTAACAAAAATTCTACATAATCTAAGCAAAAACTTAAAAAGAAATGGTTAACAAACATACCTTGAAGAAGAAAATCAGAAAAAGTGCTTGGATAGAAGGGATATGAATGGAATAGTGATTTTGGGTTGAAAAAGTTCGAGAGAGGTTGAGCGAGGGAAGTTTGAGAGTTTTGAAAAACTGTCACATCAGCTATATAAAAACTGAAAACACGCGTTTTTCGCGGGTTAGAGAGTGGAGACACAGTTGCGAGACAGTCGCGAGAAAGGCCACTGAAGCACAAAATTTTCGCGAGAAGCATTAGGTCGCGAAACAGTCGTGAGACAGTCGCGGTAAGTTCTGTCTGAATTTGGAAAAATCCAATTTTAGCCAAACAGCATTTCGCGAGTAGCTTTTGGTCGCGAGACAGTCGCGAAAGTTTCTGTGTGACAAGATAAAATAAAAAATTCCCTCAACTCCTTTTCGCGGGAAGCTCTAAGTCGCGAGCTTCTCGCGAAACTACCCCTGAACCAGTTTTTGAAGAAACACAAAAACATGCATTTTAATCAAAAACAAAAGACAAGAAAGTATAAAATCACTTTCAAAAACAAATAAAACACTCAAAAATCTTTTTGGGTTTGATCAACAAAGATTGAGCATGTGAAAACACATTTAATCAAGTACAATCACACAAATGAATAACACATTCATTGAACATAGACTTGTGTGTTGTGTGTGGATATCGAAAATGAGATAGTCCTTAGTCCAATGTGAAGCTTCAATGATCAATTCAATCAAGGCATACACAACTAGCACTAGATTATGTGATCTATCTCAATTATAGAAACATGTATATATGACCTCCCACACGTACTTGACAACAATTCATTGAAGCTTTTCATTTGGTTCCATTTTTAACATATCATTTGCAACTTTTGAGCAAAGAGAATCTCATTTAGAGAAAGGTGCCTGAAATTTTTGATATTTCAATTGATGAGTTAGCCTTTGGCTTGTTGGGCATCATACATTTTATTTTGGTCGCTTTCCCTTTTTCCTAGTCGAATACTAGTTTGTGCGACAGGCTTTTGCAACTCTATATCTCTTTTCATTTGGAGATTTACAATTAGAGAGCTCTTTTAAGCAAAAAAAATAAAAGTGGGAAGATATATAGGCATGAGTCTATGCATGTCTCAAGATCAACACAACCATTCACTAATCATTCATGACAAGGTTGAAGATCTATTTACAACAGTCACATAGATTTTAGAATTTCTTCCACAATGATATGAGTGCATGAGAGACAAGCTAAGCTCGTTAAATGCACAAAGCCATAAGTACAAAGGTACAAGGCAAAACATGCTTTGAGACAAAACTCAACAAAGTGATCAAACTTTTTGGATTTTCTATTTTTTTTTTTTATGTGTTTTTGAATTTTTTTTTGAACACACCCAAAACAGAACAGGGAAATAAAGATTAACAAAGACAACCGGTACAAATCACCCGGACAAAAAAAACAACAGTAAAAATAGTGCAATGCATGAAAAGATGCAACAGCAAATGTCCCTAAACATTGAAAGAATTTATGCGTGGACATGTTATAATGCTTATGCATGAGTACCCCTTTTCACCCACACGTCACGTGCGTTTGGGGTGATATCCTTAACGGATTGGGTACGAGAATTTGGACTATCAAACCTTCTGGTGAAACTCTCCAAGCAGGTGGTGAAGGCACCAATCATTTTCATCACGTCCATCATGCCAGGATCACGATTCTGACTTCTCGGTTGTTCACCACCCCAAGACCTCATGTCATTTCTCCTTCCTCGTGACCGAGGTGCGCTTGAATTGTTGTCTGATCTCAGCTTTTGACAGTTGGGTCTGGTATGTCCTTGCATTCCGCAGTAGTGACACACATAGTCCGTTCTGGGACCCCGTTGTGATCTTGGGAGAGATCTTCCTCTGGTTTCATGTCTACCCATGGAATGATTTCGGGGCTTATTCACCATCCGTTGCTCACTCACATTCTTCTTCTCAGCCTTAACATTCTCAGGGATGGTTTCTTCTACCATAGGCTCTATGGCCTTCACAAATTTCACTTCTTTGGTAGCTTTGGCTGATGAGCTGCTTCCTCCGGTGTATCCCAACCCGGACTTGTCTGAAGAAGGTTTTTGAGATGAGATAACATCATCTAACTTCTGGGAGGAGACTCTCTCTATCTTGGCATGAGCTTGCACTACCTCTTGCTCAAGAAACCTCACTTTCGTATAGGCTTCAGACAACTCGCCATTTAGTGTCTCAATCTCACACTTAGCCTCTTTATATCTGACCATAAGACTTCTGTAATCTTCCTCAGCCTTCTTCATTTTCCTTACAGCTGCCTTGGCTATTCTGGTATACTCTCCAGACTTCTCAAGAAGTAAAGAGTAATTTTCTTGAAGATTAGCTGTATTCTCTTCTTCTTCTTCAACATCTGATTCTTCCACATTCCCAATAGACTCTGAATCAGAATGCTCACCAAGCTCCTTCACAAGAGCACCCAAATCATCCGATGACTCCACATGAGCAATGGTCATGAATGCGGAGTAGTTTCCCTCTCCGTCACAGCTCTCTTCCGAGTCAGAATCAGAAGAGTCTGAATCACTGAGTGTCGTGGCATAAGCCTTGCCTTTTCCCCTCAAAAAATTTGGACACTCCTTCTTTAGATGTCCATGGCCATTGCATTCATAGCATATAATTTCTGAAGAAGGTTGAAACTCCCTCCCTTCTTTTCTTGTAAACTCTTTCCTATCACCTCTTGAAGATGAAAATTTTCCTTTGTTGAATGGTTTCCCACTGTTCTTCATCTTCAGAAATTTACGGAAGTTTTTCGTAAGAAATGCTACTTCCTTCTCAACCCTATCTTCTTCGGAGGAATCACCCATCCTTTCGGTGATGGTTTTAAGAGCAAGTGATTTACTCATCTTATGGGAAGGCAGTCCCATCTTATATGTTTGGAGAGACCCAACTAATTCTTGAATTTTAATCTCATCCAAATCCTTGCTTTCCTCTATGGCTGTAACTTTTGCTCTAAAACTTTCAGGCAAGGACCTCAATACTTTTCTCACTACCTTAGCATCCCAAACGGTATCTTCTATAGAGCATAGAAATGCTCTCATTCTGACTTTCCAGAATGCGTAATTGTTCCCATCAAAAAATGGTGGAACATTGAGCGATTGAGATCGGTCCATCTCAAATAGGGTCAAGGATCACACTAAGGTATTTAAACCAAGCAAGTGTACCCGCTCTGATACCAGTTGAAAGCTCGAAAATGTGTTGAAAACACAAGAGCTGTTTAGACCCCCAAATAAAAATTACGGCTTGGTTGATTTTACACTAACTTAATACAAGTGCGGAATAGTGTAAACACAAGCGTATAAACAAGAAACTACTCTAATTCATAATTAAAGCAACACAGCAGTAATAATGAAATTAAACAAGAGTAAGGAAGAAGGATGCAAACACAGAAAACACCGAGACGTGTTCTCGAAGAGGAAACCAAAAAACTCAGCGAAAAACCTCTCCGCCGCCCTCCAAGCGGAAATCGATCCACTAGACAATCAGTTGGGATACATGAGTAAGCAAGAGACCCTCCAAGCCTAATCTAACCGATGTACCTAAGCCCTCCAAGCTCCTACTCCAACAAGGCTTCTCGGAACCGTGTCTTGTCTTAGTTCTCCGGATCCCGCAACAAGCTCCATGTTGCATCTGCCATTCCAGGCTTCTTCCAATGCTTCCCAGCAGCACCAAAACGTCACTCAACACTCTCAAAAGGTGTGGTAAGTGTTTGGGCTATCAACCTCTCAATGGTGTGGAAATTGAGAGGGAAGGGTTGAAGAGATACCACAAGCAAGTGTATAGAGAAAGGTGGGGATGACAATCTCTAATTGCAAATGTGTTTGGCTAGGATTTTCTCTCTAAAGCATACCTCAACATTTGTGGGTAATGGGGGTTTATATAGGATAGGTGCAAAATGTGTGAGTCAGTCAGCACAGGCTGGCAGAACAGCATGTCTCGCGGGTGTCTCGCGAGAAGGCCTTACCCGCGAGATACTCGCGAGAGACTGCTGTCTCCACCTGTTCTGACTCTTCGCATTCAGCATGTGCAAGGCACATGCTTCACTTCGCAGGAAGCTTAGTCGCGACATACCTGCGAGATTCCATCAGCTTCCAAATTGCTTGAGTCTTCACACACTCTCTATCACACACCCCTTACATCAATTCCCACAGCAAATACAAGGTATAAACAATTGATAGTAATTACAATCAAATTTGGCACGGAATAAAAGCCAACAAAACACATAGTTGTAAATCACAACTTTACAATTGGGTATGAGAGTTAGGGCTTTCAAACCTTCTAGTGAAGCTTTCTAAACAGGCAGTGAATGCACCAATCATCTTCATCACATCCATCATTCCGGAATCACAATCTCGACCTCTTGATTATTCAACAGCCCAAGTCCTCTTGTCATTTCTTGGTCCTCTTGACCTTTGATCACTTGCATTTTTCAATGCTCTCAGCTTATGACAGTTTGGTCTGGTGTGTCCTTGAAGTCCACAGTGATGGTAGAAGTTTTGAGTTCTCGGACCTCTTTGTGACTTTGGGAGTGATTTCCCATTACCCTTAGGTTTGACCACTGATTGTTTAGGAGGCTTCATCATAAACCTTTGGTCAGTCACGTTCTTCTTTTTCTCCGACTTCACTTTCTCAGCATCCGTGGTATCTACCATCGGTTCTTTAGCTTTCACAAACTTCATTTCCTTGGATATATTGGCAGTCGAACTGCTCTCACTGGTGTATCCCAATCCACTTTTGTCAGAGAAAGGCTTTTGATGAGCAAGTACTTCATCAAGCTTCTTAGAGGAAACTCGTTCTACCTTAGCATTGGCTTGAACTACCTCTAGCTCAAGAAATTTTATCTTTGAGTAGGCTTCGGTAAGCTCTCCATTCAGCGTCTCCATTTCACATTTGGTCTCCTTGTATCGCACTAGAAGACTTCTATAATCTTCCTCTGCCCTCTTCATCTTTTTAATGGTTGCATTAGCCACTTTTGCATATTCACCGGTCTTCTCAAGGAGGGAATTGTAGGTCTCTTGCAGTCCCACTGCTTCTTCATCTTCTTCATCTTCAGATTCCTCAACTATCCCAATTGACTCCAATTCAGAGTGCTCACCAAGCTCTTTCACTAGTGCACCCAAATCATCCAAAGAATCTACTAGAGCAATGGTCATGAATGCAGAGAAGTTTCCCTCTTCATCACAGCTTTCATCTAAATTTGAATTAGAGGAGTCGAAATCACTAAGTGTAGTGGCATACACCTTGCCCTTCGCTTTCAAATACTTAGGACACTCTTTCTTGAAATGTCCATGTCCGTCGCATTCGAAGCACTTGACTCCTTGAGATGATTGAGAATCCTTCTCATCTTTCCTCTTGAAATCCTTCTTCTCCTTTTCGAAATTTGGGAATTTTCCCTTCTTAGCAAATTTTCCATTCTTCTTGAATTTCAAGAACTTTCGGAAATTCTTCACAAGATATGCCACATCTTTATCGACAACATCCTCATCCGATGAGTCGTGAGCTTCCACCCTTTCATTAATTGTCTTAAGAGCAAGAGATTTGCTCTTCCTTTGTGTAGACAACGACAATTCATAAGTCTGAAGTGAGCCAATCAGTTCTTGAACTTTGATATCATCAAGGTCCTTACTCTCTTCAATCGCTGTCACCTTGGCATGGAAGCTTTCCGGCAATGACCGAAGGATCTTCCTCACTATCTTGGAATCCTCCGTTTTCTCACCTAAGTTGAACTTGCCAATGACCACCTCATTCAACTTGCTATAGAAAGAGTCAAATGACTCGTCCTCACTCATTTTTAGCTCCTCAAACTGAGTGGTCAGCACCTACAACTTAGTGTCCTTCACTTTCTTCGTTCCTTCATACGTGGTCTCCAATATCTGCCATGCCTCCTTTGCAATAGAAATGTGAGATATCCTGTGGAACTCATCTGGAGATACACCACAAAAAATAGCATTAAGTGCTTTGCTATTTGCATTAGACGCCGCGAGGGTTGTCTTATCCCACGTGGATTTGGCAGCCTCCAGCCTAGTCCATCCAATATCCACCGCATCCCAAACGGTTTCATCCATTGAACACAAAAAAGCCTTCATCCTGACTTTCCAAAAGGCAAAGTTGCTACCATCAAAATATGGTGGAGCATTTAGAGATTGAGACCGGTCCATCTCAATACGGGGTCAAGGATCGCACTAAGGTGATTAAACCACAAAGAGTGCACCCGCTCTGATACCAATTGAAAGTTCAAATAGCGTATAAAACACTATGAACGTTTAGACCCCCAATTCACAAATTACCAATTCAAGCTTAATATCAAATAATGTTCGTGCGGAAAATGAACATAAGCTTATAACAGAATTGATAAACAATTTAAACCAAATAAAATCACATCCACAGCAGAAATTAAATGGCAAAGATAAAGGAAAGAGAGATGAAAACACAAGGACAACACAACGATGTGTTATCGAAGAGTAAACTAAAGCCCTCAGCGTAAAACCTCTCCACCGCCCTCCAAGCGGTCAATAATCCACTAAAGGATGAAGTTGGGATACATGAACAGTAGAAGACCCTCCAAGCTTAATCTTCCCAGTGTACCTAAGCCCTCCAAGCTTCTTGCTCCAATGAGGTTACGCCGAACCTTTGTCTTCTTTAGCTTACCGGATTCCGCTACAGCCCGTAGCACCAACCAATATCCATTGGTCCCTTCCTAACTACTTCCAAAAGCACCAAAAAGCCTTCTCACATGTATGGATATGGTGAGAAAAGGATTTGGGTAATGAACCTCTCAAGGATGTAACAATGGAGAGGGTGGGAGTAGAGGAATTTGAATAGTCATCATGTAAAGATTGTAGATGAGTCAATCTTATTTTTCTCTAGGGTTTCTCTCTCAAAATTCTCTCTGAAAGCTCTCTACATTTCGTGGGTATAAGGGGTATTTATATTAGGGTGAGAATGAAATGCAAAGAGTCAGTTTTTTCAAAACAGAGTGGACTGGTGACTTGGCCTCGCGACTTGATTGAGTCGTGAGTTCAAACTGCGAACTAACTGAATGGCCAGTCTAGACTTTTTGTCCTGTAGTGCTTCAGCTGGCGTGACTGTTCAGCTCCTTTGCATGCTCCACGCGTGTGCCACTTTTGGCGACTTTCAAGCAGCGAGATCTAGTCACGAGCCACTTGCTGAGTGCACAAACTTGAGCTTTTCTTCACACTCTCTCACACACTACCCTTACATGATTCCCACCTAAATACAGGGTTTCTAAATGCTGAATTACAAGCAAATTTGTCACGGAATAAAGCCAACAAAATGGTTGATTAAATTCAACCTTACAGGGGGTTTCATAAAGATGGTTTTGACTATCAAACTATATTTATAACTTATGATAAAGAAATATTTGCGCACTCTGTAGATGTTGAGAAAACCTTGTATACTTGTTTCTTTGAAAATGTTGTGGGAAGAGCACTTTGTATACATATACATGTGTGATAATGCATCTCTAAAGCTTATGGTTCGACTTGTGTATGATTGACTTTGAGGAAGTATTATTGGATCCCATTCATGAAATGTTTTATGATGATATGAATTATTTGTACTTACAATGGTTGGAAAGCATGTGTCTTGGAAACTTTAGGAAACATATTTGAAACTGATTTGTTCTTAAACCTACCTTGTGTGAGCATCATTAGAATTGATTTGAAACCCTATGGCAAGTTGTGAATAGAAGCATGGTATTGTATTTAGCCCTTAGCAAGGGACGGTCATACCATAGATAGTCCTTTGCGAGGGACGGTCCCAAGGAGGGGACAATGCACATTTGGTAGCTCCTTAGCAAGGGAGTTTATCAATTCTGGTTCCAAAGAGGGAGCTCCTTAACAAGGGAGTGTACATTTAGGTTCCAAAGAGGGGACCGCGCAACCCTATCAACAGGGTGTTACACGTGAGAATTCATGCTCTCTAGACCTTATCTGAGTTTAGGGCATTACATGTGACCCCTTCATCCATCATGGCAAAAAGGGGGAGATGTTGTGTTGAGGAGGAGACTTTAATTTGATTAGGTTATTTTATTTCTAAAACTCTTGTTCTTTTTTATTTGGGACTTGTACCTTTTATATATATATATATATATATATATATCTTTGATACACTATGCTCTATTTTTAGTTTTTGGTTGTTGGTTAACAATTGGTATCTGGCTGCTTATGTTGACTCACATGCTTTTATTTATGTTTTTTTTTTTTTTGTAGTATTTATTTTTATATTGTTGTAATCAATATTGTTTATCTATCTTTATTTCCACATATGCATTTATGCTTTATTTTAGTGTTTGAGGAAAAGGTAAGTAATCTCTACACAAGACATTCAACCTCCTTACAGCTTCTTGGGATTGTGTAGTTTGTAGGGATATAAATTTTCTTTGGGCTGTATTGTATTTGAGTCTTTTGATGTAAATTTTTTTGTCATGAATTGTCAAAGGGAGAGATTGTTAAGTCCATATTTTTAGGTTGACAAGTCATGAACATTTGTAACAGTTATAATCTAGGTTGTCTCTTAAATCGATATCGAAGTAATTCATAGTACAAGACAAACCAAGGTTCAAATGAATCAAGAAACATAAATTGGACTATTACTGCACAGGATTTTGTCACCAACTCGACTTGTCGAGAGTTACTTAAGTCGACCGATTGACTGCATATCTCAACTGATCAAGAATCGTGTTGATTGGATTCTAAGTATTTTTTGTTATCAATTTGATCTAAAGCTACTTACATCTTATGTACACTAAATAAGCAAGCCTTAAAGCATGTTTTCTAAGACTATAGGAGAGTAGTGTATTATACACAGATCTGAAATTTTCCAACCACTCTTGAAGCATCAACTGGAGACCTATGTTTATTCAAAAGATCCTATGATCAAAGTGAAATTGTTGCATCCAGTTTACATTCAAGTTACTGGTACAAATCTTTCAGAGTTGTTCTCGGAGTCCTAAGCATACATTCACATGCAACAAGTTAAGAATAGAAGAACCCGTAGTCTTGAAGTTATGTGTGGTCATGTTACATTCAAGTTAGGGTTAATCTTTTTTTACACACTTCAATAGTATTCTAGTGGATTTGTTGACTTGGGTATTGATTATTAAATCCCCCAAGTTTTTACTATGAAATAGTTTGTTTCATCGGTTTTCTCAGGTCATCATTTTGGTGTCTTTGTGTGATCCATGTTCATGTGTTGCTATTAAGTTCAGATCTAAGGCATAAGTAATTTAATTAATTACTTGGTCAAGAGTTGGTTAACTTTGTTACTATCAGGGCCAAAAACCCTAACAATAGCTAATCATACATGTATAATCACAATGCCTTGAAATTTGTGTTACTAGAAGCGCATACTTGCAATTAAACATCTAGTAGTAATCTAGGCATTACATAATCTTAAACAAACAATTGCCTTCAACAACATAAATTTGACATAATATAGTGTCTTATTTCATATCCTTGCTTGTCCTAGTCAGACTATGATGGCTCTAGGAAAGTGCACTTCAGCTTGATAAAATCTGAGAGACCATATGCATAGTTGGTCTAGATTTTGGATTAGCATGCAAGCATGCAATTGACAACTTTCTGATGAGTATTAGTTGATTCTCAACCTCAAGAGTGGGAGGTGGAAGGCGTATGTCTAACAAATCATTCAACAAGAAATTCTCCTCCATGGTTGAAGCAAATAAAATGGAGATGATTTCACCAGGATGCCTACCTTTGATCACTTCAATAGCCAAAACTCCAAAGCTAAACATGTCGCATTTCTCAGTTATCTTCATTGTATAAGCAAGCTCTAAAAAAAAGTAGAATATTATGACAATGTATTCAAATGATCTATGTTCTATATTGATTAAACAAGTAAGTACATTACCTGGTGCAACATATCCATATGTGCTATCAAGTGAAGTCCAATTGGATGAGTCTTGATTAAGAATCTTAGCTATGCCAAAGTCTGAAACATGAGCCTCGTACTTTGAATCCAGCAAAACATTTTTGCTTGATATGTCCCTATGAACAATTGGTGGTGAACAATCATGATGCATGTAAGACAAAGCGTGAGCCACACCTTTGATGATATTCACCCTCTTATTCCAGTCCAATTCTTTAGCTCCTCCATCATTGCTCAAAATTGAGGCCAAGTTACCCTTTTCAAGGTACTCGTAAATAAAAATTGAGAAACATGAATGTGAACAAAAGCCATGCAATTTTACAATATTTTGATGCCGAATTTCTACTAATGCGCTTATCTCATATAAGAACTCTTTTTGTTGTGAAATATTACCATCACACAAGGATATGAGTTTCTTAACTGCAAATGTGTCTCCAGATATTAGCTGGGCTTTATAGACGGTTCCATATCCTCCTTCCCCAATGCAAAACGTAGCATCAAAACCCTGGGTTGCACCAAAAATTTCCTGGTACATTGTTCTTCCATCAAAAGTTGATATTGTAAACACTTCTTCCTTTTCCGTGTATGTGTTTTGATTTTCTTGTGGATTTTGCCCTTTTCCTTTTAAAATGAAGAATATTCCCAGGAATACCAATACAAGCGAAAGTGTTCCCAAGAGAGGGAAAATGATTTTATTTCCCTTCTCTGAGATATGTCCTGCCTTACAGGGTTGCAATCCCGTAACGTTTCCACACAATCCTTTATTACCTTATAATGCTTCAATGTGAGCATCATGAAATGCTCGGCTATTGGGAAGAGGACCCTCTAACTCATTGTAGGATATGTCAACAGACGACAAGCTGTGCATCTTTTCGAAAGCAGCTGGAATGAAACCTGAGAAGTTATTGTGGGATACATTCAACAACTCCAAGCTCTGCATACTGCTGATTTGTGAAGGTATCTCTCCTTCGAGTGAGTTAAGGCTCAAATCTAGCTGGGACAAATGAGCTAATTCACACATTTGGACTGGAATGTTAAGGATAAACTTGTTGTTGCTCATATTCAAGTAATGTAGTTTCAAAAGGTTCCCTATATTTCTCAGGATTGCCTTGCCAAACCTATTAGTGGATAGATCCAGATACTCAAGATTTATTAATGACCCAAGCTCCAAGGGTAAACCACCATAAAGTTTATTGCCATTCAACATCAGCTTCGACAAAGAAGTCAACTTTCTAAATTCCTTTGGAACCTCCCCAACCAAGTGGTTAGAAGAAAGATCAAGTAATTGGAGTTGAACTAAGTCTCCAATTTCAAGTGGTATGCGACCAGAAATATTGTTCCCAGCAATCTTTAAAGTAGTTAGTTGTGTGCACTTGCCCCAGTTGTATGAGATTTCACCATAAAATCTATTGTAACTCAGATCCATGTACTGTAGGTTTCTATAGACACCAAAATCTTCAGATATATTTCCAAAGATTTGGTTTCTTTCAAGGCGGACTCTAATTAAGTTTCTACAGTTTCTCAAGGTTTTTGGTATTGGACCTGTGAGATCATTGTTGTCTGCCCTTAGTAATTGGAGAGACCCACTATGGCATAAGTTTTGAGGCAAAAAGCTAGTGAAATGGTTGGTATCCAGCAGCAGAGCAGTAAACTTCATTAAGTTTCCGATCCCTGGTGGAATGGGACCAGAAAGTTGGTTATCACGGAGGAATAAAGCTTTTAGGCCACTCAACCTACCAAAGGAAGTTGGAATAGTACCATGTAACTGATTTCTACTCAGTTCAAGATCAATTGTGGAAGTCAAGTTTCCTAATTCTTCGGGAATGGTACCAGAAAGTTGATTGCTATACAGGTGTAAAACAGTTGAGTTTCTAAGAGAACCTAAAGATGTGGGAATTAAGCCAGAAAGATGATTTGTTTCAAGGCTTAAGAATATGAGAGACTTCAGATTTCCAATTTCTAGGGGGATGGGGCCAGAGAGCTGGTTTTGGTTCATATGCAACAATGTTAGCTTTTCAAATTTTGCAATACTATAAGGGATGGGACCTTTGAAACTGTTGTTACTTATGTCAAGTTCAACTAAATTGGTAAGGTTTCCAATTTGTGGAGGAATGGAACCAGAAAGTTGATTATCATAGAGGTACAACTAAGCCAAGTTACTTAAATTACCTAAAGATATAGGAATGGAACACGAAAAGAAATTACTATTGAGAGAAAAGTCAGTCAAATAGCTCAAATTTCCTAATGAAGCAGGAATGCATCCACAGAAATTGTTGGCATACAAAGAAAGGTCATTAAGAGACTTTAAATGACCTATTTCTGGAGGAATTGAGCCACTTAACTGATTTTTAGCGAGGTGCAAGACCTCAAGGTTGATCAGTAGACCAATCTGGGGTGGGATTTTCCCTGATAAGTTATTAAAGGATAGATCAAGATATATGAGTTTAGACAGGTAACTAATATCAATAGGATTGTATTAAAGAGTTCATTCATGCTGAGGTCAACAAATGAAAGGTTAGGGAGTGATGAGAATGAAAATTCATGGAGAGTACCTTTCAAGCCTGAGTTAGTCAGGTTTAATCTAGTAACACTTCCTGCATGGTTGCAAGAAACACCGAACCAACTGCATGGATTTGAGCTTGCATTTTGATTGTTGGAAGAATTGGTTGCATTATTATTAGGAAGGAGAGTCCATGAAGGCAGGAGTGACTGGTTTTTATTTTGAAGACTGGCTTTCCAAATGAGAAGAGCATTTGTCTCAATTTCTTTATCCGCGTAAACAGAATCAGAAATAAAGGAAAAATGTAACAGGGCCAACACGAATAGAGAAACGGGGGAAAATACTTTTTTGAAGCTAGTGAATGCCATGGTTTTTTTGAAGCTAGTGAAAATTAAGGATCCGATTCAGTATCTTTGTTTATCAATTTTCATCATTCTCTTTCTTTAAATACCAATCAAGTAACTGTTGTCCTTAGAGCATTAGCATTGGAAAATTCCAATACTACTCTATTTTACAATTCTAAAAAACCACTTTATCATTATACCATACAATTTTACAATATTTCTACATCCCAAATTTCTACTTCCCTCTTTTACTCATTAAAATAATATATTTACATAATAAAATAATATATCTTAAAATTATATTTTTTTTCTCTCCCATCTCTCTCCTCTCTCTACATAATAAAATATTATTATTTTTTTATAATACTTGCTACATTGCAATTCTATGTTTAGAATTCCACTATAGCAGTATTGCAAAAAAATTTGCAATACTGCTGTTTAGCATTCCCCAATGTAGATGGTTTTGGGGCTTAAAATTCCAAATTTTTCTTAGATTTGGCATTAGCATTCCCCAATGCTAATGCTCTTAATGGGAAGAGAAGGGTTTCAACATCATCATTGACTTTGGAAGGGGTAGAGCTAAGAATTTTTGTTTGAGGATCAAGTTGCAGCATTAATATATTTATCAAAATAATCTCACACACACAATATACACACACGTGTGCTTTTTTATTATATACACATTTTTTTTTGATAAGTTATATATATACACATACCCAACAAAAAATAAAAATAAAAATAAAAATAAACTTAGTATTTTTAATCAAAATTATGTTTGATGGTAATATTTCATAAAATAAAATTTATTTTTACCATTTTCATAGTGAAATTTTTAAAAAGTTTCATTTTCATTCCAAATTATTAAATTTTATACTAAAGTAATTGAAAAAATTTTCAATTGAACTAATGAAATTTTCAAAAACATGAATTACCCTTAACTTGGAGGGATAAGTTAGACTCCAAATATATTTAAAGTTATTTTACTTTAACTCATTATATGACAACTAAAAATACAATTCATGTGTAATTTTTGTGATAAATTTTTTTTAATGAGTTAATAATTTGTTAATGGCTACATTAAAAAAAATAAATCCAAACATGTTTGGCGCAAACTCTTTTATGCGTGTTAAGAAAATTTTTAAAATTTGGGAGGGCAATGGCCCCACCCATGTATCACCCCTAGACTTTGGCTGTTCTCGCGTGGAAAAAAAGTTTTTTCTAGTGCCACAAACAATCATAGAACTATTACTTTAGCTCTCTTCCGTAACAGATGGGTTGGTTGTCGGTTGTTACGGGTTGGTTGTCAGTTTCACGTATCCCTACCATTTGGAAAAATTTGTGAAAAAGTTGTTTATATTTTTTGTGGTTTCATTTTCCAAGTCAAAAAAAAAAAGGAAAAGACCATGAACATAAATTCCAAAAGAAAAAGGAACCCGGGGAAGGAAATTAAGCTCCTTTTGTTTTTTATTGTTGGAAAAGTTGCAATTCTATCAATTTTTTTTGATGGGAGGAATTCTACGTACTCTGAAGTTTGAACGTTGAAAAAATTGTATCAAAGTTCTGGTTCTGGAGTTGATCTCATACCGTACTGTCGGTACGGCCGGAAATTTTTGTACCGGTATCTAGGCCCGTACCGAAACATTGCTGTTTCGTGCCGCTCTAAATACCAGGATGTACCGGGTTATTCCGGCAATATCCGTGAAAACCTCGGATTCCGGCCGAAACAGGTAAATCGGCTGGTACAAGAAAAGAAAGGAAAAAAAAAAAAAGCCAGCTGAAAAATATACCAAATAGAGCACACCACCTTCGTCGCCGCCAAGTTTTCAGTGTAGCCTCCGTATATCCGTTCGTCCCCGCCGCCCCTTCTTCTTCTTCTTCTTCGCGTTTGCTTTACCCAGACGTTATCTCTCTTTTGCTTATGAATTTTCTTATAACGATGCCTCTGTTTTTTTTTTTTTTATAGGACTGTGCCTTTGTATTTTTTTTTTTTTTTCTTTGATAAGATGCCTTTGTTTTTTTAAATTGTGCTTTGTTGTCTTTTTGTTTAATTAGTGTGCCTAACCCTTGTCTGACACCCATGTGAATGGCTGATGGCTCAATTCATCTTAGTTCAAAATATTTTGAATACTACCACTGCCATGTGTCAAACATGCATTTAACTTTGTTGTACTCTTTTTATTATATATTATTATTATATTATCTCTATATATTAATACGATTCTAAAAAGTTAATTACTCTTTCTCTCTTTTTCATTTTTTTTAATGTTTTGAATTGTGTTTCGTTAGTTATTTCGGTTTGGTAATTGAAACTAATGTATTAAATCCGTTCCATTTTGACTGGAACATTTGGAATATCTCATACCAGGATGCAATTCAGAATGCTAATACCACCTGTTCTATCTCGAGTCCAATTCCGGACAGTTTTGGGTCATTCCGGCCATTCCGGTCAATTTCGGCTAAAATATAAATTTCGGCCGGTACTGGAGAGTGAATCGAGAAAGAGAGAATGAAAGAAATAGTTTAGAAAATGAAACAATGGGATCACCTACCTTTACTCTAGATGTGTTGTTGCATGCGTAAATTGAAGGGAAGAAAAAAAAATTGGTGCGAATTGCAAACCGGAAGTTGCAGTGAGGAAACTACTTCGGGAAATGGGAAGTAAACGGAAGAAGAGGAAAAAGGAAAAGAGGGAGTGAGAAGTAGATGCAATGTAGATATTTTTAAAGATTGTGTGGTGTTTATCGAACTTTGGAAATTGGAGTCTTGGGAAATAAAAAATAATAAAATAATAATAATGTTTCGTGGCCTATTGTTGGTTGTTTTTTTAAAGGGATGGTGGTAGGTGAGAAGAAAAAGATTTTAAATTAATATTTGGTAGGACTTAGGCTTAAGTAATGCTATATTTATAAAATATTTATAATAAATTTTATATGGCAATTTTAAAATGGTATGATGAAATTGGTCGGTATTGAAATATATCATTTTAATAAATAAATTGAAATATGTTTTGAAATTATATTTATAACATAGATTAGAACAGAATATTTTGGTACAGGTACATACTCGTGTACCACTTTAGAATGTAGCATAATATATATAATAAAAATATTATTATATTATAAAAAATAACACAAAAGTTTATAAGTTAAGAAAAAAAAAAAAAGCAATGTTGTTTTATTTACTAGGTTTTTGTGTTGAAAGCTCGAAAAGGTGTTGAAAACACAAGAGCTGTTTAGACCCCCAATTAAAATTACGGCTTGGTTGATTTTACACTAACTTAATACTAAGTGTAGAATAGTGTAAACACAAGCGTATAAGCAAGACAACTACTCTAATCCATAATTAAAGCAACACAGCAGTAATAATGAAATGAACAAGAGTAGGGAAGAAGGATGCAAATACAGAAAACACCGAGACGTGTTTTCGAAGAGGAAACCGAAGAACTCGGCGAAAAACCTCTCCGCCACCCTCCAAGCGGAAATCGATCCACTAGACAATCAGTTGGGATACATGAGTAAGCAAGAGACCCTCCAAGCCTAATCTACCCGATGTACCTAAGCCCTCCAAGCTCCTACTCCAACAAGGCTTCTCGGAACCGTGTCTTGTCTAGTACCCCGGATCCCGCAACAAGCTTCATGTTGCATCTGCCATTCCAGGCTTCTTCCAATGCTTCCCAGCAGCACCAAAACGTCACTCAACACTCTCAAAGGGTGTGATAAGTGTTTGGGCTATCAACCTCTCAATGGTATGGAAATGGAGAGGGAAGGGTTGAGGAGATACCACAAGCAAGTGTATAGAGAAAGGTGGGGATGACAATCTCTAATTCCAAATGTGTTTGGCTAGGGTTTTTTCTCTGAAGCATTCCTCAACATTTGTGGGTAATGAGGGTTTATATAGGATATGTGCAAAATGTGTGAGTCAGTCAGTACAGGCTGGCAGAACAGCATGTCTCGCGGGTGTCTCGCGGGAAGGCCTTACTCGCGAGATACTCGCGAGAGATAGCTGTCTCCACCTGGCCTGACTCTTCGCATTCCAGCATGTACAGGGCACATGCTTCACTTCGCGGGAAGCTAAGTCGCGACATACCCGCGAGAATCCTTTAGCCTCCAAATGCTTGAGTCTTCACACACTCTCTATCACACAACCCTTACATCAATTCCCACAACAAATACAGGGTATAAACGATTGATAATAATTACAATCAAATTTGGCACGGAATAAAAGCCAACAAAATACATAGTTGTAAATAACAACTTTACAATCTCCCCCTTTGGCTATTCCGTGACAAAACCCTAAAACAGACTCTAGACTTAAACGTGAGTTTAGGAACAAAGGCAAAACTCACTCACACCTAATTCTAGATTCTGATAAACTCTTGAAACATATGAACAAGTAACTCCTGAAACACAACAACAAAATAATATCATTGTATGCAGAAAACTTGAAAAGCATATGGAGCAATAAAAGCATGATCAAGCAAAATGAAATAGAAACACTAGATCATGGCAAGATCAAACAAGTAATCACTATACACAAGCAATTACTATGCTCATTCACACAAGGAATGAACATCCGGATATGCAAGATGATAAACTCATTTGAAGAGTACCATTTGCAAATCCAACACTCAACCAATGCAAAATACTTGAAGTATTTGCATCTAGGAACAATCCTACTAGGGCACAAGAGTGTTCATCACTCAACCAATGCATAGAACGTATATGCATCTAGGAACAATCCTACACGGGCACAAGAGTGATGTAGTGAAGTAAATGTATGACATTAAACTTCAATAGCACAGGCATAAAGGCTGCATAAACAAATTACTGAAAATGCATGGCACAAACCATAAAAGCCTACAAAATATGCAAAGAAACAAACCCTTAAAGCTTACAAAAGCAACATGGGTACATGCAAAGTATGCTACAAAGCATAGAGAATATCACACAAGAAACATCTGAAATAATACTTAAATAAAGCATAGTATCAAAGCTTTAAACGCAAAACAAGTGAATATAAGACAACAAAACATAGGAACTGTTGACTTCTTCTCCCCCTATCTCCATACTCCCCCTATCAATGACATCATCTCTCCCTTTTTGTCATGGAATAGCTAGTCATTCTCTTCTAGCTTCCGTTGAATTTCGTCCAGCTGAGTTTGGAGAGATGTGAACTGTGAATCAAGACGTCGGTGGTGAGTGTACATGATAGTCGCCAGTCCGGACATCTTTGTACTCATTTCTTGAAGAGCAGTGAAGATATTGTTGAACTGTTCATCATTGGTACGAGTTGCAGAACTCAAGGAACCCGATGGTGCATGACTTTCTTGCTTGGTGTTCTTCTTGGCGTGGCTCATACTCGGATGGAGAGACCGAATGTTGATTGGACTTGGCCTTGGATATGGACGTTCATCTTCCAATGGATGGACACCTTTGAGCTTCAAAATCTTTGAAATAAGGCGAGAGAAAGGAATACAATTCCTTGAAGCAGTCCAGTCAACTGTTTTTGCCAAAATGTGAAAGATATGAGAGCACACATCAATCTCTACATCCGTGATCAGATCATTCAAAAACAAAGCTCGACCAAGATTCATATATCCGGTGCTGGACAAGGGATGGAGATTGCTACACATGATCATTGAGAGAAGTCGTAACTCGGAAGAGAGGGATGCCACATTGATTGACTTCTTAGTGGAGGAGAATTCCAAATTGGCTCCTAAAGACTGTTTGAGATACTCTTCATCTGGGTTCAGCTCATCATATATCGGCAGTATGGGGAGTATTGGCCGGTTAATGTGTAGAATTTCCGCCAAGTACATTGGTGTGACAGAAAAGCTCTTTCCTCGAACCCAACATTTAATCTCTTCGCCGACGACACTGGCATTGGCATAGAATTCCTTAACCATGTTCTCGTATGTATCCTCGAAAGTTGACAGCAAATAGTTCCAATCTTTCGTGGCAAACCAAATGGGTATTTTTGTGTCCCTGAGTGATGGCTGGTCAACCCCCTTTTCAACTATCAAAGGAGCACCCTGAAAGTGGTTCTTGAAGGATTCAAAAGCAGCATAAGACTTAAACAAGTGAGGATCAAAAATTCCTATTGAGCAACGAGTTCACTTTGGTCTAGGTGAATCAGCATCAACATCAATGATCGGCTCTTTCCCTTTGTTGCGGCCTCCTTTCACAGCTGAAGTCTTGAATGGAGACATCTGTGCAACATAGCACACAAAACAAACGGGAGACAAGTGCACAACACACAGAACACAGAACACAGAACTGGATTAGATTCAAGTTAGGTCAAAACAGAAGTAACACTGCTGAATGCATAGACACAATGCATGGAACTAAGCAAATGTGCATGTGTGTGTATATGTGAGCAAGTGCTAATGTGTGAGTGGCATGTGCAAAGTGCTTGAGACACACTATCAATGACCAAATTGAGTGAAATAAGGTCAAACATGTGAAAGTCCATGGATTGAAATCACTTGATTCCGAATTGGCACAAAAATGTCACTCGGACATTTTGACAAACACCTAGCATGCACAAATGCAAATATAACATGAACAATGCATGAACATGGGAAAATCTACCCTCAATACATGATAAAATGCCACAAGGGGCCAACACAGAGGCAGAAACAACAAATGGGACACAGCCCAAGCAAAAGATTTGACAAAAATACACCCAATTTTGAAAAAATAGCCAAATTTTCGAAAAAACCCCAAATTTTTGAAACCCTAACGAAAATTCTGCATAAAGTAGGACAAAACTCGAAGGGGAATGCTTTAGAAGACATACCTTGAAGTTGACAATGCAGAAAGGATGCTTGAAAGTGAAGGGTTTTGAGAAAAAAATGACCTTGGGTTGAAAAAGGGTTCGACAAAGGTTGAGCGAGGGAAGTTTTTATGTTTTGAAAAAAACTGTCACATCAGCAATATAAAAACTGAAAACACGCGTTTTTCGCGGGTTAGGGAGTGGCGACACAGTCGCGAGAAGGGCCACTGAAGCACAAAAATTTCGCGAGAAGCATTTAAGTCGTGAAACAGTCGCGAGACAATCGCGGTAACTTCTATCTGAATTCTGAAAAATCCAATTTTTAGCCAAACAGCATTTCACGAGAAGCTGTTGGTCGCGAGACAGTCGCGATACAGTCGCGAAAGTTTCTGTGTGACAGGAAGAAAAAAAATATTTCCCTCAACTCCTTTTCGCGGGAAGCTCTAAGTCGCAAGTTTCTCGCGAAACAACCCCTGAACCAGTTTTTTTTTTTTTTGAAGAAACACAAAAACATGCATTTTAATCAAAAACAAAAGACATGAAAGTATAAAATCACTTTCAAAAACAAATAAAACACTCAAAAATCTTTTTGGGTTTGATCAACAAAGATTGAGCATGTGAAAACACATTTAATCAAGTACAATCACACAAATGAATATGACATTCATTGAACATAGACTTGTGTGTTGTGTGTGGATATCAAAAATAAGATAGTCCTTAGTCCAATGTGAAGCTTCAATGATCAATTCAATCAAGGCATACACAACTAGCACTAGATTATGTGACCTATCTCAATTATAGAAACATGCATATATGACCTCCCACACGTACTTGATAACAATTCATTGAAGCTTTTCATTTGGCTCCATATTCAACATATCATTTGCAACTTTTGAGCAAAGAAAATCTCATTTAGAGAAAGATGCCTGAAATTTTTGATATTTCAATTGATGAGTTAGCCTTTGGCTTTTTGGGCATCATACATTTTATTTTGGTAACTTTCCCTTTTTCCTAGTCGAATACTAGTTTGTGCGACAGGCTTTTGCAGCTCTATATCTCTTTTCATTTGGAGATTTACATTTAGAGAGCTCTTTTAAGCAAAAAAAAATAAAAGTGGGAAGATAAATAGGCATGAGTCTATGCATGTCTCAAGATCAACAAAACCATTCACTAATCATTCATGACAAGGTTGAAGATCTATTTACAACAGTCACATAGATTTAAGAATTTCTTCCACAATGATATGAGTGCATGAGGGACAAGCTAAGCTCGTTAAATGCACAAAGCCATAAGTACAAAGGTACAAGGCAAAACATGCTTTGAGACAAAACTCAACAAAGTGATCAAACTTTTTGGATTTTCTATTTTTTTTATGTGTTTTTGAAATTTTTGAACACACCCAAAACAGAGCAAGAAAAGAACGATCAACAAAAATAGCAGGAACAAACCAAAACAGATAAATGAAAAACTATTAGACCCTAAACATGTGGAACCAAAACAATAAGTATGCAACAAAGACTAGTATAGGTTCACACAAGAGATAGAGTTCAGGGAATGATACCGACACCGATGGTCTTATGCAAAGATTCAAACTTTGGGCCATCTAGAGGTTTAGTAAATATGTCTGCCTTCTGATTCTCAGTGTTGATGAACTCTAAGTACACGGTCCTTTCCTCCACCAAATCTCGAATGAAATGATACCGAATTTCGATATGTTTTGATTTCGAATGTTGAACTGGATTCTTGGACAAATTTATGGCACTTGTATTATCACAATATACACACATCGTGTCTTGAGTAATTCCATAATCATGAAGAAGCTTCTTCATCCATAGTAATTGAGCACAGCAACTTGTAGCAGCAATGTATTCAGCTTCGGCTGTTGATAAAGAGATTGAATTCTTCTTTTTGCTCATCCATGACACCAAGTTGTTTCCAAGATAAAAGCATCCACCGGAAGTACTTTTTCTATCATCAATGCAACCGGCCCAATCAGCATCAGAATATCCGGCTAAGCATTCATTTGAATCTCTTGAGTACCAAATCCCATAATCAGAGGTACCATTTATGTAGCGGATAATTCTTTTGACAGCTGTTAAATGTGACTCTTTGGGGGCTGCCTGAAATCGAGCACACACGCCTACACTGAAGGCAATGTCTGGTCTGCTAGCAGTGAGGTATAAGAGACTGCCTATCATGCTTCGATAAAGCGTTGGATCCACTTCTATACCTGCTGCATCCCGACTCAGCTTTGATGAAGAGCTCATTGGAGTGGAAGTATGTTTCTTAGAGTCTAGACCAAATCTTTTAACAAGATTTTTGGCATATTTCTCTTGAGATATGAATATCCCATCTTTCCATTGTTTCACTTGAAGCCCAAGGAAATAGTTCAGCTCTTCCACCATACTCATCTCAAATTCCCTTTTCATTTCTTCGGAGAATTCATGAGCCAAATGGTCAATTGTGGATCCGAAAACAATATCATCCACATATACCTGAGCAACTAGGAAAGACTTCTCATCTCTCTTTACAAACAAGGTTCGATCAGCTTGGCCTCTTTTGAATCCATGATCCAACAAGTATGTTGTGTGACGATCATACCATGCTCTTGGTGCTTGCTTCAAACCATACAGTGCTTTCTTCAACCTTAGCACATGATCCGAAAAATGAGGATCTTGAAATCCTTTTGGTTGCTCAACAAATACTTCTTCATTTAGAAAACCATTCAGAAATGCATTTTTCACATCCATTTGGTATAGTTTAAAATCCATAACACATGCGATGGACAGTAGAATTCGAATTGACTCTAACCTTGCTACTGGTGCAAACGAATCATCAAAATCTATGCCTTCCACTTGAGTATATCCTTGAGCTACCAACCTAGACTTGTTTCGAACTACCTCACCGTCTTCATCAGTTTTGTTCTTGAAGATCCACTTGGTGCCAATGACATGGGTATCTTTGGGTCTTGGAATCAACTCCCATACATCATTTCTGACAAACTGATGTAACTCCTGATGCATAGACTCGATCCAATTTTCGTCTCTAAGGGCTTCCTCTACCTTCTTGGGTTCAAATTGAGCAAGATAACAATTGTACGTCACATGATTCGCACTGTATTTTGGTCATTTTCTCAACCGAAGTCCCTCATTTATGTCACCAATGATATTACTTGGTGGATGATTGAGGGTTACCCTTGATGATGGTCTCTTGGAGGTGGAAGGTTCTTCATCTCGAGAGATTGGAGGTTGAACTTCCGGAGGGGTGAGACGGCTAGAAGGCCCTTGCATCGATCTGGTCTCCCTTCTTGGTATAGGGGGTGTAGACTCTTTTTCTGGTGATTCTTTCTCGATCTCATCATCTTGAGACATGTTGGCCTTAACCTCCCCCTTCTTCAGGTTCGATCCTTCACCGTCATCCCTTTCCCTTTCAGATATGGTATCATCAATGACCACATTTATTGACTCCATTACCGTCTTGGTGCGTTTATTGAACACCCTATATGCTCGGCTATTTAATGAATAACCTAGAAATATCCCTTCATCACTTTTAGCATCAAATTTTCCGGGATTCTCTCTATCATTGAGAACATAACATTTACTCCCAAATATTCGGAAATATTTCACCTTCGGCTTCTTTTCTCTCCAAATTTCATACGATGTCTTCTTCATTCCTGCTCGGAAGTAAATCCTATTCCCAATGTGACATGATGTGTTCACAGCTTCAGCCCAAAACTTCTGTGGAAGATTTTTGTTGAGTAACATTACTCGAGCCATTTCTTGAATCACCCGGTTCTTCCTTTCAACTACTCCATTCTGTTGTGGAGTCTTTGGGGCTGAGAATTCCTTCTTGATATCGTGTTCATTGCAAAATGCTTCAAACTTTGCATTTTCAAACTCTTTCCCATGATCACTCCTGATTTTGATGATAGGTACTCCCTTTTCATTCATCAATCTCTTGCACAATTTTTCCATCTTATCACATGCTTCTGATTTCTCTTTAAGGAAGTCCACCCAAGAATACCTTGAGAAATCGTCAACTATCACCATGATGTACCGCTTTCCACCCATGCTCTCTGTTCTTGTAAGACCCATCAAATCCACATGCAGTAAGTCTAATGGACGAGAAGTTGCAACCACATTCACTTTAGGATGGCTTGACTTTGTTTGTTTTCCCAATTGACATGGACCACAAACATTCTTCTCAATCTTCCCAAACTTAGGTAAACCAACCACAGCCTCAAGCTTCGAGACTTTCGCCACTTGTTTGTAATTTGCATGTCCAAGCCGTTGATGCCACAACTCCAAGAGGTTTACCCGAGCACTTCGACATGCTATGCTGGGTTTTGGAATGATCCCATAGCAGTTATTAGTGGTCCTTAGTCCCTTTAGAACTTGAACACCTTCTTCATTCAAGATTAGACAGCCTTTCTTTGAAAATTAGACCAAGAAATCTTCATCACAAATCTGAGTGATACTTAACAAGTTCACTTTTAATCCCTTAATATACGGCACATCAGTCATCAAAGGCAGACTCGGAATATCCACCGTTCCCTTTCCAAGAACTTGTGAATGACTACCATCCCCAAATGTCACAAATCCATCTTCCTTCTCTTTAAGAGTTTTGAACAAAGATTTTTCTCCAGTCATATGCCTAGAACACCTGCTGTCAAGGTACCACAAACATGAGTTAAACACTTTCAATGCGGTATGAACAAAAAGACATGCATGAGAGAGACATTCTTGACCATCAAAACAAGAATCATTTTTCCTTATTTCATTCAAGGATGAGTGAAGTTTCCTTTTTAAACGACCAAGTTTATCACTTAACTGTCTATTTCTTCTCTCATATTCATAGTTTAAAGACTTTGACTCACATAGGCTGTTATGTATATCATGGTTCCTATGAACTAATGATTTCAGCATATGACTAAAAATGCTAGCATGTTTCTTAGATTTAAATAACTCTAAGATTGCATTACTGGAACAATCTTCAAATATGCTCATTGAGTCATTTTCACAAACACTTTTCAAATCCTTCATGGTAGTTTTATCAAGAACACTTTTCAAAACACACCAAGGGGTCTAGGATCACACTTAGGTATTAAAACCACAGCAAGTGTACCCGCTCTGATACCAATTGAAAGCTCGAAAACGTGTTGAAAACACAAGAGCTGTTTAGACCCCCAATTAAAATTACGGCTTGGTTGATTTTACACTAACTTAATACTAAGTGCGGAATAGTGTAAACACAAGCGTATAAGCAAGACCACTACCCTAATCCATAATTAAAGCAACACAGCAGTAATAATGAAATGAACAAGAGTAGGGAAGAAGGATGCAAACACAGAAAACACCGAGACGTGTTTTCGAAGAGGAAAACGAAGAACTCGGCGAAAAACCTCTCCGCCGCCCTCCAAGCGGAAATCGATCCACTAGACAATCAGTTGGGATACATGAGTAAGCAAGAGACCCTCCAAGCCTAATCTACCCGATGTACCTAAGCCCTCCAAGCTCCTACTCCAACAAGGCTTCTCGGAACCGTGTCTTGTCTAGTACCCCGGATCCCGCAACAAGCTCCATGTTGCATCTGCCATTCCAGGCTTCTTCCAATGCTTCCCAGCAGCACCAAAACATCACTCAACACTCTCAAAGGGTGTGATAAGTGTTTGGGCTATCAACCTCTCAATGGTATGGAAATGGAGAGGGAAGGGTTGAGGAGACACCACAAGCAAGTGTATAGAGAAAGGTGGGGATGACAATCTCTAATTCCAAATGTGTTTGGCTAGGGTTTTCTCTCTGAAGCATTCCTCAACATTTGTGGGTAATGAGGGTTTATATAGGATAGGTGCAAAATGTGTGAGTCAGTCAGTACAGGCTGGCAGAACAGCATGTCTCGCGGGTGTCTCGCGAGAAGGCCTTACCCGCGAGATACTCGCGAGAGACAGCTGTCTCCACCTGGCCTGACTCTTCGCATTCCAGCATGTGCAGGGCACATGCTTCACTTCGCGGGAAGCTAAGTCGCGACATACCCGCGAGAATCCTTCAGCCTCCAAATGCTTGAGTCTTCACACACTCTCTATCACACAACCCTTACATCAATTCCCACAACAAATACAGGGTATAAACGATTGATAATAATTACAATCAAATTTGGCACGGAATAAAAGCCAACAAAATACATAGTTGTAAATAACAACTTTACATGTGTAAATGAATAAGAGACAAAATGTTATATCTCTAGTTTAGTTTGTGTTGTATATATAGGTATATACACGATATGTTATAATATATATACAAAAAGCTGTCTATTGAAATGTCATAACCTTTCAAATTAGATGTATCTAAAGATACCTATTGAAATGTCATAACCCTTCATATTTGATATATATTAAAAGTGTTTATTGACCGAAAAGATGCCTATTGAATAAAAATGTGCCTGTTAACCGAAAATGTGCATATTAGATGAAAATGTCCTATTGAATGGTCATAATCTTTTGGATATAAATAGTGGTTCATAGTCATTTGATAACTTCTTCTCTTTCATCTGCTTAGAAACACAAGAAACTTGTGGGTTTTCTCTAAAATTGATATTTGCAGAACCCAATAAACATAGTTGTATCATGGGGATAAATTTGTAGTAACCCTTGAGCAATTCTTGTGTGGGGGCAAATATTGTTTAAGGATAACATTCAATTGTGTCTTCAAGTCAATTAAATTTTCTGTTTGTCTACTGGATCATTTTGTTATTTCATTATATTACTCCTCTAAATTCCCAACAGTTTGGGCAGTTCATTTTTTGTAAGTCGGTTTTTTCCAGGCAATTCATAATAAGTTATATTTTCCATTTTAACATTTTTCAAGTCAATTTAGAATCTGTTTGGCCCTAAACCAACCACGGGTCTTAGAATTTCAGTATCATTGGGAAACGGGGGCCCAAGTCGTAGGGGGTACAAAATGTGGTGTCTACATGTACCTTTAAAAATTTAAATTTTTTTAAGAGAGCAATTACATGTACTTTGAACATTGAAAAAAATGTATTCAAACCAAGGAAGTAAATATCGTACTAGTATTGGCCGTACCGGGGAAATATAACATAGTGGCCATTAAATCAATACTGGTACCCCTTCAAAACGTACCAGAAAAAATACCAGGTTGTACCGGCCTATTTCGATTGTACTGGCCTGAATTGGCCCGTACTAGCCGGTATTAGCATTTCAGCTAGTACAATAAAAATAATAAAAAATTTAAAAAAATTATTAATTTTTTTATTTAATCTAATATATTGGTTAATATACTTAAGCTAATATGTAAGCTTATAAAATATATAGACTTTAAATTTTATGTTGATAAACATAAAAATTAATAAATTCATACTTACATAAATAATACAAATATATATATATATATATATATATATATGTATAGAAATATATAAATAGTAGTAAACTTGAAATGGTACATCAGTATCAACTGATACTGAAATATTTCATTCCCCTAGTTAAATTGAAACAGTCTCAAGTACGAAATTGAATCCCTTAATTCAAACTAGCACGTCTAAATTTATGCATTAAGTATAGACTTGATGGAGTATAAAGTAAAATACAAAAGTGAGACAAAGCATTTGTAATTGTCCTGATTTCTGTCTAACTTTTTGGTGTTACTTTGTACATGAGAACTTTGACTATTCAAGTGAAAAGAATTTTCCATTTTTTCAGTCAAGAAAAAGTTAAAAAAAAAAAAAAATCCATGAATGTAAATTCCAAACACAATAAATAGATAATACGGGGAAAGAAATTGAGGAGCACCTTTTCCTTTTCTTTGGTGGAAAAGTTGCAATTTTATGCCCTTTGAACATTGAAAAAAAAAATGTATTCAAATGAGCACGCCTAAATTCATGTGTCAAGTATAGTCCTGATGGAGCATAAAGTAGAACACAAAAAGTGAGACAAATGATTTTTATTTGTCCTGATTTTTTTTCTTCTAATTTTGTGGCCATTACTTTGACTCTACAACTCAAACTAATCCCCCCTTAGTCCTCAAGCACGTCATGCAAAGGAACTTTGTGCATAGGTGTTAGGATTAGTGCCCTTAAATCCTATTATATGATGTTATGTATGATATTAAGTATGATATTGTGTATGACATTATGTGTGACTTAATATTGTGTTAAATAAAGTTGTTTTATTTTTATTATCTGAAATAATTGTAACATGAATATTCGAACATTATCACATAGTCCATGAGAAGTATGTGATTTATGTGATTTAGTCACAGAAGATATAAGTCACAAGTTCTTTGTAAACTCAGAACTACAGTTCATAATCGGTGATGAAATTGGGCATTTCATTTGCGAAGACTATAACATATCAACTATGATGATTTGTCTTGATCATGGAAGTGGAGACTTCTAGTTGATGTATTGATATGTTTTAAGAGTTAAGACATATTGAACTGGAACGCTGTGAGATTTATTATTCTCCTAAGGACTATCAAATGAATAATAAATCTCACGATTTATATTTGCATGAACTCTTAATCCTGAAAGAATAATGGACCTAATCGTAAGGTGTAGGTTGCTTTGATATATCAGAAGTGAGATCTAAAGTAACGGTCAAAACCTCAATATGTTGGACAACCACATTTAGTGTTGATGGAACATATATTCTCAAGATGGAACTCATAGTCTCTTAACGGAGATATAAAATATTCCCTTGAGATAAGTTTAATGGGTTTGTTATTTAGAGAGTTAGGCCTAACCACTTTGATAAGAAATTACTAAAGTATATATTTATGAAATTGGATTTCATAAATATATGATGAATAACTTAAAAGGATTAAACCGGGTACTCAAGGATTAAGATGTAGTAATCTACAAAGTGGCAGTCCACATTTATGACTTTGTATTACTACGAATATTTTATGAAGGAGTTTGCATGTACAATAAAGTCTTGGGATATAATTTGTAGATAAGGCCTAGAGTGCAACTATATTTATATAGTGGTATTAAATATAGTTAATGGTAACTTTGGACTTGTCAAGAGTTGACAGAAAAGCCCAAGGCCCATTGGAGCTAGTGTCTTATTAGTCCCTTTTGGTCCCACTCCAAGCCACACACTTAAGCCCAATTGGAAAGGCCCAAAAGGCCAGCCCAATTAGATAATTGGTTAGATACAAAAGTGTAAAGTTGTGATTTACAACTATGTGTTTTGTTGGCTTTTATTCCATGCCAAATTTGATTGTAATTACTTTCAATTATTTATACCCTGTATTTGTTGTGGGAATTGTTGTAAGGGGTGTGTGATAGAGAGTGTGTGAAGACTCAAGCAAAGTGGAAGCTGATGGAATCTCGCGGGTATGTCGCGACTAAGCTTCCCGCGAAGTGAAGCATGTGCCTTGCACATGCTGGAATGCGAAGAGTCAGGACAGATGGAGACAGCTGTCTCTCGCGAGTATCTCGCGGGTAAGGCCTTCCCGCGAGACACCCGCGAGACATGCTGTTCTGCCAGCCTGTACTGACTGACTCACACATTCTGCACCTATCCTATATAAACCCCCATTACCCACAAATGTTGAGGAATGCTTCAGAGAGAAAACCCTAGCCAAACACATTTGCAATTAGAGATTGTCATCCTCACCTTTCTCTATACACTTGCTTGTGGTATCTCCTCAACCCTTCCCTCTCCATTTCCACACCATTGAGAGGTTGATAGCCCAAACACTTACCACACCATTTGAGAGTGTTGAGTGACGTTTTGGTGCTGCTGGGAAGCATTGGAAGAAGTCAAGGATGGCAGATGCAACATGGAGCTTGTTGCGGGATCCGGAGAACTAGACAAGACACGGTTCCGAGAAGCCTTGTTGGAGTAGGAGCTTGGAGGGCTTAGGTGCATCGGGTAGATTAGGCTTGGAGGGTCTTTTGCTCACTCATGTATCCCAACTGATTGTCTAGTGGATCGATTTCCGCTTGGAGGGTGGCGGAGAGGTTTTTCGTCGAGTTCTTCGGTTTCCTCTTCGAAAACACGTCTTGGTGTTTTCTGTGTTTGCATCTTTCTTCCCTACTCTTTTATATTCCATTATACTGCTGTGTTGCTTAGTTTATGGATTAGAGTAGCTTATTGATTATACGCTTGTGTTTACACGTTTCCGCACTTAGTATTAAGTTTGTGTAAAATCAACCAAGCCGTAATTTTAATTGGGGGTCTAAACAGCTCTTGTGTTTTTCAACACATTTTAGAGCTTTCAATTGGTATCAGAGCGGGTACACTTGCTTGGTTTAAACACCTTAGTGTGATCCTTGACCCTATTTGAGATGGACCGGTCTCAATCGCTCAATGTTCCACCATTTTTTGATGGGAACAATTACGCATTCTGGAAAGTCAGAATGAGAGCATTTCTATGCTCTATAGAAGATACCGTTTGGGATGCGGTAGAGCTCGGCTGGACTAAGCCGGAAGCTCCTAAGGCTAATTGGGATAAGGCGGCTCTTGCAGCAGCCAATGCTAATAGTAAAGCTTTAAATGCTATATTTTGTGCTGTGTCTCCTGATGAATTCCACAGGATTTCTCACATGACGGTAGCCAAAGAAGCTTGGGAGATTTTGGAGACCACTTATGAGGGTACAAAGAAAGTTAAGGACACAAAGCTTCAGATGCTTACCACCAAATTTGAAGAGCTCAAGATGGGTGATGATGAACCGTTTGATTCATTCTATGGGAAGCTCAATGAAATTGTGATTGCTAAACTCAATCTTGGGGAGAAGATTGAAGATGCTAAGGTGGTGAGAAAAGTGTTGAGGTCCTTGCCTGAAAGTTTCAGAGCAAAAGTTACAGCCATAGAGGAAAGCAAGGATTTGGATGAGATTAAAATTCAAGAATTAGTTGGGTCTCTCCAAACATATCAGATGGGACTGCCTTCCCATAAGATGAGTAAATCACTTGCTCTTAAAACCATCACCGAAAGGATGGGTGATTCCTCCGAAGAAGATGGGGTGGAGAAGGAAGTAGCATTTCTTGCGAAAAACTTCCGAAAATTTCTGAAGATGAAGAACAGTGGGAAACCATTCAACAAAGGAAAATTTTCATCCTCCAGAGGTGATAGGAAAGAGTTTCCAAGAAAAGAAGGGAGGGAGTTTCAACCTTCTTCAGAAATTATTTGCTATGAGTGTAATGGCCATGGACATCTAAAGAAGGAGTGTCCAAATTTTCTAAGGGGAAAAGGCAAAGCTTATGCCACAACACTTAGTGATTCAGAATCCTCTGATTCTGACTCGGAAGAGAGCTGTGACGGAGAGGGAAACTACTCCGCATTCATGACCATTGCTCATGTGGAGTCATCGGATGATTTGGGTACTCTTGTGAAGGAGCTTGGTGAGCATTCAGATTCAGAGTCTATTGGGAATGTGGATGAATCAGATGCTGAAGAAGAAGAAGAGAATACAGCTAATCTTCAAGAAAATTATTCTTTACTTCTTGAGAAGTCTGGAGAGTATACCAGAATAGCCAAGGCAGCTGTGAGGAAAATGAAGAAGGCTGAGGAAGATTACAGAAGTCTCATGGTCAGATATAAAGAGGCTAAATGCGAAATTGAGACATTAAATGGCGAGTTGTCTGAAGCCTATACGAAGGTGAGGTTTCTTGAGCAAGAGGTAGTACAAGCTCATGCCAAGATAGAGAGAGTCTCCTCCCAGAAGTTAGATGATGTTATCTCATCTCAAAAACCTTCTTCAGACAAGTCCGGGTTGGGATACACCGGAGGAAGCAGTTCATCAGCCAAAGCTACCAAAGAAGTGAAGTTTGTGAAGGCCGCAGTGCCTATTGTAGAAGAAACCATCCTTGAGAATGTGAAGGTTGAGAAGAAGAATGTGAGTGAGCAACGAATGGTGAATAAGCCCCGAAATCACTCCATGGGTAGACATGAAACCAGAGGAAGGTCTCTCCCAAGATCACAACGGAATCCTAGAACGGACTATGTGTGTCATTACTGCGGAATGCAAGGACATACCAGGCCCAACTGTCAAAAGCTGAGATCAGACAACAATTCAAGCGCACCTCGGTCACGAGGAAGGAGAAATGACATGAGGTCTTGGGGTGGTGAACAACCGAGAAGTCAGAATCGTGATCCTGGCATGATGGACGTGATGAAAATGATTGGTGCCTTCACCACCTGCTTGGAGAGTTTCACCAGAAGGTTTGATAGTCCAAATTCTCGTACCCAATCCGTTAAGGATATCACCCCAAACGCACGTGACGTGTGGGTGAAAAGGGGTGCTCATGCATAAGCATTATAACATGTCCACGCATAAATTCTTTCAATATTTTTGGGACATTTGCTGCTGCATTTTCTTCTTGCATTGCTCTATTTTTATATTTTTATTGTGTCCGGTTGTTTTGTACCGGTTGTCTTTGTTAATTTTCTTTTGTTGCTTTGTTTTGGGTGTGTTCAAAAATTCAAAATCACATAAAAAAAATAGAAAATCCAAAAAGTTTGATCACTTTGTTGAGTTTTGTCTCAAAGCATGTTTTGCCCTGTACCTTTGTACTTATGGCTTTGTGCATTTAACGAGCTTAGCTTGTCTCTCATGCACTCATATCATTGTGGAAGAAATTCTGAAATCTATGTGACTGTTGTAAATAGATCTTCAACCTTGTCATGAATAATTAGTGAATGGTTTTGTTGATCTTGAGACATGCATAGACTCATGCCTATATATCTTCCCACTTTTATTTTTGTTGCTTAAAAGAGCTCTCTAATTGTAAATCTCCAAATGAAAAGAGATATAGAGCTGCAAAAGCCTGTCGCACAAACTAGTATTCGACTAGGAAAAAGGGAAAGCGACCAAAATAAAATGTATGATGCCCGACAAGCCAAAGGCTAACTCATAAATTGAAATATCAAAAATTTCAGGCATCTTTCTCTAAATGAGATTCTCTTTGCTCAAAAGTTGCAAATGATATGTTAAAAATGGAGCCAAATGAAAAGCTTCAATGAATTATTGTCAAGTACATGTGGGAGGTCATATATGCATGTTTCTATAATTGAGATAGATCACATAATCTAGTGCTAGTTGTGTATGCCTTGATTGAATTGATCATTGAAGCTTCACATTGGACTAAGGACTATCTCATTTTTGATATTCACACACAACACACAAGTCTATGTTCAATGAATGCCCTATTCATTTGTGTGATTGTACTTGATTAAATGTGTTTTCACATGCTCAATCTTTGTTGATCAAACCCAAAAAGATTTTTGATTGTTTTATTTGTTTTTGAAAGTGATTTTATACTTTCTTGTTCTTTGTCTTTCATTAAAAATCATGTTTTTGTGTGTCTTCAAAAACTGGTTCAGGGGTTGTTTCGCGAGAAGCTCGCGACTTAGAGCTTCCCGCGAAAAGGAGTTGAGGAAATTTTTTTCTTTTAACTTGTCACACAGGAACTTTCGCGACTGTGTCGCGACTGTATCGCGACCAAAAGCTACTCGCGAAATACTGTTTGGCTAAAATTGGATTTTTCCAATTTCAGACAGAAGTTACCGCGACTGTCTCGCGACTGTTTCGCGACCTAATGCTTCTCGCGAAAATTTTTATGCTTCAGTGGCTCTTCTCGCGACTGTTTCGCGACTGTCTCGCCACTCTCTAACCCGCGAAAAACGCGTGTTTTCAGTTTTTATATAACTGATGTGACAGTTTTTCAAAACTATCAAACTTCCCTCGCTCAACCTCTCTCAAAGTTTTTCAACCCAAAATCACTATTCCATTCATTTTCCTTCAATCCAAGCACTTTTTCTGCATTCTTTTCCTTCAAGGTATGATTCTTAACTATTTCCTTTCAAGTTTTACTTAGATTATGCAGAGTTTTTGTTAGGGTTTTGATAATTGGGGATTTTCGAAACTTTGGGTTGTTTTCCAAAATTGAGTGAATTCTTTTCATTTTTTTTGATTGGGCTGTGTCCCTTTTTAGTTGTTTCTGCACTTGTGTTGGCCCCTTGTGGCATTCTATCATGTATTGAGGGTAATTTTTCACATGTTCATGCATTATTCATGTAGTTTTTGTGTTTGTGCACACTAAGTGTTTGTCAAAATGTCCGAGTGACATTTTTGTGCTATCTTAAAATCAAATGATTTCAATCATTGGACACTCACTTGTATGACCTTATTTTACTTGGTTTGGTCATTGATTTTGTGTTTCTATCACTTTGTTCATGTTGCACATTTTTTTTACACACAACCAAGCACACTTAGGCACCCTCATGCATCTCTTGCCGCACACACTCATCTGCACATGCTTACAGACACACACTCTTGCACTATTTTGTTTGTTGCATTGTAGTTGTTCCTTTTAAGTTGGAGTATCTTACCATGATGCTTGGTGTTTATCACGCTCTGTTTTTCCGTGAGTCTATGTATGTTTTGGCACTAACTTGAATCTAATGACGTTTGTCTTCTGGTTGTGTTTGTGCATTGTTGTTTCCATTTTTGCCTTGTGCAATTGTGCAGATGTCTCCCACCAAGCATGCAGCTAGGAAGAAATCGACTTCAAAGAGAGCCCGAACTGATTCAGATCATTTCCGGTCTATAGATGCTGATATGAAGTACAATGACTGCTACAAGACCAAGACGATCATCATGGAACGGGTAGTCCAGTTAGAGACTCTTGAGGACACTTTCATCCCTGAAGTGTTCAAAGATAGAACTTGGACCAAGCTGCTGAACCCAACTGGAGTGGTCTATTCAGAGATCATCAAGGAGTTCTTCTCTAATGCCATTGTCAACGGAGATATTATTGAGGGCTGGGTGAGACACAAGGAGTTTCAGATTACTAGGGACAGCATCCAAGATTATTTGGAGACTCGTCCTCCATCTCAGCAAATCACAGTTGCTTATGAGGATAGATTGGGTAAGATTGATGAGATGATCAAAATCCTTGGTGGTGTATCGAAGAAATCATCCATGGACACTCTCAAGTTCTCTCCAGAAATGAGAACATTGAGCTATGTGATGATTCACAATCTATATCCAGTCACCAATCTCACAACTCTATCTGCTCCGAGAACAAGATTTCTGTATGATCTCTTCACACATAAGGAGATTGACATTTGTGGCCACATCATGCATGTCTTGAAGAAGAGCATCACAAAGCAGAATACACGGACTGTGATGCCGTTCCCCTCCTTGATCATGGGTTTGATTGCCAAGACAAAGCTCAAGATACCCAGTGGTCTCACTGTTGTTCCGAGGGATTATCCCATTGGTGGTCACACTTTGACTAGGAGCACTGCACACATTCGAGGATCCGAGACTGGTGTGCATACCATACCACCACCTCGACAAGTTCAGCAGGAGGAAGCTGAAGATACAGAGGAAGAGATTGACAGGTTCACATCGGCTCCAGAGCCCTCTGCACAGCCATCATCTTCTGCTCCACCATCAGGCTTAAGCAAACTTGATCAGTTACTTGCTAAAATGGACCAGATGTCGACAGTGCTTGACTCTCATGTGCAGCACACAGCAGATCAGTTCGCATATCTTCAGGGGCAGATCACCGCATTAGCATCACAAGTTCAGGATTTGTCTCCCACTCATGGCTCTGACTCGGAGTCCGAGATGTTCTAGTCCTTTGGCCATTCCGGTCAAAAAGGGGGAGAAATTTCTGAGGGGGAGCTGGAGAAGAGCTTGCACAGTGTTAGGGGGAGCATAGCCTAGATACACAGTAGCATTGGTTATTGGTTTTAAAGACGGTTTTTATTCAGTATCTTTAATGTTTATAACTGTTTTTACTGTTTTTGGTTTAAAGCTTTGATACTACACTTTATTTAAGTATTATTTCAGAAGTTTCCTTTTGTGTTAGTCTCCTTGCTTTGTAGCATAGTTTACATGTACCCATGTTGCTTTTGTAAGCTTTAAGGGTTGTTTTGTTTCATTGCATATTTTTGTAGGCTTTTATGGTTTGTGCCATGTATTTGCAATACTTTGCTTATGCAGCCTTTATGCTTGTGTTATTGAAGTCTAATGTCATACATTTACTTCAGTACATCACTCTTGTGCCCTAGTAGGATTGTTCCTAGATGCATATACGTTCTATGCATTGGTTGAGTGATGAACACTCTTGTGCCCATGTAGGATTGTTCCTAGATGCAAATACTTTGAGTATTTTGCATTGGTTGAGTGTTGGATTTGCAAATGGTACTCTTCATATGAGCTTATCATCTTGCATATCCGGATGTTCATTCCTTGTGTGAATGAGCATAGTAATTGCTTGTGTATAGTGATTACTTGTTTGATCTTGCCATGATCTAGTGTTTTCTATTTCATCTTGCTTGATCATGCTATTGTTGCTCCATATGCTTTTCAAGTTTTCTGCATACAATGATAATATTTTGTTGTTGTGTTTCAGGAGTTACTTGTTCATATGTTTCAAGAGCTTATCAGAATCTAGAATTAAGTGTGAGTGAGTTTTGCCTGTGTTCCCAAACTCACGGTTAAGTCTAGAGTCTGTTTTAGGGTTTTGTCACGGAATAGCCAAAGGGGGAGATTGTAAAGTTGTGATTTACAACTATGTGTTTTGTTGGCTTTTATTCCGTGCCAAATTTGATTGTAATTACTTTCAATTATTTATACCCTGTATTTGTTGTGGGAATTGTTGTAAGGGGTGTGTGATAGAGAGTGTGTGAAGACTCAAGCAAAGTGGAAGCTGATGGAATCTCGCGGGTATGTCGCGACTAAGCTTCCCGCGAAGTGAAGCATGTGCCTTGCACATGCTGGAATGCGAAGAGTCAGGACAGATGGAGACAGCTGTCTCTCGCGAGTATCTCGCGGGTAAGGCCTTCCCGCGAGACACCCGCGAGACATGCTGTTCTGCCAGCCTGTACTGACTGACTCACACATTCTGCACCTATCCTATATAAACCCCCATTACCCACAAATGTTGAGGAATGCTTCAGAGAGAAAACCCTAGCCAAACACATTTGCAATTAGAGATTGTCATCCCCACCTTTCTCTATACACTTGCTTGTGGTATCTCCTCAACCCTTCCCTCTCCATTTCCACACCATTGAGAGGTTGATAGCCCAAACACTTACCACACCATTTGAGAGTGTTGAGTGACGTTTTGGTGCTGCTGGGAAGCATTGGAAGAAGCCAAGGATGGCAGATGCAACATGGAGCTTGTTGCGGGATCCGGAGAACTAGATAAGACACGGTTCCGAGAAGCCTTGTTGGAGTAGGAGCTTGGAGGGCTTAGGTGCATCGGGTAGATTAGGCTTGGAGGGTCTTTTGCTCACTCATGTATCCCAACTGATTGTCTAGTGGATCGATTTCCGCTTGGAGGGCGGCGGAGAGGTTTTTCGCCGAGTTCTTCGGTTTCCTCTTCGAAAACACGTCTTGGTGTTTTCTGTGTTTGCATCTTTCTTCCCTACTCTTTTATATTCCATTATACTGCTGTGTTGCTTAGTTTATGGATTAGAGTAGCTTATTGATTATACGCTTGTGTTTACACGTTTCCGCACTTAGTATTAAGTTTGTGTAAAATCAACCAAGCCGTAATTTTAATTGGGGGTCTAAACAGCTCTTGTGTTTTTCAACACATTTTAGAGCTTTCAATTTTTATTTGTCCTGATTTTTTTTCTTCTAATTTTGTGGCCATTACTTTGACTCTACAACTCAAACTAATCCCCCCTTAGTCCTCAAGCACGTCATGCAAAGGAACTTTGTGCATAGGTGTTAGGATTAGTGCCCTTAAATCCTATTATATGATGTTATGTATGATATTAAGTATGATATTGTGTATGACATTATGTGTGACTTAATATTGTGTTAAATAAAGTTGTTTTATTTTTATTATCTGAAATAATTGTAACATGAATATTCGAACATTATCACATAGTCCATGAGAAGTATGTGATTTATGTGATTTAGTCACAGAAGATATAAGTCACAAGTTCTTTGTAAACTCAGAACTACAGTTCATAATCGGTGATGAAATTGGGCATTTCATTTGCGAAGACTATAACATATCAACTATGATGATTTGTCTTGATCATGGAAGTGGAGACTTCTAGTTGATGTATTGATATGTTTTAAGAGTTAAGACATATTGAACTGGAACGCTGTGAGATTTATTATTCTCCTAAGGACTATCAAATGAATAATAAATCTCACGATTTATATTTGCATGAACTCTTAATCCTGAAAGAATAATGGACCTAATCGTAAGGTGTAGGTTGCTTTGATATATCAGAAGTGAGATCTAAAGTAACGGTCAAAACCTCAATATGTTGGACAACCACATTTAGTGTTGATGGAACATATATTCTCAAGATGGAACTCATAGTCTCTTAACGGAGATATAAAATATTCCCTTGAGATAAGTTTAATGGGTTTGTTATTTAGAGAGTTAGGCCTAACCACTTTGATAAGAAATTACTAAAGTATATATTTATGAAATTGGATTTCATAAATATATGATGAATAACTTAAAAGGATTAAACCGGGTACTCAAGGATTAAGATGTAGTAATCTACAAAGTGGCAGTCCACATTTATGACTTTGTATTACTACGAATATTTTATGAAGGAGTTTGCATGTACAATAAAGTCTTGGGATATAATTTGTAGATAAGGCCTAGAGTGCAACTATATTTATATAGTGGTATTAAATATAGTTAATGGTAACTTTGGACTTGTCAAGAGTTGACAGAAAAGCCCAAGGCCCATTGGAGCTAGTGTCTTATTAGTCCCTTTTGGTCCCACTCCAAGCCACACACTTAAGCCCAATTGGAAAGGCCCAAAAGGCCAGCCCAATTAGATAATTGGTTAGATACAAAAGGAAAAACGTACAGAATTTTTAGAGAGAGAAAAACATCATTGTAAAATGGTGTGTATGTGAGTGTGAGTCACTCTTTAATTCTCCTTTTGTAACTGATTGAGAGTCCACACTTCTTGGGCGTTAGTGGAATTGGAGTGAAGATTAAAAGCATTCTCAAGTGCTTCAATCTTTGTTTTGAAATTCACCGCTTCAAGGTACGCTCTTTTATACTCGAATTCTGAAATTTACATAGTGCATGTTATAGATTGAGAATGAAGTAGATCCGTTAATCTTCTGCTGCGTACATACTTATTTCCATCAAATGGTATCAGAGCGGTCTTCAATTTCCAATCTATTTAACATGTTTTGTGAGTTTTGGAATTAGAGATGATAGTTTCATATTGTTAGAAGATTATGTTTTTTTTTTAATTTTCTACGTGTTGTTGAAACTATGATTTGATGAAAACTGAAATTGATGTTATGATGTTGTTTAAATTTAAATTTAAGTACGTTAAATTGAGTCTTAAGGCTATAGCATCAAAAATTCAGTTTTGACATCAATCTCTGTCTATAATGTTCATATGTTGAATGTTTGTTCATGAAAAACGAAGAAAACTGCCTTAGAAAATTTCTGGAAATTCGAGTTTCACGATTTTCGATCGAAAATCACTTTCAATTGATCGAGTGAAACAGCGATCAGACTTTTTAAATTGATTGATTTTTGATCAATCGAGGGGCACATTTGATCAATCGAAAGAAAGAATATCAGAATTTTTTCTAAGTGTTTTCACATGTAGAAAGAGCAAGGCTATGTGTAATAAGATTATGCATGTTTCAAAATTAAAAACCTTTATTTTAAAACATCCAGTGGGAGAGAGATACAAGGGTTGCATCTCATGGCCTCCATTGTTGGTTTATAGTAGTGTGATCAAGCACCTCGCCTTGGCGTATATGCCTTGCTCCCTTCGGAGGGTGTTTGATTCATGGTACTACAGGTTAAACTTCTTAATGATAGATGAAATGTGTTTTTACATTGAGAACGACCACGCTTCCGTGGAGTTACTTGATGATTCACATTGATTCTAGGCAATGGTGTACACTAGTCTAAGTGTAATGTTAATCTCCCTTCGGAGCTATGTCATTATTACTTAGAGGCTGAAGGGAAAGCGACAAATTATTTTTGTTTGGTAAGAGTTACCATGATAGCATTAATAATAAGGATAATTCTCGTCTGATCATAGTGATTGGTATGACCTCGCTTCCGAGGAATATTAATTTCGGGATTGGGTTGTCGTTGCATATATTATACTATGGTTTTATTAAGGTTCCATACTATATGATTATATGCTAAATAGATAATGTCCAATTTACTTATTATATTCATGTTTATTGTTTTCAGATTTGAACATGGCATCATTTAGCCCACTTGTAACTACTCTTAATCAAAACAAACTGACTGGATCCAATTATGTTGACTGGAAAAGAAATTTGGACATTGTTCTTACTGTAGAAGAGCACAAATATGTGCTTACTAAACCCTGTCCAAGCTTTCCTTCATTAGATGCTCCTCTTGAGGAAAAACAACGATATGATCGTTGGCAGAAATCTAATGAGATGGCCAAGTGCTACATCCTAGCATCTATTTCAAATGTTCTACAGCATCAAATGCAGGATGTAGAACTAGCTTCAGACATCATGCAAAGTCTGAAGGAGATGTTTGGTGAGCAAGGCCGTTCTGCAAGGCAAGAGACCATGAGGCAAATTTATAATACCAAAATGGCTGAAGGCAATTCAGTAAGGGAGCATTGTCTTACAATGATCTCTAATCTGAATACATTGGAAGTTTTAGGTGCCGATATTGATGGAGAATCTCAAGTGGATATGATACTCCAGTCACTACCAGAATCATTCAAGGAATTCAAACTTAACTATAATATGAACAAAAAGATTTATACATTGTCTGAATTAATGAATGAATTGGTAGTGGTAGAAGACATTCTTGGAACTTCTAATGTTGAAGCCAATGTGGGTGAAGCTTCTACTTCTCAACCTAAGTCGAAAGGCAAGGGTAAGAAGAAGAAGAAGAAAGACTTCACCAAGCAAGAGGGTAAACAAATTGCCTTAGGGGTTGCTGATAAAGGAAAGAAGATCAAAGGAAAGTGTTTCCATTGTGGTGAAAAATGACAATGGAAGAGGAATTGTCCAATATTTAAGGCTGCCAAGAACAAAGGTATGATTAATACATTCCTTCTTGAAATATGTTTGGTACAGAATCCCACGGATTCCTGGTGTGTGGATTCAGGTTGTACTAATCATATCTGCAATTCATTGCAGGGGTTCCAGGAAACCAGAAAGCTTAAAGAAGGGGAGTTGTTTCTTACTTTGGCTGATGGGAGCAGGATTCCGGTTGTAGCTGTTGGTGTTTATAATTTATGTTTTAAATATAGAGTTCTAATATTAGAAGACTGTTTGTATGTACCTAATGTTCGTAGGAATTTAATTTCTGCTACTTACTTAGGTAAACATGGATATTGTGTTATCCTAAAAGACAATGTTGTAATAAAGAAGAATAAAGTGTTTATCTGTTCTGGCAATATTGTGGATGGTCTTTATATTTTAACTCCTGATAAGCATGAATTATATAATTCTGAATTAGATAATAACTCTCATATGAAATCATTAAAGAGAAAATTTCCTTCTACTGTGATGCATATCATTGGCACTTGCGTTTGGGTCATATTAATTCAAATAGGATTCAAAGACTGATCAAAGATGGACCTTAGAGCCTATGGACTTTGATGAATTTCCAGTTTGTGAATCTTGTTTGGAAGGTAAAATGACCAAACGATCTTTTAATGCAAAAGGTAGAAGAGCCCAAGATTTGCTAGAACTAGTGCATTCTGATGTATGTGGTCCTATGTCAACCCAAGCAAAAGGAGGTTATGAGTATTTCATCACTTTTACTGATGATTGCTCAAGATATGGTTATGTGTACCTAATGAAACAGAAGTCCGAAGCCTTTGAAAAGTTCAAAGAGTTTAGGGCTGAAGTTGAGAATCAATTAGGTAAACGTATAAAAGCCATTCGATCTGATCGTGGTGGTGAATACCTTCTTGGGGATTTCAAGGATTACTTAACTCAAAATGGGATTATATCCCAATTGATTGCACTTGGAACTCCCTAACAGAATGGTGTAGCAGAAAGAAGGAATAAGACTCTTTTAGAAATGGTTAGGTCAATGATGAGTTACTCAACTTTACTGATTTCTTTTTGGGGTTATGCCCTAAATACAGCAATACATCTTTTGAATTTAGTTCCATCAAAATCTGTTCCCAAAACACCCATGGAATTGTGGAGTGGGCGTAAGCCTAGTATGAAATATCTTCACATTTGGGGTTGTCCTGCACATGTGTTAAAAGGGAAGCCTAATAAATTGGAACCAAAATCAGAAGTGTGTTTGCTTGTAGGTTATCCAAAAGAAACTAGGGGTTATTTATTCTATAGTCGTAAAGATAACAAAATTTTTGTTAGTACAAATGCTAAATTCTTGGAAAATGACTATATGAATAATTTTACTCCTAAAAGTAAAGTTGTGTTGGCTGAAATTAATGAACCTGTAAATGAACAACTAATGGATAAAACTAGGGATGATGTGGTTGTATTAGATACACCACAATATACTACTCATGACATGTCTAGTACACAGGTGCCTCGTCTTAGTGGGAGAATTGTTCAGCCTCCTATAAGATTCATAGGTTTAGGAGAAACTTATGAAGCTATCTCAGAAGAGGCTGAATCGGATCCCTACACTTATGAAGAGGCAATGAATGATATAGATGCATATCATTGGGTCCAAGCTATGAAATCTGAATTGGATTCCATGTATTCCAATCAAGTATGGGATCTTGTAAAGGTGTCTAACGGCATTAAACCTGTTGGTTGCAAATGAGTTTACAAGAGGAAGAGAGGGATAGATGGAAAGGTTGAAACCTTTAAAGCAAGGCTAGTGGCAAAAGGGTATACACAAAAAGAAGGTATTGATTATGATGAAACCTTTTCTCCAGTAGCAATGCTTAAATCTATTAGAATTCTCTTATCCATTGCTGCTCATTTTGATTATGAGATTTGGCAAATGGATGTCAAGACTGCATTTCTTAATGGAAATCTTGAAGAGGAAATCTATATGATGTAACCGAAAGGTTTCATAGCTAAGAACCAAGAGCATATGGTATGCAAGTTGAAAAGGTCCATTTATGGACTTAAGCAAGCATCTAGGTCATGGAATATCAGATTTGATCAAGCAATCAAGTCATTTGGTTTTGAGCAAAATCTTGATGAACCATGTGTGTACAAAAGACATCGAGATAAAGTAGTAATGTTCCTAGTGCTTTATGTTGATGATATTCTACTAATTGGAAATGATGTAGGGGTAATGTCATCGGTAAAGGTTTGGTTATCAAGCCAATTTGATATGACGGACTTGGGTGAGGCTAACTTTATTCTAGGGATCAAGCTTTGGCGAGATCGCAAGAATAAAATGTTAGGCTTATCACAAGCTGGATATATAGATAAGGTTCTAAAACGGTTTAGCATGCAAAACTCCAAGAAAGGATTACTTCCTTTCAGACATGGAGTTCCTCTGTCTGATGACCAAAGGCCTAAGACTCAAGAGGAAGAAGATTTGATGAGACAAGTTCCTTATGCTTCTGTAGTGGGAAGTCTTATGTATGCCATGCTTTGTACTATACCAGATATCTGCTATTCAGTAGGCATGGTCAGCCGATATCAATCAAATCCAGGACCAAAACATTGGCAAGCTGTAAAGCATATTCTCAAGTATCTACGGAGAACGAGAGATTATATGCTTGTTTACCGAAGTGAGGATTTGATACCTATTGGCTATATAGATTCAGACTTTCAATCATGATAGGCCACAATCTGAATGACCCCTTGTGATTAAACCAATTAATTAATTAGCCAAGTTATTAATTAATCAATTTAACATGCAAATAGTGGAAGCACAAACAAATCACCAAATACTAATATATGCAGCGGAAATTAAATGACACGGTGATTTGTTTACGAATGGGGAAAACCCTAACGGCAAAAACCCCACCGGGTGATTTTCAGGTCACCATTCCCGAAACTCCACTATTATCAAATCAAGCGGTTACAAGTAAAGGAATCCCAAGTACCTTACCAACATACAGTTGAACCCTTACCCCAATACCCAATTGGACTTGATCTGTAGTGACAATTTCCACCTTTGATGCACGGCTCCCAAGTACGTGACTAACCAATGCGCGGATCCCAGTACGCGACTTCAAACACCAACTTAGAAGGAGAGGTTGGCTGCAAAGTTCTTCAGTTCATCCTACACGATGAAGATCAGGAAGATGCTTGGTTACAAAACCCTTTGGTGCAAATACACAACAACTTCTTCAGAGAAGATGAACTAGGTCAAGAACTTCGTCTTTTGATCACAATTTGCTTGAACAGAGATTGCTCAATGCTTTTGCAACTTGTGTACAATTTGACGGCTCTTAAAACAATCCTTTTATATGTTTAGGGTTAGAAGAAAAGAAGGCCCAAAAGCATATTCACGGATCCCAAGGAAATCAGATTAGAAAATCTGAAATTATAAATCTCGACAGATAGCAGGTGTCGAGGTAGCTATCGAGCAGGTGTCGAGCTTTAGTGAATTTGCACTTCAGCTTGTTTTTTCTTGGACAGACTTGATGACTTCAACACTTGATTTTGAAACCTTGTTTCTTGAAGTATTAAAAACACCTAGAACTACCCAATTACAAGTAGAGTGCGTTTTGTCAAAAGGATTAGCCAATTTACATAAATAAGTGACATATGTTCTTAACAAGTGAAAACACATATGTCCTAACAAATCGGATCTAGATTTCAGAAAATCCACATCAGGATGTGTTTTCACCTTGGGAGGTGGAGCCATATGTTGGCGGAGTATTAAGCAGTCTTGTATTGGAGACTCCACCATGGAGGCAGAATATGTTGCTGCTTGTGAGGCAGCAAAGGAAGCTGTATGGCTCAAGAAATTCCTTTATGACCTTGGTGTAATGAGAATGGAGCAAGTTCCAATCACATTGTTTTGTGACAACAGTGGAGCAGTTGCACAATCTAAAGATCCAAGGAATCATAAGAAAGGAAAGCACATTGAGAGGAAGTACCATATCATTCGAGATATTGTTGCTCGTGGAGATGTGGTGGTAGCAAAGATTGAAAGTACAAATAATCTAGCAGATCCATTTACTAAAGCCTTGCCTCAAAGGACTTTTGAGTCACATTTGGAGGGAATGGGAGTTAGATTAGTGCACAATAGTTTTTAGGGCAAGTGGGAGATTGTTAGGATTAGTGCCCTTAAATCCTATTATATGATGCTATGTATGATATTAAGTGTGACATTGTGTATGACATTATGTGTGACTTAATATTGTGTTAAATAAAGTTCTTTTATTTTTATTATCTGAAATAATTGTAACATGAATATTCGGACATTATCACATAGTCCATGAGATGCATAGTATGTGATTTATGTGATTTAGTCACATAAGATATAAGTCACAAGTTCTTTGTAAACTCAGAACTATAGTTCGTAGTCGGTGATGAAATTGGGCATTTCATCTGCGAAGACTATAACATATCAACTACGATGATTTATCTTCATCATGGAAGTGGAGACTTCTAGTTGATGTGTTGATATGTTTTAAGAGTTAAGATATATTGAACTGGACCGCTGTGAGATTTATTATTCTTCTAAGGACTGTCAAATGAATAATAAATCTCACGACTTATATTTGCATGAACTCTTAATCCTGAGAGAATAGTGGACCTGATCATAAGGTGTAGGTTTCTTTGATATATCAGAAGTGAGATCTAAAGTAACGGTCAAAACCTCAATATGTTGGGTAACCGCATTTAGTGTTGATGGAACATATATTCTCAAGATGAAATTCATAGTCTCTTAACGGAGATATAAAATATTTCTTTGAGATAAGTTTAATGAGTTTGTTATTCAGAGAGTTAGACCTAACCACTTTGGTAAGAAATTACTAAAGTATATATTTATGAAATTGGATTTCATAAATATATGATGAATAACTTAAAAGGATTAAACCGGGTACTCAAGGATTAAGATGTAGTAATCTACAAAGTGGCAGTCCACATTTATGACTTTGTATTACTACGAATATTTTATGAAGGGGTTTGCATGTACAATAAAGTCTTGGGATATAATTTGTAGATAAGCCTAGAGTGCAACTATATTTATATAGTGGTATTAAATATAGTTAATGGTAACTTTGGATTTGTCAAGAGTTGACAGAAAAGCCCAAGGCCCATTGGAGCTAGTGTCTTATTGGTCCCTTTTGGTCCCACTCCAAGCCACACACTTAAGCCCAATTGGAAAGGCCCAAAATGCCAGCCCAATTAGATAATTGGTTAGATACAAAAGGAAAAATGTACATAATTTTTAGAGAGAGAAAAACATCATTGTAAAATGGTGTGTATGTGAGTGTGAGTCACTCTTTAATTCTCCTTTTGTAACTGATTGAGAGTCCACACTTCTTGGGCGTTAGTGGAATTGGAGTGAAGATTAAAAGTATTCTCAAGTGCTTCAATCTTTGTTTTGAAATTCACCGCTTCAAGGTACGCTCTCTTATACTCAAATTCTGAAATTTACATAGTGCATGTTATAGATTGAGAATTAAGTAGATCCGTTAATCTTCCGCTGCGTACATACTAACTTCCATCAATAGGAACATAAGTTCCAAGCACAATAAATAGAAAATACACCTAGGAAGGAAATTGAGGAGCATTTTTCTTTTTATTTGGTGGAAAAGTTGCAATTCTATGCATGTTGAACATTGAAAAATGTATTCAAACGAGCATGTCTAAATTTACACGTCACGTATAGTCTTGATGGAGCATAAAGTAGAACAAAAAAAGTGAGATAAAGGATTTGTATCCATCTTGATTTTTGTTTCTAATTTTTTGGCCGTTACTTTGACTCTACAGCTCGAACTAATCCCCTTAGGCCCTAACCCCTCAAACACTTTGTGCATGGGGAAGTGCCATCCCACTTATAAGGGTGGGTGATCATTAAGGTCTATCAAATTTAATCACGTTATATATTTACTTAAGAAAATAATCCCATTTCTAAATTGAATAATGCTAGAGATATAAACTATTTTACAAAAAAATTTACAAACTGCTAATGTGGTGAGTGATTATTGGTAAATGAAAAAGTGATATTAATTGTGGGCCTAGATGAAAACCAATAAGAGGTTGGTCACATCAACATTTTGTAAAATTGTTGTAAAATAGTTTGTGGCTGTAGCATTACTCTTCTAAATTATTCATGATGTCATTGAAAACATGTATAACCAATCAACACTTGCAAAAGTTTAACATAATATGATTATTTTTCTTTCTTTTTATTTTTTTGGTGTAAATATGAAATATGATCATTATGGTAGTTATTAATAGACACTTATCATGATTGTGTTTATATATGGATATCATTAGGAATTTACTAGGATTATGTTTGTATATAATACTATATTAAAAAAAAAATGACGTAAAGGATTTTAATGAAAGATTTAATTATGGAAAAGAATTTAAATTCAATTAAAAAAAAATACATATGAGAGTAATGGCATTTAAAATTGTGAGTAGATTATAAATTTCATTTCGTAAAATTTATCCTCTTTTTTGATACATTGATAGTTAGGGGTGGCAGATTTGAACCCTAAGGTATGTTGGTAGACTGTAATACACAATATAATGTAAAATAGTTATTCATATGATTTAGCTTTTCTGTAATTTAGTTATATTTATATTAAAGGAAATAGTCACTGCTTATGAATATCTATTGAAAAATGCTAGATATAAATTTTTTATTTTTTTATTTTTTTTACATTCCCCCCTAAAAGGGTTGTAATAGCTATTTCTTAGTAGGTGTAATAATTCCTAAAATTAATATATTTTCAAATAAATAAACTCTCCATAGGCACATAAAAATTATGAAAATAAAAAATCATATGAAAAATAACTCATCTCTCTCTCTAATTTAAAAAATAATATTTTATAGGAAATATAATTGTATGAGTAAAATATTTCCTAAAATAGATATCTTTACTTTTATTATAATGTTACACTCACAACCAAACTTATGAATATTTTTAATTATTCCATTACAACACATTTTATTCCTAGTAATAAAGATTACCATTCCTGTTACAATCCTCATTTAATGTACCAAATGTGCTCTAAATGTCTTCATTGGAAACAATGGGAGGTGCCAACTAGTGGAGTTACAAGCCTCTTGGGGATTACAGATTATAGATTATGTGATTCAATTTTTTAATATAGAATATTAACATAATTTTTTATTTATCATAAACCTAATATTGTGGGTTTCAATTAGCTCAACATCAACAGTTGGTAAAATCTATTGTCATCTCATAAGAGACTTAAGTTTGAATCTTGCTTGCACAAAAAATCAATTGGTTTTTGAGCCTAATGTAAAGATCAATAGTCATAAAATAGGCATAGAATAGATTTCATAGGTTCAAATCTTATTGTATCTATATATTAAAATAAAAAAAGTCCTATTGTCTTTATTGGAAACTTAATATGAAAGGAATGAATTAAATTATGAAAAATAAATTACATTCTATTCAATATAAAGAAAATAAAAACAAAAAAATTAGTTGTTATACATTTCAAATCAAATTATTTATAAAATGTAATGATTTTTTTTTTTTTTAAATCTCACAAATTACCTATGATTGATTTTGTACTAAAGTTTTGTAATTTAAATTTTATTGTAAAAAAAAAAAATCATTTTAAAGATCTTCTTCCTTTTTATTGTAAAAGATATTGTTGGTACTATTCATTACTAGAAGTACTCACTTCATTCTGTCCAAAAAAAAAAAAATACTCACTGCATATGTGGGCGCAAGCGCCCATGGCGAGCACTCAGAATGCCGCATTGGTCATGCGTTGCCGCTTATGTTTGGGAGTACCCCTCAGTTGAGTGGACTAGGTGAAGGATGAAAATGGATTTACCACCTAGATTAGGTCTAGGAACTATATATATAGCGCCTTATGTGAAGTACCGGTCTTACCAGAGCACGTGTCCAAAGTTTAGGCATGGGGATGGAAAGGTGTCAGGCACCCAACCTCACCCGATCTGTGGTCAGCCTCTAGTCATTGTGTTTCACATCCTAATTCCATCAAAGAGTCCTCTAATTTGCATCTACCGACCAACCTAGCATTCACTTATATGGCAGCATCTTTAAGAATCAATCATCAACAACATGTATCCCTTCAAACTTAAACATACATCTAAATATGAAATCCACACATGTCCTAATATACATCTAGGCATGGCATACCCTACCATTCATCTAGCATCTCATGCTTCATATAACTAAGGGCAATAAACATATCACATGACAGTAACATCAACAAGGCAGTAAGCATAACCACATGCACAAAACATTTAATCTAGCACATTCAACCATTCAAGCATTGCATCCAAATCCTCAATTGTCAAGTAAACAAAACCTCATATTAAAAGATGCATGTTCATATTCATATGCATGACTTACCCTCACTTACCTCTTTGCATCACATCACCTATACATCAATGCATGTTCATATGATTTATGCATGTTCATGTTGTTCATCAAAGCATATAAACCTAATTATCAATCTAACAAATAAATCATGCAAAACATGTTATTCTATTTAATCTAAACTTAACTTATGAAATCTAAGTTAAGCAGACTCCAAATATGTATTTGAAACAAAGCAAAGCAACAAGAATATCAAAACCCTAAAATCTGGATTTCTAGGCACGAACATGCATGGGAATACACGAAGTATGTGTACGCATGCATGAAGCAAGCACGTGCATCCCTGCCCAGAAACACAGTCTCAAAATAGCAGATAAAATGAAACAGAGATTAACATAGCATACTTCTAACCATGGAAGCTATAAAACCTAACTACAAAACATAGATATTAAAGCCGTAAACAAAAAATAAACAAACCAAATGAAAGAGACAAGGTTAGACCTTTACCTCAAACATAAGAACTCTTGAAGTTTTAATTTGACCATTCCCCTCAGTCAATCTATCAAGACAAAAACCAGAAGGTTAGTAAGCATAAAACTCGAATGCTGAGACTAGAATAGGTCCTAACCAAGTAAACTTTAACATAAGGATATTTTAGAATGAAATCTCCCTCTTTGATTAACTATTTTCTAGTGAATTTGACGTGTTTTGGAAAAAGAGCCTTCGGGGCTTTTTATAGTGATCAGAGAGGGGTGCAGGGCTCTTTTCCAGCCGATGTAGGATTAACTTTGCACGATTTTTATATTAAAAACTTTCTATATAGGCCATCAGAAACCCTACATGTGTGTGCATACACAAAAACTTTATATTACTAAAATGAACTCGCATACTAAAGGTTCCTATAGGTTTTTCTTTCGCCAAAATGTCCTCCAAGCTAAAAACTTTATATGATTGGGCCCTAGACCAGCTCTAGACCTCCTAGTGATATCGTCATTGGGGAACGGGGGCTCAAGCCGTAAGGAGTACAAAATTAGATATCTACAACGTAGTTGCAGTAAAAAGTAAATAAGTAAGCACAAATACAACAATTCTATGAATAAGTTAGTATGCTGTTGATATTCTAATTCTTATAAACCATTTTGGACACCCAAAAAAAAAAAAAAAAAAAAAATGGCTGAAGGTAAGGATTAGAATTAGAATTTTACTATCAAGTGAGTTGTGACCTTGGCGTGAGTTGGGAAGTTGTGAGTAGGCCGCAACATACATAAAAAAAAAATGCCTTTTTTTTTTATCCACATGCATAACTTGTAGGCAATACAAGTCATGGACTAGTTGCATGCAGGTTGTGAATTCCATACTTAACAACTTTGACCAACTTTAACCAAGGCTCAAGTAAGTACCCAAAATACATGCAATCCCCCCAAAATACATCTAAATATAAGTAGAATTACAAGTAAATTTGCCACATAATAAAGCCAATAAAACTTGGACTTTACAAAATATATCCAATTTATTTTGATTATCTCCTTGTTAGAATGAAAAAGGGGTCATTTTTGAATTATGTTTTGAATCTTGATCTTTGTTCTTGTGTTCTATTATATGTATGAAGCTTGGTCATAATCTCATTAACTGAATAGGGTGGGTTTTGTCAATGGTTATTTTGTGGGATATATAGCTTGAATGCTCTCTCTCTCTCTCTCTCTCTCTCTCTCTCTCTCTCTCTCTCTCTCTCTCTCTCTCTCTTATAAGTGTGTTGTGTGTCTGGTGCCAAGAAAGTGGTAGAAAATTGAAGCATGGTTGGAGATTTTCAATGTATTGATATTTTCTCCTTGCTTCTCTTTCTGTTCCTTTTAATTAAGCGTTGTTTGGTTCCCAAGAGAATAGAGAAAAATCAAACTAATACTATAAGCAATGAAGGAGTTAGGATTTCAATTTAGGGGGACAAGATTAAAAGGAAAATTAATTTAGAAAATATTAATTGATATTAACAACAAGATAAATAAACAATTGTAAACTAATGTGATTGTCAAACAAAATATAATATAAATGTAATATATAGTTCATTATGTTTTTTTCATACCTAGTTTAAGTTATTCAGTGTTTTTCCCCCTCTTCTCATTTTGAAACTGCTGCATGCTCTCATTCCTAATAGTCTTGAATTCAATCCGTACGATGATTTAAAAAACCTACATCGATATGAGTTTGCTTAGAATTCACATGAACTTATTACTATGCTTATATTTTTCCATAATCTCAATTAACTATGTATAAGTATATATTTCATATGATTAAATATATATAAAATAACAATCAAAGTTAGAAATTAATCTAAATACATAAAGTTTATATATCTAATTTGATTCTTCAAAATAAATTGAGAAAATAAAGGTATTAATAAATTGTAAGAGATAGAGAAAGCAGTGGTATATAAGAGTAATACAAGAAACACACAAAAATGACTTGGTGTAAAGCCCTTGACAACTACATCTTTAATATATGAGTGGAGTATAAAATACAGAGAACCTTAGTAGGATTTATAAAGAGTAGAAGAGTCTAGGGTTAGATCTAGAAATACTATATGCTAAATTGGGCCTCTTGGGCTAATACAATATTAAACTAAATAACCAAATATCTTTAACAAAAGGAGTAATGCCTGAGTAGCCATTGAGGAGAGGGGTACGTTGAGACTCAAAGGGTATGTTTTGTAAACTGTAATAAACACTATAATGTAATAGTTATTCCTATGGTTTAATTATTCTGTAATTTTGTTATGTTTTTTACTACATAAATAATCAGTTTTTATGAATAGCTATTTTTTAAAACAATGAATAATTATTCATTTATAAGAAAATTGTAATAGTTATTCCTTAGTAAGTGTACTAATTTCTAAAATTAATATATTTTCAAATATACAAACTTTCCATACGCACATAACAGTTATAAAATTATATATATATATATATATATATATAACCAAATGTGTGTGTATGTTTAGTCTTTCATCTATGACATATTTTATTTCCAGTAATAAAGATTAATATTCATGTTGCAATTCTCATTCAATGTATCAAACATGCACACACACGCACACACACACACATATATATAAACCAACGTGTGTGTATGTTTAGTTTTTCAATTATGACATATTTTATTCTCAGTAGAAAAGATTATTATTCATGTTGCAATTCTCATTCAATGTACCAAGCATGCACTTAATTCTCTCTCATTCGTGAAGGGAGATCCTCAAAACAAGCAAAATGAATTCAAGTATGAACACTTCCCCCATATCTAATGAAAAAAAAATAAAAAAGGCAAATGGAATATCATGTAATAACCCATATCCAATGAAAATGAAGAAAAGCAAAATGAATTTCAAGTATGAACAATGGAAATTCACGAGCGAGGAAATATAGTCAAATCTTAATCTCAAATATTTATAACCCTTCTGTTTTGCACTAAACTTTTTATTACTGAATAGCTTAGTTGAAGGAGATTTCCACATCAAAGTCTCACATTACGTAGTAATTATTACAAGCTTTCCATGTTGACATATGGACCAAAACACGGGACACTCTTGGACTAGCTTATTGATTTCCATTATTTCCATCCTATATTACAAGTATTGTTCATAAAAAAAGACAATCTATATACCATTAACGTCACAATTTTATTTTCTTCATTCGATTGAATGATACAGATCAACTTTTGTTGCAGGTTTGACAACCTGTGTGGTCAGGTGGGGAAGGTTTTGCCCCGGGTTTCCCACCGACTTTCATTTGGACAATATTTCCTCGCAGGATACTATTTTTCTCTGCAAACATGACAAAGATATTGCATGAATATAAAACCTAACTGTGCATGAATATAAAACGTTTACAAAGATATTGCATGCAACCATGGGAAAACAAGGGACTTACTCGCTCGTGGGACGACATTGTTGGGTTCGGCAACCACCATCGTGTACATAGATGAGAGAAACAAAAAGATAATAAGCATCCGAATGATGATAACCCTGATGGAAGTCTTGGCATCCATTTTTTGCTAGCTACAAAAGACACGAATAATTAACACATCATTACTTCTGTTATATATATAGTCTAAATAGGACAGCACTGTCTATTCGATCCAAGTCAATTCAATGGAAGTCAAACACGTTATTCTTCTTCTTTCTTCTTCTTGTTGAATTTTTTTTTTTTTTTTTTTGCTTGAAGGAATCACACGTCATTCTTATAAGATCTTTCTTAAACACCAACGGTACGGTAGAGTCAATATTTTTCTTCAAAGGACAAGGTTTGATAATAGAAAAACGGGTTTAGATTGGTTTGAGTGTGTCTAAACGTGTCATCATTTTTCATTTTTCATATATAAAGGTTCTTCAATATTTTCATATATAAAGAAAATCAACTTTGGATTAATGGTTTGAGTGTGTCTAAACGTGTCATCATTTTTCATTTTTTTATTATTTTTAAACACAATATACATAAAAAGTTGATTAAATAGGGGCGCATAGATCAGAGTACACTGTTGCGAGAACCACAACCTAAGGGTGAGGGGTCTAACAGGTACAGGTCCTCAAAATAGTTAACCGACAATGCCATTCTCCTTAAATTAAGGGTTTTAAAAATGTAGTTTCCAATTATTTTAATTTAATAAAAATAGTAACAATTCAGAAAAATAAAAAATTACATGGAAAATTACTTGGTTTAAGAACCCCAAATATAAGCACCAATTGAAGCTAGGTTATTGAATGGGAAGATGTTAGACACATAATCCATCCAACTAAAAAATAAGTCTTTAGAATTTAATGACCATATATTATGTTATGCATGTTCATACATTTCATCCATTGTTCTTTTTTTTTTTTTTTTTTGATGAACAAAATATGAGTAGAAGGAGGTGACCTGAGTTGGCGTCTTTCATCTGGGTGTGATTATAGTGACACTCTACCCGTTGGGTCCAAGCTTGCGAGAGCAGGAGATCCGGATGAGTCATAACTATACACCCAGTTCCATTGAGGATGCTAGTAAGTATGAGCCGAGAGCATGAAGTTATTTCCTAAGCGCTTCTCATTGTGAGATTCAAATTTGGGACATCCACTTCCCAAACTCTTAGGAGTGAGCTCATAACAACTAGACCAACCACACTGGTAGTATCCATTCGTGATTTCATGTCATCAACACATAATATGCATTTCATGCAAAGAATTACCATCACCATATTTTCCATCTTCTTGCTAAACATTCATGCCCATATTTCATCATAGTAAGTTCTAGTCCTGTCATTTTTTTAATCATATTTTAACCCAGCAACTCTTTATAGTCATACTTCAAAGCATGCTTAGTCATAATTAATCCATATCATCGAAATTTAGTATGTTAGTATATGGAAATTTAATAAACAAAAAATTAAATAATGCAAAGAATTTAGTATGTTAGTATATGGAAATTTAATAAACAAAAAAATATATGTTGACTATATGCAAGTATGGCTTCTAGAAGCCATACTTGCATATAGTCAACATATTTTTTTTTGGAGTAAATTTAAAAGATTAAAAAAAAAAAAAAAACAAAAAACAAAAACAAAGTTTTTTAGATATTATCACAAGTGAAAGTTTTTTTTTTTGGTTGAAACACAAGGGTAAGTTAATCTTATGAATTATATATTGATATTGCTTGTAACAACTCATATCCTCATATTGTTCGCGTCTTGACTCTCACGGTTTTGAAACGTGTCTTACCATTTTTTGTATATTATATGCATGGTCTTTCCATTTTCCTTCCCCAGACAATTTGGGACACATGTTGTTGTTAACTTTCTTAATCTTTGAAATTTCTTAAAAAACCCAAAAGTCTTATAGGTTTACTGGCATATTTTGATATTCTTGATTGAAAATATTTACGATTCAAATCATCAAACTATCAAATTATTAAAATAAATAAAATAAAATTTCTTAAAAGGGATTGTCGTTTTATAAAGATATATAGAGATGGTGTTATTATTTCGTGTAAAGTTGTTATTTACAACTATATGTTTTGTTGGCTTATATTCCGTGCCAAATTTGATTGTAGTTATATTCAATTTTTTGTACCCTGTATTTATTGTGGGATTTCATTGTAAGGGTTGTGTGATAGAGAGAGTGGTGTGAAGACTCAAGCATTTGAAGACTGAAGAAGGTTTCACGGGTATCTCGCGACTTAGCATCCCGCGAAGTATATCATGTTCCCTGCACATGCTAGAATGCGAAAAGTCAGGTCAGATGGAGACAGCTGTGTCTCGTGAGTATCTCACGGGTAAGGCCTTCCCGCGAGACACCCGTGAGGCATTCTGTTCTGCCAGCCTGTCCAGTCTGATACACACTTTTTGTGCCTACACTATTTATACTCACATTATCCACAAATGTAAAGGAGAGCTTCTGAAAGAAAACTCTAGCCAAACACCTTGAGAGTTAGAGATTGTTATACCCACAATCCTCTACACATTTGTTTTGGGAATTTCCTCATCTCATACCTCTCCATTTCCATACCATTGAGAGGTTGATAGCCCAAACACTTACCACACCCTTTAAGAGTGTCAAGTGAAGTTTTGGTGCTGCTGGAAAGTATTGGAAGAAACCTAGAATGGCAGATGCAACATGGAGCTTGTTGCGGGATCCGGAGAACTAGAAAAGACACGGTTTCGAGAAGCCTTGTTGGAGTAGGAGCTTGGAGGGCTTAGGTACAGATGGTAGATTAGGCTTGGAGGGTCTCTTGCTCACCCTTGTATCCCAACTGATTGTCTAGTGGATCGATTTTCGCTTGGAGGGCGGCGGAGAGGTTTTTCGCTGAGTTCTTTGGTTTCCTCTTCGATAACACATCTCGGTGTTATCTGTGTTTGCATCTCTCTTCCCTACTCTTGTTCATTTCATTTTTACTGCTGTGTTGCTTTAAATATGGATTAGAGTAGTTGTCTTGCTTATACACTTATGTTTACACTATTCCGCACTTAGTATTAAGTTAGTGTAAAATCAACCAAGCCGTATCTTTAATTTGGGGGGTCTAAACAGCTCGTGTGTTTTCGACACATTTCCGAGCTTTCAATTGGTATCAGAGCGGGTACACTCGCTATGGTTTAAATACTTGAGTGTGTTCCTTGACCACGTTTGAGATGGACCGGTCTTAATCTTTAAATGTGCCACCATATTTTGATGGTAATAATTATGCTTTTTGGAAAGTCCGAATGAGGGCATTCTTGTGTTTCATTGATGATACTGTTTGGGATGTGGTTGAAATAGGTTGGACTAGACCGGAGGCCGCTAAATCCACTTGGGATAAAGCAGCTCTTGCTGCAGCTAACACTAACAATAAAGCTTTGAATGCTATATTTTGTGGTGTGTCTCCAGACGAGTTTCACAGGATCTCTCACATGATAGTGGCCAAGGAAGCTTGGGAGATATTGGAGACTACGTATGAAGGAACAAAGAAAGTGAATGACATAAAGCTACAGATGCTTACCACCAAATTCAAAGAGCTTAAGATGGGAGATGATGAGTCCTTTGATTCATTTTATGGAAAGCTCAACAAAATTATAATTGCTAAGCTCAATTTTGGTGAGAAGATTGAAGATGCTAAGGTGGTGAGAAAAATTTTGAGGTCCCTACCGGAGAGCTTCTGAGCGAAAGTCACAGCCATAGAGGAAAGCAAAGATTTTGATGAAATTAAGATCCAAGAGCTCATTGGGTCTCTTCAAACGTATGAGCTTGGACTGCCTTCTCATAAGACAAGTAAATCTCTCGCTCTTAAAACCATCACCAAAAGAATGAATGATTCCTCCGAAGAAGATGGAGTGGAAAAGGATGTAGCATTCCTTGCAAAGAACTTCCGAAAATTTCTGAAGATGAAGAACAGTGGGAAACAGTTCAGCAGAGGGAAGTTCTCATCATCCAAAGGTGATAGGAAAGAGTTTAAGAAGAAAGATGGAAATGATTCTCAGTCTCCTTAAGGCATTTTTTGTTATGAATGCAATGGCCATGGATATCTCAAGAAGGAGTGTCCCAATTATCTAAGAGGAAAGGGTAAGGCATATGCCACAACGCTGAGTGATTCGAATTCTTCAAATTCTGATTCTAAAGAAAACTGTGATGGAGAAGGAAACTACTCTGCCTTTATGACTATTACCTATAATGAGTCGTCGGAAGACTTGAACTTGCTGGTACAAGAACTTGGGGATCATAGTGATGAAGAATCAATAGGAGGTGTTGAAGAAACTGATGCTCAGGAAGATGAAAACACAGCTAGTCTTCAAGAAAACTATAATTCCCTTCTTGAGAAGTCTGGAGAGTATACAAGGGTGGCCAAGGCGGCTGTGAAGAAGATGAAGAAAGCAGAGAAGGACTATAAAAGTCTTCTAGTGCGTTATAAAGAGGCCAAGTGTGAAATAGAGACGATGAATGGTGAGCTGACTGAAGCTTATTTAAAAATCAGATTTCTTGAACTAGAAGTAGTGCAAGCAAATGCCAAGATAGAGAGGGTATCCACGAAGAAGCTGGATGATGTTATTTCATCTCAAAAACATTTCTCAGACAAGTCCAGGTTGGGATATACCGGAGGGAGTAGCTCATCAAACAATGTCGCCAGAGATGTGAGATTTGTGAAAGCCAAAGAGCCAGTTGTAGTTGCCCCTACCCCTGAAAAAATAAAGGATGAAAAGAAGAAGTATGGAGCTGATCAACGAGTGTTGAATAAGCCTCGTACTCAAACTGTGGTTAAGCCTAAAGTTCAACGGAAATCACCTCCAAACTTGCAAAGAGGTCCGAGAATTCAACATTTCTGTCATTTCTGTGGACTTCAAGGACACACAAGATCAAATTGCCATAAGTTGAAGACATTAAAGAATGCAAGTGTTCAGAGGTCAAACAGCCCTAAAAAGGACAAAAGGAGTTCGGCTGGTGAGCAATCAAGAAGTCGAAATGGTGATTCTGGCATGATGGACATGATGAAAATGATCGGTGCTTTCACCACTTGCTTGGAGAGCTTTACTAGATGGTTTGAAACTCCTAACTCTCGTACCCAATCCTTTAAGGATATCACCCCAAATGCACATGCCGTGTGGGTGAAAAGGGGTACACATGCATAAGCATTTTAACATGTCCATGCACTAATTCTTTCGATGTTTAGGGACATTTGCTCATGCATCTTTACATGCTTGCTTTGATTTGTATCATTTGCTTCGGGTCTTAGCATGTTTCTTTTTCAAGCTTTTGCTTTGTTTTTGTTTTTGTTCTGTTTTTTAGTGTGTTCAAAAAAAAAAAAAAACCCATAAAAAGTTGAAAAATCTTCAAAAAGTTTGATCGCTTGTTTTGTGTATATCACATGTGAGTTTGGCCTAGTACCTTCGTACTAAGGGCATGGTATATTTACGAGCTTAGCTTGTTTCTATATGCACATTTATCTGTGTGGAAGATATCTTGAAAACTATGTGTGATTATTGTAAATAGATCTTCAAGCTTGTCATGAATGATTGGTCAATAGTCTTGATAGTCTTGATACTTGCATAGACTTGTGCCTATATATCTTCCCACTTTAATTTTATGTTTTTGCAAAAGAGCTCACTAAATGTAAATCTCCAAATGAAAAGAGACATCGAGCTGCAAAAGCCTGTCGCACATACTAGTATTTGACTAGGAAAAAGGGAAAGCGACTTTTGTTTTGAAATGTATGGTGCTCAAAAAGCCAAAGGCTAACTCTCAATGTTGAAATATCAAAAATTTCAAGCACCAATCTCAAAATGAGATGTATTATCCAAAAAGGATCAAATGTCATGATTTATGCAGAAGCCAAATGAAAAGCTTCTAAGTTGTGTAATCATTTTGTGGGAGGTCATATATGTTCATTTCTATAATTGAGATAGACCACTTGACCTAGTATCAGTTGTGTATGACTTGATTGAATTGATCATTGAAGCTTCACTCTGGTCTAAGGATTTTTTCACACTTGATACTCACCCACAACACACAAGACTTTGATTCAATGAATGCTTATCTCATTTGTGTGATTGTACATGTTCAAATGTGATGTGTATGCTCAAATACTTGTTGATCAAACCCAAAAAGATTTTTGAGTTTTTTATTTGTTTTTGAAAGTGATTTTATAGTTTTGTGCTTTTATGTTTTTGTTCAAAATGCATTTTTGTGTTTGTCTTCAAAAACTGGTTCAGAGGTTGTCTCGCGAGAAGCTTGCGACTTAGAGCTTCTCGTGAAAAAGGCTTAAGGGAAATAAACTTTTTCATCATGTCACACAGAGACTCTCACGACTGTATCGCGACTACCTTGCGACCAACAGCTTCTCGTGAAATGCTGTTTGGCTAAGATTGGATTTTTCCAAAATTAGACAGAAGCTACCACGACTGTCTCGCGACTGTTTCGCGACCTAAAGCTTCTCGCGAAAGCTGATGTGCTTCAGTGGCCATTCTCGCGACTGTTTCGCTACTCTCTAACCCGCGAAAAACGCATGTTTTCAGTTTTTAATGTAGCAGATGTGACAGTTTTTCAAAATCTCTCATTTCCCTCGCTAAGCCTCTCTTGAACCATTTTCAACCCAAATCACTATTTCATTCAAACCCCATCATTTTCAAGCAAATTTTCTGTATAATCCTTTCAAGGTATGTATTTCTTACACTATTCTCATCTTTTAGTTTCGGATTATGCAGAATTTATGCTTAGGGTTTCGAAAATTGGGGATTTTCAAAAATTGGGTTGGGTTTCTTTTTTCAGTGAAAATTTTTCAAAATCTTTGATTGGGCTGAGTCCCATTTGCTGTTTGTGCATCTGTGTTGGCCCCTTGTGGCATTTTGAGCATGTATTGAGGCATTTTTCCATATGTTCATGCATTTTTCATAACTGTTGTGCATTGTTGCATGTCATGTGTTTGACAGATTGTCTAAGTGACAGTTCTATGTTGTTTTGGACTCAACTGAGTTCCAATCTTTGGTGTTGGTCTTGTTTGATCATATGAATCATATTTTGATCATCTTGTGTGTGTTTTACACACTTTGTTCAGTTTGTGCCTCAATGCCATGCCATGCACACCCTAGGCACTCTCTAGGCACACTCTCATGCATCAACACATGTACTATCATGCATCAGCACACGCACCCACATGCACACACATGCACACCTACTTAACCTCATGCATTGTGTCTTTATGTTCTTGGTTTAACTATTTTAGCATGTTGGTTTGAATTATTCGTACTCTGTTTTCAGTTAGTTTTACCCTGTTTTGAACTAACTTGAATCTAATCAAGTTTGTGTGTTTTTGCATTTGTTTCCTTACTGTGTGCTCATCTGTGCAAATGCTTCGCCGTTCTTCTCGCGGTAAAGATCCAGTTATTCACTCTCCCTCATCACTAGTGCCAAAAAGAACACGACACTCATCTAAGGTCCCAAACAGTGAGAGGTTTAAGACTCCCCTCAACTCTCAGACATTTTCTAGCATTTTTTAGGACGCCCCTCCTATAGTGGAGCATATTGTTCAATTTGACACTCTAGGATCCACTTTTATCCCAAGGATTTTTGCAGATAGGGATTGGACTGAGTTATTTGGAAACTTCGAAGATCCGGTTGATGAATTGATTAAAGAGTTTTATTCGAATGCAAGATACACAGGTGTAGAACTACAATGTTGGGTTCGGGGAAAAGAATTCACCATCAATCCGAATTATATTACAAAGCTTCTTCGTATCACTTGACCTGCAAATGTAGACAGGTCTCCCTATGATGACAGACAACCAGCTGTGTCAGACATCCTTCGTATTCTTGGAGAAGAACATGAAGTTTCTGCAAAAGGCACCTCCGTCGGAACAACGAAGTTCAAACCTGAACTGAAAACTCTCATCTTTATCATGTTCTTCAATTTATATCCATTGTCCAATACGGGGTTTATTAATCTTGGACGGGCACAGTTTCTATGCGATCTCATCAATGGAACTCCGATCGACATTTGTTCTCATATATCCCAAACTATAGGAAAAATAGCTGCACGATCAGCAGCAAAATTATGTCTTCCATTCTGCAGCCTTATCTTGAAAATCATGTTGAATGAAGGAGTTTGTCCGCCAAGTGATGGGAAGATTGTGATTCGTCGTCATCCAATTTCTATATCATCTCTTGAAAAGAGCAAAAGTCACTCTTCGGCTGAAAAGAAAAAGAAAAATCTGTCCACACCACCTGTGTCTCTCTCCGGTCATGAATCAGTTGCTCAGACTACTGAGACTACCTCTTCTCACGTCCCTACACCTCCGATTGTCAGTACACAGCCAGGTCAATCTAGCTCTCAAATTGATCGGTTCATCACCTTGGTTGAAGGTTTGCATGAGCATATGTCAGGACTTACAAATCTCATCCACTCCACCAACAACCAGGTTCAAATGCGCCTCACTGCCATTGAGACACAGCTAGATGAGATTCAACGCAAGTTAGAGGAGAGCCTTTAGCTATTCGTGCCAAAAAGGGGGAGAGCATACTCCGTGTACAGACTGTATAGATTGGATGATAGTATATAGAAAGGGGGAGAAAAGGAAGTGTGCACAGTGAAAGGGGGAGTTCTGAAAAGATAACAAACATATTTAGTTGTTTTGGTTTAAACTGTTTTTAATGCTAGTAGCTGTTTTCATTTATAGTTTTTATTTTACTGCTTTTGTTTAAAGCTTTGACACTCTGGTTTTAATTTCAGTTTATTATCAGTATATTTGATTTTATCTTTATGTTTTGTAGCATCTTTTTGTACTTTTAAGATATTGCTAATATGTCTTAAGTACCTCTAGTAGAATCTTTTATCCTAGATGCAAGTACTTCGTGTATTTTGCATTGGTTAAGTGTTGGACATGCAATTGATCCTATGGATTGTTCTTAATTGCATTGCGGGTCCGGATGAGCATTTACTTGCTAAATGTTCATTGTAGTCATTCTTTAATGACTGTTTTTGTTTGATCAAGATATGCTTACATGTTATGATGTGCTTACAAACTTGATCGCACTTTACTTGCTCATGTACGTACCTTGTGTTTAACTTGTCATAAGCTTAATGGAAGTTTTGTTTGTGTGCAAGTGTTTCAGGTAACAGGTATATACTTGCAAGTGCTTCACAGCTTCTAGATTAGGTGTGAGTGAGTTTTGCCACTGTTCCCAAACTCACGTTTAAGTCTAGAGTCTGTTTTAGGGGTTTTGTCACGGAATAGCCAAAGGGGGAGATTGTAAAGTTGTTATTTACAACTATATGTTTTGTTGGCTTATATTCCGTGCCAAATTTGATTGTAATTATATTCAATCTATTGTACCTTGTATTTATTGTGGGATTTCATTGTAAGGGTTGTGTGATAGAGAGAGTGGTGTGAAGACTCAAGCATTTGAAGACTGAAGAAGGTTTCACGGGTATCTCGCGACTTAGCATCCCGCGAAGTATATCATGTTCCCTGCACATGCTAGAATGCGAAAAGTCAGGCCAGATGGAGACAGCTGTGTCTCGCGAGTATCTCGCGGGTAAGGCCTTCCCGCGAGACACCCGCGAGGCATTCTGTTCTGCCAGCCTGTCCAGTCTGATACACACTTTTTGTGCCTACACTATTTATACTCACATTATCCACAAATGTAAAGGAGAGCTTCTGAGAGAAAACCCTAACCAAACACCTTGAGAGTTAGAGATTGTTATACCCACAATCCTCTACACATTTGTTTTAGGAATTTCCTCATCTCCTACCTCTCTATTTCCATACCATTGAGAGGTTGATAGCCCAAACACTTACCACACCCTTTAAGAGTGTCAAGTGAAGTTTTGGTGTTGCTGGGAAGCATTGGAAGAAGCCTAGAATGGCAGATGCAACATGGAGCTTGTTGCAGAATCCGGAGAACTAGAAAAGACACGGTTCCGAGAAGCCTTGTTGGAGTAGGAGCTTGGAGGGCTTAGGTACAGAGGGTAGATTAGGCTTTGAGGGTCTCTTGCTCACCCTTGTATCCCAACTGATTGTCTAATGGATCGATTTCTGCTTGGAGGGTGGCAGAGAGGTTTTTCGCCGAGTTCTTCGGTTTCCTCTTCGATAACACGTCTCGTTGTTATCTGTGTTTGCATCTCTCTTCCCTACTCTTGTTCATTTCATTTTTACTGTTGTGTTGCTTTAAATATGGATTAGAGTAGTTGTCTTACTTATACGCTTGTGTTTACACTATTCCGCACTTAGTATTAAGTTAGTGTAAAATCAACCAAGCCGTATCTTTAATTTGGGGTTCTAAATAGCTCATGTGTTTTCGACACATTTCCGAGCTTTCATTTCGCAACACCTCAACGAAGGAAGATGTTATAAGGAGCAAAAAAGTATAATAATAATAATAATAATAATATACGTAAAAAATTGTAGTGTAGTGTCCCATTGCCATTGCCCAGGATATGTGCAATTTCATTGGTCTTTTTGCTTAAAATTTTCTGCAGCTGTGGATGGGAGGTCTGTAAGTCTTTTCAATGAAGTGTTTTATAGGCAAGAGGGAGGGAGGAACGTTCTTGTATGCATTATCTCTAACTCTTTAGACTTGCTCCACTTTATATCATTTGAAATTATGTTCAGATGTCCAAGTGTTCATATTCATGTTTTTATCTAATTTTTCCAGAAAAAATTCAAGGTGATTTTGATAAGTCATTTGGAATAATTCAAAATGCACTAATTCCTCAAAGCAGGCATGGTTTTTGTGATGTTCTAGATTCAATTGGATGTTGACTAAGTGTGTGTTGTATAGGTGTGTGATTAGTCCCATATCAAATATATGCTGGGTTGATTTGAGATTTATTAACAACTATGTACAAAATGTTTCTGTTATAATTAATCATTTTGAGGTATGACGCAAATGTTGCTAACTTTTTTCTTTGAGAAATGGTTCTCGGTTTTTTGATCTGATTGAGGTCGGACTAGTGGTCGAATTGCTGACATTATAAATATCAATTAATAATTTTATAATTATTAAAATAAATACATAATAAATCATTATAATTAGAAATAGAATATCTAAAAATATATAATAAAAAAAATTAATTGATCTTGATTTTTATACCCTATATCCAAAAATTAATAAAAAATAAAGCAATGTATAAACAACCGAATTAACATTAAAAAATAATAATCATTTAATATCTTAATCATTTTCTAAAATATAATATATATATATATATATATATATATTTTGATTTAATTGGACCCATCCAAACTCCAATAGGATTGATAGGCCATTCCTTTAGGAACCAATTCTAATTTAAAATGATCCAAAATCCTATTAATTAAATACTGATTTTTTTCTAACGAAAAAAAAGAGAGAGGAGGTGGATGCCAGCTTTCCTTTGACCAATAACCATGCTCAGTTTTTTACGTAAGATAGGGGAACACTTTGACTTGCAAATAATATATATATATATATATATATATATATATATATATATAATATGTGTGTGTGTGTGTTTTGCCTATCTTTAAAAAATAAATAAATAAATAAACTTGAGTGCCAAACTTGAGAATTAATAACTTAGTTGTTGTGTCCTTGACACAATTCTAAAATTTAGCCCAAATATTAGCAAACATAATTCAAACAACAACAAGATTTGACTAAATAATAGCAAATGAGAAAAATATTCAACAAAAAGCCCATTTAAAAAAAAAAAACTCTAATTATTTAGATTCATACTCGTTCAACTCATTCCATAAAAATAATATTTAATTTCTTTTTTCTTGAAAAATTGTACAAAGGGAAATATTGTAGCCTTATAAGTTTTTCTTTGTGGCTCAGCTCGCAGTTGTAACAAGTGTCATCCATTACTCTCTATCTCTCTCTCTCCATTTTTCTCTTCTTAATTTATCCTTATTTCAGACTCTCTCACTTTATTATTCTCATTTCAACATTCTCTATTTTCATCACTTTATCTTTCATAAATACTTTTTTTGTTTTTCATTCTTTTAATAAAAGAAAATTACAAAACATTATGTAACTTTGTATTTTATTTGATAATATTGATATATTTAAGTTCTTTTTTATATTAAATTCTCCATAATTAAAATTTCTTAATGATTATTCTAAGAAAAATTCATAAAACCGCCATTGTTCCGTGGTCCACAAACACACGAGTAAAGGTACACTAACTCCACGATATTATTCCGACTTCGTTCTTGTTCTCAAATTTGATTTTCTTCCTTTTCTAATAAATGAGGTTCACCACGACATCGTTTGTTGCGCACTGAGAGAGAAATAGTTCATTGTTTACCTTTCATTTTTTTGGTGTGACCTACGAGAAAGTTCTGCATGTTTCCGTAACATGCATCCTCCCCCTCACAAGGGGGTGGACCCCACATGTGTGGGACCCACCCCCTTGTGAGGGGGAGGATGCATGTTACGGAAACATGTAATACCTCCTCGTGACCTACCCAGGTTTTTTACGCTGCCAGCCCCATAGAAAGCTTGGACCCCACACCATCTCTCCACTTGTCACACCGCATTTAGTCCTTCCTTTCAACTTTTTCCCGACTCTCAAAAAAAAAAAATTTAAGGACAAACAAAGAAGCTCACATGAACTATCATAGAAACCTCCAAATATATATATATATATATATATATATGTATGTACGTATGAAATAAGAAAACTATTCCATGAATAGTATATTGAATGTAAAAACGTGGCTAGCATTTGTCCGTTTGGCATTACCTTTAAGATTTAGCTTTTTTATCTTTTAACTTTTATATATAGTTAATTTGAAAAAGAGGCATCCATATTAAAAGAAAAAAAGAAAAAAAAAAGAAAAGAAGATAGAAGAAGCGAGTAAATAAAAATAAATAATAAAAAAAGAAAAAGAAAAAGAAAGGAAGCGAAGAAAAAAGAGAATAAGATAGAAGCGTCGAAAGGAAAGTAGGAGCTAACTAAAAAACAAAGAATAAAAGAAGAAGAAAAGAAGTCCAAAGTCAATAAAGGAAGTAGGTGGAGGGGAGAATGAAAAAAAAAAAGGAAGAACGAGTAGCAAAGTAGCAAAGATCAAATATTCTTTTCACATGCACAAAAGTTTTCTCTTTATTTTGAGGCAAAAAGCTTCTTTTCACATGCACAAAAGTTTTTTCTTTATTTTGGGACAAAATTGCTTTTTGCCCCTTTCTGAAAAAAAATCCAGCATTTTGCCATCTTTCTCAAACTAATTAGAGAAATGCCCCTCTTTTGAAAATCGAGTTTCAGAAAATCGATTTAGGCCTTATAGCGGCGTTTTTAAGGACCCTATAGTGACATTTTAAGGACTTATAGTGACGTTTTGTAACTCGATTTTCATAAAGTTGAGTTATAGGTAAAAAAAAGAAAAAAAATTGCATGTAACTCAACTTTATGAAAATCGAGTTACAAAACGTTACTATAGGTCCTTAAAACGTCACTATAGGGTCCTTAAAAACGCCGCTATAGGGCCTAAATCGATTTTCAGAAACTCGATTTTCAAAAGAAGGGCATTTCCCTAATTAGTTTAAGAAAGAGGGCAAAATGCTGGATTTTTTTTCAGAAAGGGGCAAAGAGCAATTTTCTCCCTTTATTTTGGAGAGATTGTAATTTGGTGGACCTGAAGAGAAAACAGTCTATCCCCACTATTTTCTCTTTTCCTCTGCCTTCCAACCCAACACATTTCCCAACTATTTTCTCTCTTATTTTCCTCTCATCTTTTTCCATCTTTTCCAAAATCATCCCAACCAAACATACCATTAGTTAGTAATCATGAGAAAAATTAAAGAAAAGCTTTGAATGTGGGACATTTGGTAAGAGGTGCTTGACTCGAGGAATTAGTGCAATTGCAATTATTCTAAATGAGAAAATTTAATGAATGCCTTAAAGGAATTGGTTTAGTAAGTAATTTTATAAACTTTTTAGGAGAAAAGAAAAACATAACTGATTTTTTAATAGATTTTTATATTTTCTATAAAAGTAATATTAAATCATTCATAAAAATAAAGTTTGGCTACAAACTAGGTTGTACCCTAAGACTACAACTTTATTCAATATCTTTTTATTGGATGTGACAAATCCATCATTGGGTTCTATTTTCTTCTTATATCCTCTATACTTGCAAACTTTCCAAAAGATCAATAATTATGCCATCAATTAATTGTTTAAATTGAAAGTTTTTGTAGTCTAAAATTATGTATTAAAAATAAGTTTATGGATCATATAGTAAATAACACCCGATTATCACAAAATTTGACATGTGTGTTAAGAATATAAAAAACATGTAATCAATGGTTAGATTTTCAAAATGTGTAGTCATGTTAATTTTTTTAATGGAAGTTGTAGTTTTAGTCTACAACCAAGTTTAAAGCCAAATTTTGTAAATTTCCTAAAATGAACTATTAATAAATGTCTTAAGAGTATACATTAACCAAATCCTAAATTACCAAGGACAAGGTTTCTCTCCAAACTTGGAGAGAAACCTTTCAAATTCCTCATATATCTCTTTATTGGATGCGAATTTTGAAAATCTAACCGTTGGATTGTATTGCATTTTTTTTTTTTTTTTTTTATGTTCTTAACATGCACATAACAAATTTTGTTTAAATTGGATATTATTTACTATTCGATTAATAAATCCATTTTTTATGTATAATTTTATATCATAAAAATTTGAAATTAAAAAAATTTGATTGATGATATAGCTATTGATCTTTAATTTTTTTGAAATTTTGCAAGCATAAAAGATATAACAAAAACATGATATCTAACGTTAATTTTTGAAAATTTACATTCAATAAAAAGATATAGAAGGAGTTTGAAGAATGTATCTCCAAACTAGTTTGGAGAAAAACCTTTTCAAATTACCAATCAAATTACTTAATTTAAGATTGGATTTTTCTAACTATGTGTACAAAAAATCAAGTCAAAATTGGAAGTCTTTCTTCCAAAAAAAAGACTTTTATGTTTCCTCTTAGTGATCTTTTCTCCTAGATACAATAAAAATTAGGGAAAAGCTTTGAATGTGGAACATTTGGTAAGAGGTTGGCTGGAAAAATTGGTGCATTTGCAATTATTCCAAATGGCTCACAAATTACCCAGACATTTAGTTGGTATACTTACAAAAAAAAAAAAAAAAAAAAAAAAAAAGGCTTTGAATGTGGGACATTGGACATTTGAACGTGATGAAAAGTAAGACTTGGAACTTGGAAGTTACCACGCGTGTGCAGGAAATTGATTCAGTTTTAACTTTTATGTAAATTCCGCTTCACCTAGACTGACTCTCTGCTCAGATTCACATGGAAAATTAGTAGCTAATTTCCTCTCTGCAAAATTAAAACTCATGTTTCAAAAGACTAATATTTCAATATTTGGGGCAACTATCAACAAGTAATCTAGAATAAAAAAAAAATCATGAAAATTTAACGAATCGTCAAAATATTAAGCTGTTACTAGCATGCAAAAAAATTAGTCAGTGTTGGGCATATAAGAACTAGTGAAAATTTTGTCAATTCAACTATTATGAAAATTATAACTTCAAGTGGTTGACTTAGTGGTTCCTAAGTCCTCGTGATATATATATCTATGAGATTCTGAGTTCGAAATCTCTTGCCAGCATCTTGGGGCCACTCCCATGGGATTTCTTTCTGTAATAACCTGGTATGTGTGGAATGGGAGGATTGCATATGTCCAAGGGAATAGGTATTAGTCAAATACTCAAGGAGATCTAAACACCTTGTTTGTTAAAAATAAAAAATAAAAATAAAAAAATAAAAACCTTTATCATCACTTTATAAAAAATAGGATAAGGTTAGTCAAAAGACTTAGAGGGTGAATAGGAAGAGAGATGCTACGTCTACAACAATTTTACAACATTTTTACAACAAATCACATGTGTTTAGTTGTTATTGTTTCAAATTTGAAACTAACACTAAGATTACTTTTTTGCCCCAACAATAACAACCAGTAACAACCTGCCACTTAGGATTTGTTGTAAAAATGTTGTAGACATATCATTTCTCGAATAGGAATGGTGAAGTTTTACTTTTAATTCAATTTCACCCTGACCCTGTGCTTGGATACAAGCAAGGACAACGTAGAGTTTTTTTTTATACATGGAATATACTAATTTATCCTTTATAATTACTATATTTTCTATCTTTTTTATATAATAACTAGCAAGGGCATATTAGTAAATTTATTCAAATAATATATGTTATCTTTGCCACTTATTAATATTATTATTATTTTGAGATTAAATTCAATAAAGATATTGTTTCTACAAAAAAAAATTCAATAAGGATATGGTGTGAACACATTTTTTTACACCAACTAATCAAATAGTGCCACCTTAGTTTTTTTAACATGATTTCACTTAAAAGATTACAGCCTAACACACATGATTGCTATACCCTTAAATAGAGTAATTATTGGGTACTCTCAAAGTACCATAAATGTGTACTCTCCCTCTCACATAGTTGTAGATTCTACTAATTAAATTTATGGTGGGACCCACAATTCATATGAGAGAAATGAATACATTTTTATGGTACTCCCGGAGTATTCAATAATTTTCCCCTTAAATATATTCAAATATTAATTTTATAAAAATTATAAATAAATAAATAAAAACGATAAAACAAAAATTTCGGATCCAAACAGCTGGAGACTTCACCGGAGTAAGGAGTTGCCACCGTCAATGATGTCGTTCATCCTAGCCCAAGAACAAATCTTATAACAAAAAAAGAAAAAAAAGAGAAATTTCACACACACAAGAAAGCAACTGACTTTACTTAGTTGAATTTGACATCAAAAATCTTGATACCCAGATCAAAATTCAAAGAACCCAGTTGAGGTACGCAAAATTTGAAAGAAAAGGATGGAGGATCTGAGCTTCTAAAGGAAAAAAGTTGACCAATCAAGAGAAAAAGTATTCATGGAAACTAAAAAGTGAAGGTGAAGAGAGGGAGTTGAAGAAGGAATCTTTTGGGTTTTCCATAGAGGCAGCAATTGGAGAGGACTTGAGAGTCAATGACGGCGGTTGCGGTGGCAGCGAGTGTGGTTTGGTGATGATGGTGCAAGAGATGTGGTGGACATAACAAAGAACAAGACAGGGAGACCGGAGCACATTTCTTTTTTTAATTAATATTTGAATATATTTAAGGGTACAGTAATCATGTGTGTTAGGCTATAATCTTTTAAGTGAAATCAAGCTTAAAAAATTGAGGTGGCACCATTTGAATAGTGGGAGTAAAAAGGGTGTTTACAGGGTGGCACCATTTAAATTTAATCACTATTATTTTTAGGGTGAAATGTATTTCTAGGCACTAGTTGTGTATGTTAGAGTTTCAGTTTTTATAATCCTAAGGTACTACTACAAAAGTTAGACCATTTTGTAGTGATATTTTAGTTTTGTAATATATTATAAGCCTATTTAAAAAATTCTATATATTACTTTCGTGTTCGTGTGTTCTAATAAGTATTAAAAGTACTGGATTGCTTGAATTCCTAAATGAAATCTTGCAGTCAATAAATGTTACCATCATTGGCCTGGAAGGGATTGATCTGCATCCAAATATGTGATCCTTTTCACAATAGCGATATACAGAGCATATTAAAACTAAAATCTTCCCCATTTTTTTTTTTTAAATTTTAAATGCGCCTTAACTAAATCAGTTGGAATATAAATGACTAAAACCGAAGATCACTATAATAGTAATACGTCCCTAATATTTATTTAACATTCGAAATCTTTATAATGCATTCTAAAACAACCAATCAAACATGTACAGTGCCCTGTGTTACCAGCAGCAATTTATTAATACTTGCATTTAAAGATCTAGTGGTACTCTAGGCATTATATAACCTTAAACAAACAATTGCGTACAGCAGCATAAATTTAACAGATTATATTGCATTACAAACAATTCACTATATCCTTGCTTGTCCTTGTGAGAGACTGTGGCACTAGGAAAGTGCATATGGGGTTCAGTTGAGAATCCGCATGTGCATAGTAATTGGCCTACATTATGGGTTACCAACTTCCAATAAATTGATTTTTTTTTTTGGGATGTTATCTCTCTCTCTCTCTCTCTCTCTCTCTCTCAGATTTATCACACCATATAAAAGGAATTCACAAGATTTCCCAAATTCACTATTTATAGAATTCTAGCTTAGAATTAGTTGTCAAACCCTCCAGATTAAGTGCTAAAAAATTCATGAAAGTTCAATATGGGTATGAAACACCCTTGAACGTTTAAACCCCAAATTACAAAAATACCAATTCAAGCTTTATATCAACTAGTTAATGTGCGGAATATGATAACAAGCTTATGACAGAATTGATAACCAATCTAAGCCAAATATAAACACATCCACAGCAGTAAATATAAGGCAAAGATAAAGGAAAGAAAGATGCAAACACACGGACAACACACGATGTGTTATCGAAGAGGAAACCGAAGTCCTCGGCGTAAAACCTCTCCGCCGCCCTCCAAGCGGTGATAAAATCCACTAAAGAATATAGTTGGGATACATGAACAGCAGAAGACCCTCCAAGCCTAATCTACCCAAGTACCTAAGCCCTCCAAGTTTCTTGCTCCAACGAGGTTACGCCGAACCTATTTCTTCTTTAGCTTCCCGGATTCCGCTACTTGACCATAGCATCAACCAATGTATATTGGTTCCTTCTTAACTGCTTCCCAACAGTACCAAATATACCTTCTCACAGACGTGGGTGTGGTGAGATAAGGATTTGGCTAAAAACCTCTCAAGGGTATGACAATGGAGAGGAAGAGAGTAGAAGAATTTGTAGAGTCTCTTAGATGAAGATTGGGGATGAGGCAATCTTGTTTTTCTCTAGGGTTTTCTCTCACAAAATTCTCCCTGGAAGCTCTCTCAATATGATGGGTATAAGGGTGTATATATAGTAGGGTGAGAAGGGAATGCAAAACGTCAGTTTTTGCCAAACAGGGCAATTTGGCGACTTAGTCTCACGGCTTGTCCAAGTCGCGAGTTCAAGTCGCGACGTAACGGCCTGGCCAGCCTAGGACTTTTGTCCTGTAGCGTGACAGCTGGCGCGACCCTTCAGCTTCCCAGTGTGCCTCTCACGTGCCAGCTTTTGACGGCTTGCCAGTCGCGATCCACCCGCGAGCCCTAGCCGCGAACCTCTGTTTTTCTTGCACACTCTTGAGCTTTTCTTCACATCTTCTCACACACTACCCTTACAATTTTTCCACCTAAATACAGGGTTACTAAGTGCTAAATTACAAGCAAATTAGTCACGGAATAAAGCCAATTAGATGGTTGATTAAATTCAACCTTACAATTCAAACAAATATGAATTTAAAGAAAAATATTTACGCACATAAGCTCCAAATTAACATATAGGAAAACCACTTAATCTAAAAGCTCAAGCTTCAAATTATAGCAAAATGATCCAATATTTGCACCCTACAATCATGTGCATGAAGGCACACCTTGGGGGTTAGTATCAGAGATGTTACTCAACTTTTTCTCATGTAAAATGCAATGGCAATGCCGTTGCTCATGCTCTAGCTAGGAGGATTATTTTTATTTTTATTCTTTGTTTCATATTTACAAGTTTCACTTGAAGATATTCTTGAGTACAGTTCTTCTTGTTTTGTATGATATTTCATTGAGTAGGAATAAAAATCAAAGGATTTTTTTTAATTAAAAAATATAGTTATTTTAACTATCCACTTTTATCATTATTATTCAACATTAGACTTTATTCACATTGAAGTCCTAATATATAGTTTAACTATTTCCGTCACCTTCATGCGATAGGCATACATTCAGCAAGTGTAAGGTCCCTCTAGCTAAGTGTTGCCTTAATTGTTCATTTCAACTTTGGTCTAATTTTGTTACTATAAAGTCCGTTATCTACTGTACATATATTATAAATCATGTAACAACTAAACCACTAGATGCCAAAGGCCTTGGAGCTGAATTAGCACCTCTCCATGCACAAAGTGCTTGGGGGATTGAAAGGGAAAGAATTCGAGCTGCGGGGTTTGCAACATATTGTAATTATTTAAAAAAAAAAAAAAAAACTAAATGACTGGATTTAAAAAAAGAAATGAAGAAGATGAATTGTGCAGTTGTGCGACATGTAGCTTAGGCTCAATAATGTTTGTTTTTTACTACAAGTCGTATTAGTGTAATATTTTATACATGTGCAGATCCGTGATTTTCAAGTCCTTGATACACATGCATGTCAGTCCCTGACTGGAAGTTAGCGGGGTTAGTTATTTCCGTTATAATGTATAACGGTTAGGAAGGTTGTTAGTTTAGTTTTTTCTGTTTTTGCTTAATCTCTCTTGCTCGGTTTCTAAGTGTATATAATCTGAGCACCTTGATGTATTTTATTTCGACTAATCAATAAAATTACTCAGCAAGTTTCTTGCACAATTGCTCTTTTAACAACAGTCTTTTGGTTTCTCTAATGACATCTTGCAGACATTTATTGACAATTGGCCTTGAGGGGATACTGAGTCTTGCATCCAAATATCTGATTTTGAACACAGGGCTATACAAAGCGCAAACTATAACTAGAAATTTTCCCATTACTTTTTTCTTTTCTTTTTTTAATTTTTAAATACGACTCAGTTGGAATATATAAGAGTGAATGAATAAAAGCAAAAAGCATAATATACGTCCCTAATCTCTACTTCACTTCATTTGAAAATTGAAATCTTAATGCATTCCAAAATAGCCAATCAAAACATATTTATAATCACAGTGCCCTGAAATCTGTGTTTCCAGAAGCACATTATTAATACTGGCAATTAAACATCTAATACTAGTAGTATACCCTAGGCATTACATAATCTTAAATTAGCAATTGCGTTTAGCAGAATAAATTTGACAGATTATATAGCATTCCAAACAATTCAGTATATCCTTGCCTGTCCTGGTGAGACAGTGTGGCCCTAGGGAAGTGCATTTGGGGTTGATAAAAGTTGCGAAACCATGTGCATAGTTGGTCTACATTGTAGATTAGAATGCAAGCATGCAATTGCCAGCTTTATGATGACTATCAGTTGACTCTGAACCTGAAGTGTGGGAGGTGGAAGGTGCATGTCTAACAAATCTTTTAAAAACAAATTCTCCCCCACAATTGAAGCAGATAGAATGGGGATCATTTCACTAGGATGTCTTCTTTTGATCACTTCAATGGCCAAAACTCCAAAGCTATAAACATCACATTTCTCAGTTATCTTCATTGTATAAGCAAGCTCTACAAACAAACATAATATATATTATGCCAATGTGTGCTCTATGTTCTACGTTCATTAAAAAATGAAGTGTATTACCTGGTGCAACATAACCATATGTGCCTGTAAGTGAAGTCCAATTGGACGAGTCTTGATTAAGAAGCTTAGCTATGTCAAAGTTTGATACGTGAGCCTCATATTGAGAGTCCAACAAAATATTTTTGCTTGATATGTCCCTATGAACAATTGGTGGTGAGCAATCATGGTGCATGTAAGACAAAGCGTGAGCCACACCTTCAATGATATTCACCCTCTTATTCCATGAATAATAGCAAAAATAAGCTGAATAGTAAAATAAGTTGGTAAAAATAATTTTTGCCAAACACACACTCAATTGATCAAATATGATGTTGCTGAACAAACAAAAATGGGGATATTTAAGGAAACAAGGTTGGATTTGTTGTTGTTCCAAGCTTCAACGCCATCTGGCCATCTCCATCCTACATATCCCATATATTTACATGAAAACCGCTTATACATTTTTAATTATACTAAAGCAATCCATATTTGAAACATGAATTTCTCTATTGGTATTTTTTTTATTTACATAAAAACCTCAACAGAATGATCAAAAATCAGTCATATGTATTCTTTTTAACCATTGTATTCTCCCTGAAGTTATACTTTGTCACCTCATTAATTGATTTTTTATATTATTTTTACTAATACTATTTTAAGTCTTTATCTACCCTCTTTTTTTATTCTTAAAATCAACTCACTTTTCCTCACTAGTGAGTTAACTATTCTATGTTGCACATAATCAAGCCATCTCAAGCAACTCTTATCTTTTTATCAATGGGGATCATCTTTATCTTTAAGCGAATTTTCTTATTTTGAATACTATTAAAAAATAGGCAAAATATATTAAATCTTGAATATTAAATATGTAAAATAAAAAATGAACAATATTTATTAAAACAAAATCCAAGTACAATCCAAAATCATTACAATTCTCTATTAATTAAAGTTTGTTTGCTCGGTGCAATCTGCATAGTATTATAAGCCAATTCTTTAAATTTCTTTCCTGCATGTTCTATTGCACTTTAAATTTAATCTTCACTGCAATTTATACAATATACCCACGTCGCATAACCAATAATCAACATGTTATGAAGAGGAAGAATCTCATATGGACTGACCCTTATGAGGACGGGTCCTATCTGTACTGGACGGATCAGAGCCTGGACGGACCCCGTATAGACGGGTATTGGATCCAAGAGGGATCTGACTTTGTTATTTCATAATCTCCAAAAAACCCTAGATGGGAATACTTGCGGCACACACCACAAAATAAAATCCCATCGCAAATAGGACTCTATTAGCTGCATGCATTAATGAGGATCTTCTCTATAAGGAAAAGACTTGTCCATCACGTTTTGGACTCTTCAAGAGGATTTCTACAAGGAAAAAATTCGACTCCAAGTAAAAGAGGTCAACTTTCGACTACTATAAAAGCTCCAATGCCCTCACAAATCAAGATACGCATAATTGACCCTCTCTAGCACTCTGGAGTTGTAAAAGATTCTAACTTGACCTTCGGAGGGTATTTGGCCGGCACCACACCGGTGCTCTCTGTTTAGGTCTTTCTCCTTTCTTGTGTTGTGCAAGTTGCATTCTGAGCGTGCGAGTACGTGTGGCTCACTGGTGATTTTTTCGGCATCATCAGTTGGCGCCGTCTGTGGGAAGGCGTTTACGATTTTTGCGATCTATAAGCCGTGTTATCGCTTCCCGGACAAAAGAGTTGCATGGTGCTAACTCGCTTGATCGCAACCACCAACGACATCCAAGGAGAGGAACCATCCACAACAGCCCTCGAAAGACAGGTCCGAACTCTCACCACAGCTGTGGAGCGTCTCACCAAACAGAACCACGACCTAGAAGAACAGCTGCGCCAGAAGAACGCGGCACCGAACAATCAGAGAGAAGACCAAGAAGGTACCAGCGCCGCACAAAGAGATCGAGAAGGGCTTGAGGGTAGCAATGCCCCAAGCAGGCAAGAACGACAACATATGAGCATGCCATCCCTCATGGATACGGCTCCACTCCCTATTGTCGCGGAGATGCAGGCAATGAAGGAGCAGATGGAGGTCATGATGAATGCCCTCAAGGGACGAGTCTCTAGCGATCTGGACGACCTAGTCAACCGGACCGACTCTCCGTTTACCGCCCCCGTCAATTCCTTTCCTCTACCACAGAAGTTCCGTATGCCATAGATAGAGAGTTACGATGGAGTCAAGGATCCCCTAGATCACCTGGAGACCTTCAAGACCTTGATGCATCTCCAAGGAGTAGCGGACGAAATTATGTGTAGGGCCTTCCCTACAACGCTGAAGAGTCCCACGAGGATTTGGTTCAGTCGACTGACGCCGAATTCCATCAGTACTTTCAAGGAGCTAAGCGCTCAGTTTACTTCACACTTCATCGGGGGACACAGGTACAAGAAGTCCACGGTGTGCCTAATGAGCATCAGGCAACGAGAGGACGAGACGCTAAGATCCTACATAACTCGCTTCAATAAGGAAGCGCTCTCGATAGATGAAGTTGACGACAAGATATTGGTGGCAGCCTTCACGAATGGGTTGCGAAAGGGAAAATTTTTGTTCTCTCTATACAAAAACGACCCAAAGACCATGTCAGAAGTACTATATAGGGCCACCAAGTACATGAATGCGGAGGATGCATTGCTGGCTCGAGAAGAAAAGCCTAGGAAGAGAGAACGACAGGAAGACACACGGCAGGACCAGGGATAGAAGAAACCAAGAACAGGAGACAGAAGGGACGAAAGACGCCCCAAGCCCTTGGGAGGAAGGTTTACAAGTTTCACACCGTTGAACACCCCATTAGAACGAGTCCTGATGCAGATCAAGGACGAGGGGTCTCTAACGTTTCTAGGAAAGCTGAAGAGCGATCCAAACAGGCATTCTAGAGACAAATATTGCCGCTTCCACTAGGACCACGGTCACGACACAGCCGACTGCTACGACTTAAAACAGTAGATTGAAGCCCTTATCAGACAAGGCAAGTTGCAGAAGTTCGTTAGCAAAGAGAGAACGAATCCAAACCCCCAAGAGCAGGCCCCCCGACAGGACAATGAGCGTCCAAGACCCCCAGTTGGAGACATAAGGATGATTGTAGGGGGAACCACAACTACTGGCTCATCCAAAAAGGCTCGGAAGATCTACCTCAGGACGGTCCAGAACGTCCAGCTGACGGGCTCCGTACCGAAAATAGCACGAAAGGAAAGCCCCATCGTTGGATTCTCGGAAGAAGATGCGAGACGACTTTATCATCCACATGACAACGCGCTCGTTGTCAGTATACGTGTAGGGGACTACAATTTTCATCGGGTGTTGATTGACAATGGTAGCTCGGCAGACATCCTGTACTACCTGGCGTTCCAACAAATGGGAATCGACAGAAACAGATTAATACCGACGAGCTCCCCGTTGGTAGGCTTTGGAGGAACAAGAGTATTCCCATTGGGTTCGGTCACGATCTCGGTGACGGTGGGCGACTATCCTCAGCAGATCACTAAGGATGTGACATTCCTTGTGGTCGACTGTTCGTCCGCATACAATGCTATTATCGGACGACCCACCCTTAACTCGTGGAAAGCGGCAACATCGACATACCATCTGATGATCAAATTCCTTACGGATTACGGGGTTGGCGAGTTGCGAGCTGATCAGGTGGTCGCACGTGAATGCTACGTCGCCATGCTGGAAATGGAAGATCACCATCAGACTTTATGCATTGAAGAGCAACAGACCACAGCAGAGCCAGTGGAAGAACTAGAAGAGATAGCACTCGATGAATCGAGACCCGAACGGACCACTAGAGTAGGGACATTGGCCAGCCAGCCGATATGTCGAGCCCTCACAGCTTTCCTTAAAATGAATCAAGACATATTCGCCTGGAGCCACGAAGACATGCCCGGGATTGACCCTTCGGTCATAACCCATAGTTTGAATGTAAACCCTGGATCCTCCCCCGTCCGACAGAAGAAACGAGTGTTCGCGCAAGAACGAGATAGGGCGATAGCAGAAGAGGTTAGGAAGCTGCTGGAAGCAGATTTTATCCGAAAAGTATACTACCCTGACTGGCTGGCGAACGTAGTCATGGTCAAGAAGGCCAATGGAAAATGGCGGATGTGTGTCGACTTTACGGACCACAATAAGGCGTGCCCAAAAGACAGCTACCCATTGCCTCGAATAGACACTTTAGTAGATTCGACAGCAAGACACCAGCTCCTCAGCTTCATGGACGCCTTTTCGGACTATAATCAAATCAAGATGAAGGAGGCTGACCAAGAAAAAACTTCCTTCGTCACCTGCTAAGGACTCTTTTGCTACAAGGTAATGTCGTTTGGGCTCAAGAACGCGGGGCAACTTACCAGAGGCTGATGAACAAAATGTTCGCGCATCAAATTGGGAGGAACGTACAAGTCTATGTGGACGACATGTTAGTAAAGATCCTGCGCAAAAACGATCACCTAGACGACCTCCGGGAAACGTTCAAGACCCTCTGCTCATATAACATGAAGCTCAACCCGAGCAAGTGTGTGTTCGGAGTCATGGCAGGGAAGTTCTTGGGATTCATGGTATCCCACAAGGGTATAGAAGCAAACTCGGAGAAAATACGGGCTATCATGGAATTAGAACCACCGAGGATGGTGAAAGAGGTGCAGAGCTTGAATGGAAAAATTGCAGCCTTAAACAGGTTCGAATCTAAAGCGACGGACAAATGTCTACCATTCTTCCGCACCTTGAGAAAATCGTTCGAATGGACGGACGAATGTCAGAAGGCATTTGAAGACCTAAAGAAATACCTTGCCTCCCCACCATTCCTCAGCCCGTCCAAACCAGGGGAAGAACTCTACCTCTACTTAGCGGTTTCGCAAGCAACAGTCAGGGCGGCCTTAGTAAGAGAATACGAAGGATCTCAACGACCCGTCTATTTTATAAGTAGGGGATTTCGGGGGGCAGATGAGAGGTACCCCCAGATGGAGAAGTTGGCCTTCGTGCTGGTGACTGCAGCCCGAAAACTCAAGCCGTACTTCCAGGCCCATAGCATCATAGTCCTGACAAATCAACCACTAAAAAGAGCCATGAGCAGCCCTAAGGCTGCCGGACGAATAGCTCTATGGGCAATAGAGCTGAGCAAGTTTGATATACAGTACCGCCCGCGAACTGCAATAAAGGGGCAAGCTGTGGCAGACTTCATCGCTGAATATACTCAATTAGAAGGCAAGGGGGCAAATGCCCTCAGACAATGAAGCATCCACACGAACGGATCTTCAAACAGGCAAGCTGGAGGTGCCGATATGGTGATCAAAACCCCTGACGGAGATAAAATCGAATGCATGATTCGACTGGACTTCCCAAAGACCAACAACGAGGCCGAGTATGAAGCATTAGTGGCAAGATTAGACCTCGTGAAGGCAGTAGATGCTGAATCCATGGTCGTACATTACAATTCCCAGGTAATAACAAGTCAGATTAATGGCGTCTACGAGTGCAAAAATGAAAGGATGAAGAAGTACCTGGAAGAAGTCAAGAAATGGATCAGCAGCCTCGAAGTCAGATTCGTTCAAATCCCAAGGAAGGAGAACGAATGTGCCGACCAGCTGGCGAAAGCAACCTCAGCAGAATTTATGCTAGTTCCCGATCAAGTATTGTCGTTCGTCCAAGTTTCCTCAATTATTGATGACGAAACAAAAGTACAGGAGGTGAATTCTGAGAACAATTGGACTACGCCATTAATAGCATACCTGAAAATGGGTACACTACCAGACGAAAAAGACGCAGCCAGGAAACTGAAAGTCCAAGCCTCGCGATTTGTGCTGATCAATGATGTCTTATACAAAAGGGGATTCTCATGACCGTACCTGAGGTTTTTGGGTCACGAGGAAGCAGACTACGTAATGAGAGAAGTCCATGAGGGTATCTGTGGAAACCATTTAGGGGCACGGTCCTTAGTGCACAAATTGATCCGAGCAGGGTACTATTGGCCTACAATGCAAAAGGACGCACAAGCTTACGTCAAGACTTGCGACAAATGTCGGAGGTTCAGTAATCTGATCAGGAAACCAACCGAGGAACTGACACCCATGACGGCCCCTTGGCCATTCGCCCAATGGGGACTAGACATCATGGGCCCCTTCCCGACGACAGCAAGGCAGCTAAAATTTTTGGTAGTTGGTATCGACTACTTCACTAAGTGGGTGGAGGCAGAGGCCCTAGCCACTATCACAGAGAAGAACATCCGGAGTTTTGTATGGAGAAATATCATATGCAAGTACAGGATACCCAGAGTGCTCGTCTCCGACAATGGGAAGCAATTCGACAACAGTGCGTTCAGGGACTTCTGTTTGGAGCTGGAGATCAAGAATCACTACTCATCGCCAGCACACCCACAGGCCAATGGGCAAGTCGAAGTCACGAACCGGTCCTTGCTTAAGATCATCAAGACCCGGCTCGAGGGGGCTAAGGGCATCTGACCTGACGAACTACCGAGTGTCTTATGGGCATATCGTACTACGGCAAGAACACCCATTGGAGAAACACCGTTTAGACTAGCATATGGAAGTGAGGCTGTCATTCCAACGGAGGTAGGGCTTACGAGCTATCGGGTGGAGAACTACAACGAGGATAAGAACGAAGAGGCCTTGCGGTTTCAGCTAGACCTGGTAGACGAGGTCTGGGCTACAGCAGAGCAGAGGTTGGCGCGATACCAGAACCTCATGGCAAAATACTACAACTCCAATGTCAGACACAGAGACTTTTAGATCGGAGATCTTGTGCTACGGAAGGTAATGGGAGCTGCCAGAGATCCTTCACAAGGAAAGCTCGGCCCCAACTGGGAAGGACCATACAGGATCTCATCATGGCAAAGGAAAGGGACCTACCACCTCAAAACTCTGGACGGACGGAAGCTGTAGCACCCATGGAACACGGAGCACCTACGGAGATACTACCAGTAGAGACGACTTGAAGAGCATCGACGCTCCCTAGTCTCCAGTTTATTATTGAGTTTTATTAGTTTTTACTACAAACAATTTTTCTATTATTTAGTTTTGCTATCGCTAGTTTTTACTTCGAACAATTCTTTCTACAAGTGCCTTTTTAAGCCCAAGGGGGCAGGTACTTTTCTATATGGTTTTCTTTCAATAAGAGAAATATTCAGACACGACTGTGTTTTTCCTACTTAATTTGCCAAGTCCAATATTGGACGGAGTATAAACTAAGTCAACAAAGTGGACGGACCATCTCAAGGGGATGAATTTACAAAGTCCAATAATGGATGGACATAAACAAGTCCACAAGATGGACGGATCATCCCAAGAGGATGAAAATACAAAGTCCAATAATGGACGGACATAAACTAAAGTCCATAAGATGGACAGATCATCCCAAGAGGATGAAGATTCAAAGTCCACAAACTGGACGGATATAAACTAAGTCCATAAGATGGACGGATCATCCCAAGAGGATGAAAATCCTAAGTCCAAAAATGGACAGATATAAGCTAAGTCCATAAGATGGACGGATCATCCTAAGAGGATGAAGATTCAAAGTCCACAAACTGGACGGATATAATCTAAGTCCAGCTGATGGACGGATCACCCCAAGAGGATGAAAATTCTAAAGTCCAAAAATGGATGAAAAGCGTCAACAGAATTAAATGAAACAGACGGATATATTCCACAAAACAAAACATCAAAAAGGTCGACGGACCTAGCATAGTTTAACATAAATAAGAGCCCTTAAAGGGAAATGTTTACATTGCCCCAAAACATGACGGGGGAATCATGAAACTGTTCTCCACATAAATTAAAAAAAAAAAAAAAAAAAAAAAAAAAGGCTCTATGGCTGTGCAGTTGGGGGAGGCGCTCCGTCCTTGTCTTCAATTAAAACTTCAAATAGGCGACTGTCTTGTTCACCTTTTACTTCAGCGTTAGCTCCTTCATCCTGGGAAAGGTTGACGGGCGCGTTCTCAGTAAATAGCTCATCCGTGTTCTCTGAATGGACGGGTTGAACCGACGACTGATCCTAAGCATTGATGTTGACGGCGGAAAAATCAAGCTCGGGATATATGGATTTTGCCTGACAGATGGCGTCATCAAAGCCGTCCCCATAAGAGACTCCGAGCTCCGCCAGAAAGGCGTCGGAGTCACGATACTCTTGTATGGCGACCTCCTTCGCTCGACGGACGTCATTCTCCCTCTCTTCCAAGACCTTTTTTAGTTCCTCCGTCCTCTGGTAAAAATCGTCCCTTGCTTTCTCCGCCGCGGAGAGTTTTTTCAATTGAGCCACCCTCCCTGCCTTCAGTTCGTCCAGCTCTTCCTCCATCACCGTCATCTTATCCCTTAGACGGTCCAGTGTAGTCTCACGGTTCAGGCACCGTCCCATCAGCCCCTTCATCATAATCATAGCCTGAAGAAATAGGGAGAAAAGGTAAGTTCCAGACTAAGGGAAGTGGACGGATAAAAAATAGACGGAGGATTACCTGAGCAATGCTGAACAGACCCATCTTGCCCGTCGCCTCCGTCGAATGGTTGCCTAGGTCTTCATAGTCTTCATTAGTTATAATGGACGACATCCTCTCCAGAGCGTATTTGGAGTCCTCTCGAAGGAGAGGGACGGGTGGATTCTCCAGTTGAGAGGACGGACCTTTCATAAGGCCTTTCCCAACCCCAAGCTTGGCTAGGGTGACCGTCTTCGAACCCCCAGCCATTAACCCTACGACGGGTTCTAGGGGGACTTTTGGCTTTTTAGGGGGACGGTCCACTTTTGGCAGATATTTCCTCTTCTGAGCCAGATTGCTTGAGCCAGGCTTCGTGGGGTTCACCTCGATGGACTCCTTCTTCTTGGCAGCATTAGCCTTAATCAAGGCCCTCCTCTTTGCATCTTCCATCTCTATGGAGGTAGACGGACAAAGTTAGATAAGAAAATAGATTTATCAGATCAAAACAGAGCCGTCTAAGTATAATTTGCGTGATGGACTTGCGTTGGCGAATTCGGGCGTCGTACTTTTTGGCTGCTGGTGAAGGTTCAGGTCCGTCACAATACCAGTGGATGGTATCAAGTGTGACTAATTTCACCCAAGTCCTTTCCTTCGGCTTGGTTTTGTTAAAAATTTTCTCAAGAAAAGTGAACTCCTCGAGATCAACTTGTGGACGTCGTCTAACTGTAAAAAAGTGGACGGTTGCAAATTGTTAAAAAAATGGGGTGAGTTGAAACGCTAAATCAACTGGACGGGTAACTAGTTTGAAACACTAGGATGGGTCCATACCAGACGGGTGTAACACACCCCAAGTTGTGTCGACGGGCATATATTCTGTGTCCCCTGGACGGCCCATCCACTCATCACCTTCCAGGAAGAAGTAACGACTCTTCCAGTCCCTATTGGAGTCTAGGGTATCGTATATGACCTTTAACAAAGGACTCCTAGCCACAAAGCTATACATTCCCCATGATCTATCGATTTCATCTGGACGATAGCAGTGGAGGAACTCCCGCATCGTCAACCTTCTGGCACCATCCGTCATAACACCATAAAGCACCTCCATAGCTAGGAAGACCCTTCAGGCATTTGGAGATATTTGGTTGACGGATAGGCCGAGATACTTAAGAAGCTGACGGTGAAGGGAACTTAACGGGAACCGTAAACCTGCCTTTAGCATCTGTTCATATACTCCTAAAGCTGCCACCCCTTCGTAGTAACATCTCTCTGACTCATGGGGTAGACGGATGGGAATATTGTCTAGAATCTGGTAGTTGGCTCTAAGGGAGTTAAAATGTTTTTCCTTGATGGTTGACAAAAATGTATTTACCGTCTACTCTGGTAGCATGATGAACTCCCTGGGTCCATCAGCACCTGTGACGGGTATTGTGGGTTCTTCCCCTCCATCGTCAGAGCTTTCCTCTAGTTCTGCCATCTCCATATCCTCATTTGTTGAGGACTGGGTTGAGGCGGACGGACTCCTATCTTCACCCGTACTGTAGTGGTCTTTGTGACCTAACGGGTATACCTCCTCGTAATCCGCCCCGTCACGGGCAACGGATTGATTACTGGACGCACTAGACATTGCCTACACGGGATGACAAAACCTAAGACTATGACAAATCCAGCAAAGGCGACGGAGAAAATGAAAAGTCTATCAAAGTAAAATACTTTTCTGACGGATAAAAAAAAAAAGGAGGAGAGGAGAGAAAAAGAGAAAAAGCAGAATACTTACCAAAACAACAAGATGACGGAGAGACTTTGATGACGGATGTAGCAAGAGGACGGAATATTCTCTGACAAGGATGACGGATTCGCTCTGACAGTGTACTCTCAGTAAAAAATGTGAAAATGAAGGAGGATGGGTGACATATATATAGGGATTGCACGGAAGACGAAGCGACGCTCCGATCCGAGAGAAAAACCAATGAGAAAGTGACACGTGTCGTGTGATCTGATGGTCTACTGTCATGACTGTCAGGGTTACACTAAGTTCACGGAGCCCTATTATACTGTCACCCTATGGGTCCGTCTTGATGTCTCGGACCCACAGGGTGAAGGGGGCAACTGAAGAGGAAGAATCTCATATGGACTAACCCTTATGAGGACGGGTCCCTATCTGTACTGGACAGATCAGAGCCTGGACGAACCCCGTACAGATGGGTACTGGATCCAGGAGGGATCTGACTTTGTTATTTCATAATCTCCAAAAAACCCTAGATGGGAATACTTGCGGCACACACCACAAAATAAAATCTCATCGCAAATAGGACTCTATTAGCTGCATGCATTAATGAGGATCTTCTCTATAAGGAAAAGACTTGTCCATCACGTTTTGGACTCCTCAAGAGGATTTCTACAAGGAAAGACTTCGACTCCAAGTAAAAGAGGTCAACTTTCGACTATTATAAAAACTCCAATGCCCTCACAAATCAAGGTACGCATAATTGACCATTTCTAGCACTCTGGAGTTGTAAAAGATTCTAACTTGACATTCGGAGGGTATTTGGCCAGCACCACACCGGTGCTCTCTGTTTAGGTCTTTCTCCTTTCTTGTGTTGTGCAGGTTGCATTCTGAGCGTGCGAGTACGTGTGGCTCACTGGTGATTTTTCGGCATCATCATGTTACAACAAGAAATGAATTCAAAGGTAACAAAAGAAATTCACCTTTTCCATCCAAAGAAATGCTAAGGTTTCAATGTCAAAGAAACAACTGAAGAGGGCTTGAATTTTCGGACTTTACTTGGATTATCTGGCTGAAAGAGAACCTCAGTACTCGATCTCCTCTCTGAAGCTGAAGTCCCTTCACTCTGATAATCCTGGGGAGAATACAGAACTTGGAGCGTTGAGTAAATCGTATGAATCTTAGAGAAACCATAGGTGAGAGATAGATGAGACAGCATCTAAGAGATGTGTGTGTGTGCATGCATGCATATATATAAGAGAAGAATAAGGCCTCACTTATTAAAGGGCATTAACTCATCACTGTGTTTTCCTTCATACAACTAGTGATTGGCAAAATTCGGGGAATATACAGTCATTTGCTTAGTCTTTTGATAACCTTTACAACAATAACGACTGCAAAAACCTGTTAATCTCGTTAAAAAAATTATTGGTAAATTATGCAAGCACCTGGTGGGTATTGAACTAATTGAACACATAAACTCACCCTCCACCCTTCTTTTATAAGGGGAGGACATGCCATCTGAGCTAAAGCTCATTGGCCTTCATTAGCCTGGTTGGAAAATGCAAACTACTCCATAAATTTAGCAAAGGGTACAACACTCAGTGTTTTTATCTACATATCATTTAGCATTTTTTTAATAAGTGGAAGACCCACTGAATGAGATGACCTGAGTAGCAATCTTTATTTCTTGATACTGCATCCCACAGCTTATTTTTTACTTTTTAATCACATAGGAACAGGTACTAACTGTTAATATGATTTTAGGGCCAAGGCAAATACAGAAATTGAATTATCTATTCTTCTTTTTTTTCTTTTTCTTTTTTTATAATTCAATAACAAAAATCTTTTTTTTTTTTTTTTTTTTGGTTATTGAATTATTATAAAAAAAAAAAAAAAAAAAAATTGATTTTGGGGCTAAGGCACGTGCAGAAATTGGCCAACCAATTAAATTTATGTGCCTGGAAAACCGATGTAAAATGGAATAATCTTAAGCCTTCAATATCTCTGCATACCAAATATCTAACCTTAACTATGAGCTATAAGACTCTGGTTCCTTCCTTAAAAATACCAGATTTTCAGGACTCCAACATAACTATGCAAAAAGTAAGCAAAACTTGCAAAAAAATGGGAGATCCAAACATGCTTGTCTTTTGATGATCAGGCAACTAACTTTTGATTTTCTGATATTTCTCAAAGCATGATGTCTTCTTGTTTCCCCTTGAATTCCAGAAATTCCTCAAGGAAATTAATTTCCTTTAAGCTCCAGCCTGCAGAAACTATTAAGAAACAACTGTTCGACAACCATTTAAACTTTAGTGCTGAAAGGGAATATAACCAACTATTTAGCAACTTAATTCTGTATAAGGCCAGCAACTTAGAATTGAAATAACTTTTGCATGATTAGATCATACGAGTCTTTTTTCTTCTCATTAGAGATATTATGTGAATGAACCTACGAATGAATCTAATGAGCGCAAATAGGTTCAGGGCTGTCTGAAGCCCTATGAAATGGTTCCCTGAGCCCATCAACCTCACTCAAGCTGCAGATTTTCAAATCACAGCTGCTTTTGTGCAGGTTTTCAATCTCATGTACTATCTATTCCATATATTTGATGAAACACTAAATAACATACAGTTTGACATTAAATCGCATACCCCCACTCAAAAAAAAAAAAAAACTGCCAAAAAATTCTTCTAATCCAAATTTCCTCCATTAACCTGAAAATATGTCTTCTATCTTTCCTATATTTAAACAGAGAGAGAGAGAGAGAGAGGGGGAATGTTTTAGATCTTCTAGTCCAACCCCCCACCCCCAAAAAAAAGGTGCGTTTGGGACTTGGGTTTCATTGTCCTTGTTTTGAATTTGTTAGCAGGGATAGGCAAAAGGACCAAATTGACAAGAATCTTGTCTATTTTTTTATTTTTATTTTATAAGTGATAAGGATCTGAAATTATAGGGTACCTATTGCTAAAATTAGAATCTCAGGGAATCAATAAAATCTACAAGAAGAAGCACATTAGTGGTCACGAGAGCACTTGAACAAACAATCACAAAAGCACTAATGTCAACTCAATAACAGACAGCTTCACACCACAAAAGATAAAATTATTTCATTACCTCCAAAAGTCACCATGAAATGCATTTCAAGTAATCAAAACAAATTTCCTATCACGATCCAAGAGCACAGGCAGTTTCCAGCATCCAGTCAATAAATGTTTCAAGCAAAGTTTAATATCATCCACCAGACATTTGACATTACTCAAATATATAGGAATATGCAGACAACATATGCACCAAAATTTTAATGTATAAATAGCAATACACCTATCCCACATTGGACCTGTGCTAAGGGTGGAATTTGGCTTCTGATATCTGGATTCTTGCATCTCTTTCTTTCCACCATGAAAGGTACCCACTGGTCAAAGGTAATGACTTCAGAAGGAAAATAGCTTGATTGGATGGCACAAGAAGGAGATTTTATAAAAATATTCACATAAATAAAAATTTAGCTAAAATTTAAACTATGATGAAATAATTTAGTATTAGCAGACACTGAAATAAGGCAGTATTTATTTTTCCATATAGCAAACAAATTTTGGCATATCTAGTGAATTAAATTCTAAATTATGTAAGGTTCAGTTCTGAACCCTTCCATCAGCTTCCAACCAAAACACAACTTAGTAAAAAATTCTGCTCAGACTTCGTAAGCAAGAAATGCTTGAAAATATGCAAAGCCTTTAAAGAAGAAACAACAAAATGATGAATGTGCAAATGGTTCCATGAAGTAAATTACACCCAAAAGTAAAAGTCCCTGAAGATCCTCTGAAAAAAGCTTAAGAAATGAGAATAATCGCATATTAACCATCAACAAAGAAAATGTTCTCACACGATTTCCTTGGCCAATGAAATTATTAACAGAAAGAAATATAGCAATGGGGCACAGACATAATACTACCTAATCATAAAAATCACTATTGCAGACATTGATAGTTAGAACATATGAGTACACTTCGAACTCGATTAGATGAACTGTGAATCTATTTTAATAATCACACCTTGGGGAAATTTCCATGCATACGGAAATTATGGATTAGGCAGATCAACTTTACAACTTATTACAAGGGAAGGAGCTCATATTATGGCATTGCTGCTCAGTTAAGCAACCAACATAATTAAATTTTTTTTAATATTCCTTTCAATGTTTCAAAATATAATCGTGGGAATACAAGAAGATTTTTCGAAACTCTTTCTTTATTGGTTAATTACACACGTACCCAGTTATAGTTTTGAACCAAGAACCTCACCCCTCTACCCATTTTTAGTGTATAGTATTATCTAAAATTTGATCCATACATTCAACCATGGAATGCTCAAAATTTCAAACAGGCAGCAACAAAAGTTCTGCACCTTAGGTCCCAATTAAATTCAACCATGTGGCTGAATTAATCAATGCATCACATCTTCTTAAAAGCCCAATCAAAGCAACTTATTCACAAAAATATACCTCATGAGAAACTAAAACAATAATACCAACAAGAAGAAATATTAATCTAATAAACCTTGCAATTGAATCTCAAACAAGCAAACTCATACCTTGCAATGCATTTAAATATCTATAAAATTTGTAAATGTGAAAGAAATTTGACATCTACTAATTACTTTCACAGATTTAAATTACCAAAAAGAGTTCAGTCAATCAAAAATAGAAAAGATAAAATCGAACAAAATTAGAAGATGTAAACTATTTGGTAACGGAGAAAACGAAGGAAAGCAAAAGAAAACTTTTGAGTAACTAAAGAGAGGAACCAAATCCAAGATTCGAAGCTTACCGATGAATGCTGGAGTGACCGGAAAGATATAACGTGAATATTTTAGCAAACAACTTAGAAATCTGGAGAGAGAGAACGACTAATAAGTCGGTGAATTCAATTGAGAACGAAAATATATTCGAGGATAGTTCTGTAATTAAGATTCAATATTTGAAATCCAAGGTTCAAAAAATTAAAAATGAAAGTTATTGGTATGGAAAATTTTATCATTTAAAATTTTAAATAAATAAATTATCACACCTATAGGATTTTGGGGGGGGGGGGGGGGGGCTAAATCTATAGATAGATAATATTAAAAATATTTTTTTTAAATTAAAAAATTAATTTTATTTTTTATTTTTTAATGGAAAATAATTTTTAACCAAAAAATAATTCAAGATAAGTGTTTATTCCAAAACATGTCCAAAATTTTATGTACACGTAGTGGTGGCTTTAGAAAATTTTTCTAGAGTAGTTATTAATTGACTTAAATTATACAAAATCTTATAAATAGAGAACTTAAACATATTGGCATTACAGATTATCAAAAAAAAAAAAAAAAATTAGCATTACAAAAAGAGCACCCAACATATACACAAATATATGAAGTTTTATAATATCCTTTTATTGAAAAGAAAATTCAGCTCAAATTTAATTTTGTTGTTGTAATATTTTTGTTGTATTTATAACATTACTCTATTAAAAAGAATTTTTCTTAATACTTTGTTTTTTATTATGTCCATTACTCTATTAACAATTTAACTAAGCTCAAATTTTTTGTTGTTGCATTTTTATTGTGTTAACAACATTATTTTTGTTGTTACTAACTTATTGGTCTTTGTAACCGTGTTTTTATTTATTAGTCTTTGTAATTGTCCAATTGCCTTTTAACTATTTTATTTAATAGCTAGCCATAACATTTTGCTTTGCTGTCATTTTTCTTGGGTAGTTTGGACTTTGGACACAAGATTCTACCAACTACAATGACTGTGCACAGCCTCAGCATCTTCTTTGTTTTATTTTCAAATTGTATATGCTGAGGGTCATTTCAATTTTGATCTAATAAAGTTCGTTATCCACTGTACATTTGTTAGAAATCTAGCTAACCAGCAACTAAACCATGGATTTAAAGAAAACATGAAGAAGATGAATTGTTAGGCTCAATCATGTTTTTTACTACAAGGAATAAGTAAGTGTAATATTTTATACATGTGCAGATCATCGTGATCCTTTAAGTCCTTGATTCACATGCGTGTCAGTCCCCAAGAGCATCCGCATTAGAAATTCTAATTCTATTCTATTATTATACCATCTCAAAAAGTCACTTTATCACTTATAACATACCATTTTACAATACCTCCAGCATCCCAAAACTCTATTATTTTACCATTTTATTAAAATATTATTTTTTAAGTGTAGAATGCAAACATAAAAAACATTTTTTTTATTCCTCCTCTCTCATTTTTTCATTCCTTCCTCTCTCTCTCTCTCTCTCTCTCCCGTCTCGCTTCTCTGTTACTGATCTGGGTTTGATTGTGCTCCGGTCTGTGCTCCGGTTGTGGATCGTGGATCTGTGCTTCGGCTGTGGGTTTTTGTTGGTTGTACTCTGGTGGGTTTTTGTTGGTTATGGGGGTCAGATTTGTGGGTTTGGTCGTGCTCGATGGCGTCGCCGTCAGTTTGGCCGTGGGTTGTGGGTGTCACCGTCGGCTTGGCCGTGGGTTGTGGGTCGTGGTTGTGGTGTTGGGTTTGGTCGTGGGTTGTGGTGCTGGGATTGGTCGGTGTCTGATCTGTGGTACTGGGTTGGCTGTGCTGTGGGTTGCTTCTGGTGAAGCTCGATGGAGAGACAGAGATGAGAGAGACAGAGGTAAAATATTAATATTTTTTTACAATTGTACTGTAGCACAATTGCAAAAAAATTTGCAATTGTTGGCTTTTACAATTCCAGATGCTGAGGTTTTTGGGCTTAAAATGTCATATTTTCTTTGCATTTGGCATTTGGCCTTCCTAGTGCGGATGCTCTTAAGTTAGGAAGATTGTTAAATTCTGTTTTCTGTTTTTGCTTAATCTCTCTTGCTCTGTTTCTAAAAGTCTATATAATAACAGCACCTTGATTTATTTTATTTCGGCTAACCAATACAATTACTCAGCAAGTTTCTTGCACAATGGCTCTTTTAAAAACATTTTTTGTTTCTCTAATGGCATCTGGTAGACAAGAATTGTTACCATCATTTATTGACAATTAGCCTAGAAGGGATACTGATTTTGCATCCAAGTATCTGATTTTGACAACAGGGTCGTACAAAGTGCAAACCATAACTAAGAATTTTCTCATTACCTTTAATACGCCTCAGTTGGAATATAAATGGCTAAAATCCAAGATCACATTAATACGTCCCTAATATCTATTTTACATTTGGAATCTTTATAATGCATACCAAAATAACCAATCAAACACGTATCATCTCAGTGCCCTGAAATCTGTGTTACCAAAAGCAATTTATTAGTAATTGCAATTAAAGTTCTAGTAGTACTCTATGCATTACGTAATCTGAAACAAACAATTTCCTTCAACAGCATAAATTTAATAGAATATAGTGTCTTATATAATTCATATCCTTTCTTGTCCTAGTCAGACTGTGGATGGCTTTAGGAAAGTGCAGTTCATCTTGATAACACTTGAGAGACCATGTGCATGGTTGGTCTAGATTCTGAATTAGCATTCAAGCATGCCATTGCCAACTTTATGATGAGTATCAATTGATTCTCAACCTCAGGAGTAGGAGGCAGAAGGCGTATGTCTAACAAATCATTCAACAATAAATTCTCTCCCACAGTTGAAGCAGATAGAATGGAGATGGTTTCACCAGGATGCCTTCCTTGAATCACTTCAATAGCCAAAACTCCAAAACTAAACACGTCGCACTTCTCAGTTATCCTCATTGTATAAGCAAGCTCTGCAAACAAACAGAATATCATGCCAATGTGTTCATATGATGTATATGTACTCTATATTGATTAAAAAATTAAGTCTATTACCTGGTGCAACATAACCATATGTGCCAGCAAATGAAGTCCAATTGGATGAGTCTTGGTTAAGAAGCTTAGCTGTGCCAAAGTCTGAAACATGAGCCTCGTACTCTGAATCCAGCAAAACATTTTTGCTTGATATGTCCCTGTGAACAATTGGTGGTGAGCAATCATGGTGCAAGTAAGATAAAGCGTGTGCCACACCTTTGATGATATTCACTCTCTTATTCCATTCCAATTCTTTAGCTCCTCCATCATCACTCAAAATTGTGGCCAAGCTACCCCTTTCAAGGTACTCGTAAATCAAAATTGAGAATCGTGAATGTGAACAAAAGCCGTGCAATTTTACAATATTTCGATGTCGGATTTCTGTTAATGCCCTTATCTCATTTAAAAAATCTTTTTGCTGTGCAATCTCGCCATCGCATAAGGATTGGAGTTTCTTCACTGCAACTATGTGTCCTGATGTTAGCTTGGCTTTATAGACTGTTCCACATCCTCCCTTTCCAATGCAAAACTTAGCATCAAAATCCTGGGTTGCGTCAATGATTTCTTGGTACATTGTTTTTCCATCAAAAGTTGATATTGTGAACACTTTGTCCTTGGCCTGGTTTGTCTGTAGATTTTGCCTTTTTCTTTTGAAGAAAATTCCGAGGAATATCAATACAAGTGAAAGTGTTCCCAGAAGAGGGAAAATGATAAAGAAAATGGATTTATGTCCCTTTTTTGAAATATGCCCTACCCTACAGGGTTGCAATCCCATAACATTTCCACAGAGCCCTTTATTACCTTGTAATGCTTCTATGTGAGCATCTTGAAATGCTTTGCTATTGGGAAGAGGACCCTTCAGCTCATTGTAGGATATGTTGATACAAGACAACCAACGCATCTTCTCAAAAGCAGCTGGAATAAAACCTGAGAGGTTATTGTGGGAGACATTCAACAGCTCCAAGCTCTTCATATTGCTGATTTGTGAGGGAATCTCTCCTTCGAGTGAGTTATGGCTCAAATCTAACTGAGACAAATGAATCAAATCACAAATCTGAACTGGAATGTCAAGGCTAAACTTGTTGTTACTCATATTCAAGTAGTGTAGCTTCCAAAGGTTCCCTATATTTCTTGGGATCAATTTGCCAAATCTATTAGTGGATAGATCCAAATATTCAAGATTTGTTAATGATCCAAGTTCTAAAGGTATACCACCAGAAAGTTTATTACCATTCAACGTCAGCCTTAGCAAAGAAGTCAACTTTCCAACTTCTTTTGGAAGCTCCCCAACCAATTGATTAGAAGAAAGATCAAGTGAATGGAGTTGAACGAAGTCTCCAATCTCATGTGGTATCCCACCAGTGATATTGTTCCCAGCAATTCGTAGGTCAGTTAGTTGTGCATACCTACTCCAATTTTGTGAGATTTCACCATAAAATCTATTATAACTTAGGTCCATGAACTTGAGGTTTTTGCAGACGCCAAAGTCTTCTTCAGATATATTTCCAAAGATTTGGTTTCTTTGAAGGCGGACTCTGATTAAGCTTGTGCAGTTTCTCAAGGTTTTGGGTATTGGACCTGTGAGATTGTTGTTGTTTGCAGCAAAGTATTGGAGAGACCCGTTTTGACATAAGTTCTGAGGCAAATAACCGGAGAATTGGTTGGTATCCAGCTGCAACTGACTCAACTTCAATAGATTTCCGATCTCTTGTGGAATGGGACCCGAAAGTTGGTTATCACCGAGGTATAAAAATTCTAAGTCCCTCAACTTACCCAAGGAATTTGGAACAGTACCATTCAACTGATTACCAGTCAGTTCAAGATCATTTATGGACTTTAAGTCTCCTAATTCTTCAGGAATGATGCCCGAAAATTGATTGTCATACATTTGTAAAACAGCTAGGTTGCTTAGAGCACCAAATGATGTGGGAATCGAACCAGAAAGATTATTTGTATGAAGGACTAAAGAGATGAGAGACTTCAAATTTCCTATTTCTGGGGGGACTGAGCCAGACAGCTGATTTTCAGACACATGTAACCAGGTTAGCTTCTCTATGTTTCCAATAGTAGATGGGATAACACCTGTTAGATTATTTTTTGACATGCCAAATTCAACTAAATTGGATAGGTTTCCAATCTCTGGAGGAATGAAACCAGAAAATTGATTATCAATGAGGAACAGATGAGCCAAGTTGCTTAATTTACCTAAAGATACAGGAATGGAACACGTAAAGAAGTTATTAGTGAGATACAAGCCAGTCAAGTAGCTCAAATTACCTAATGAAGCAGGAATGCAGCCATGGAGGTGGTTGGCATACAAAAAAATGAAAACGAGAGACTTTAACTGACCTATTTCCGGAGGAATCGAACCATTTAATTGATTATCATTAAGGTACAGTTCCTTAAGATCGGTGAGTAGGCCAATATGTGCTGGGATTTTCCCCGAAAAGTTATTAGAGGACAGATCAAGATATTTGAGATTGGAAAGGTACTTAATTCCAGTAGGAACTGTACCAAAGAGTTCATTCACGTAAAGATCAAGATATGCAAGATTGGGTAGAGACGAGAATGGAAATTCATGAAGCGTACCTTTCAAACTAGAGTGAGTAAGGTTTAATTTAATAACTCTTCCTGCTTTGTTGCATGAAATGCCGAACCAAGTACCGCATGCAGTGATGGAGCTTTTGTTTTGATTATTCGAAGAATTAGTTGCATCATTTGGAAGCAGAGTCCATGATGGCAGCTGGGATGACTGCGTTTCATTTTGAAGACTGGCTTTCCAATTGAGCAGGGCATTTATCTCTGCCTCTTCATTCATAGAAAGAGAAGCAACATCAAATGAGGAACGTAGCATGACCAACCCGACCAGATAAACCACGAAAAATACTTCTTTTAAGACAGACATTTCCATGGTATTTGTTTTACAAGTTGCAAACAGGTTCAAAACTCTATCTTAAGGTGTCTAAGCTACCCCCATTAAATTCTTGCACACTATCTATAGGTGTAAGATTTGGGTGTCTCAGGTAATCAATTTTCGTTGTTAAGGGGTGAGAGAAATATGTAATTATATTTTGTTTTTCATAAATGGAAAAATATTCCTTCTCCACTTGTGGAAAAGGTGTTTAGAATGGTTTACTTTGCCTTTTCTTTTGGGGGACAATCACGGTTTGCTAAACGGCATGTCACCATCAAAGTTAAAATTGAAGCCGCCAATCCATGTGAATGTGGAAATTAAGACAATCTCTTTAGTTATTACCTTCAATCAATGCATTGGAAATTGGATGCCTTTGAGCAAGGAAATGCAAACGAAAAAGGTCTAATAACTATTCCATATATCACGTCAATGTGGAAATAGACCCAACACAAATCAGTGCGTCGAATGCGTATGTCCAGTTTTACGGTTTCCTTGTAGTCAAGTTTCTTGCGCATGCGTTCCATTAACGCGAGTATTCTAGACTAGAGCCAGAGGAAAAAGAAAGTGACTCATAATCCTCTTAAATTCTTATTATCATTATGTAACTCTATTTTTAACAGTTTAAAATCCTATTCATTATTTAATATTAAATAAGTAATTTAGATCTTGTAATATCATTAGTACATAAAAAAAATATTTTTAGCTATAATTTAATATCTATTTATATTATTAATAACTAAGTGATGAAACTTGCACATTTATTTCAAGTCTTTTTTTTTCTTTTTTTTTTATTATAAAAAATAACTAATTTAAAGTCTGTGTTGGCAAAGATTAAGAACCCCCATGTATATAAAGTCATGCCAGGCATGAATACAAGCATTCAGAGACCCACCCACCCCACATGAGCATTATTCCATTGCGTAGTGCATACAGACTGAGTATAAATGTATGAAACTATTACTATGTTTTGTTTTATTTCTCTCGGTTGTTCCAAAAATCTCTAGAAGAACAGTGTTGAGCTGAAACAACCTTACCAATAGTTATCAGAATTTAGTGAGGGTGATAGGATAGTTTTGAACAAATGGAAGAGCTTTACAAGATTTACACAATGATATACTATCATTCAAAGTATAGCTTTTGAGTAAATCAAAGAAATTAATCTAAGAAAAAAGCATTTGAAGCTTGTCTAACGAGTTTCACAATATATATTGACAGAGATCTATGATTAACCCTTCCCATTTGTGTACAATCATTTTTAGGTAACCCCACACTAATACAATCACTCATAGCATAAACAGTCACACTCTAGTACCGTATAAAAGCATTTGAAATTACACCAATTATATATTCCAAATAGAACTTTATATTTTAATTTTTAAGTTAAATATGCAGATTTTTTTATTTATTATTTATTTACTTTACTTCATTTCTCATTCATTTTTGTTGAGATTCAATAATCCTTGTTCATTAAATTATTAGTTAGAGACTTGAAAATGCAATTCGGAGTACGCAAAAAGGCATGTCTCCTTCAAAGTTGAAATTATACCAATTCATGTGAACGTGGAAATTTAGAAATTTTCTTAGTTACTTTTAATAATGCATTGGTTGTTTTCCGCAAGGCAATAATATAATATATGCAAACGATTGTTGAGGGCCATTTTTGAGAAGTCATAGAGAAGGAGCCCAGCAACACAGACCGAAAAGAAGTTGGCAAAAAGATAGAAAAGAAGAACCATTAAGTCCAAGCGGCAGGAATAATGGATCACAGGTCCATAAAATAAATAAATGGCCTTGAGGAAGAAAATGGTCTCAAAAGAGCCCGGAAAGAGAGAAATAGCAAATAGCAAACCCATGGGCAGTGTATGATTTAGAAAAGTAAGAATGGGCCGCGGCAGGCCCAAAGCAATGCAAGCAAAGAGAGTAGGGGATTGATGGCAGGCCCATAAACCCCAAAGATGAGTATGAGGTAATTGGGCGGGAGAAGCCCAATGAAGTTAGTAGAAGCCCATGGGAACACAAAGTTAGGAAAAGGGCCGAGGAAGCCCAAGACAAGCAAATGGGCCGAGAATACCCAAGGGAAAACAAAAGGGACACAGGAGCCCATAAGTAAAAAAACTCATGGCCATGCTAAGCCACTGGGGAAAGAATAAGAGGCAAGCCTGAAGAGGCCTAACAGGATCAAGTCATTACAGTAGGAATGACAGAGTAGTATGGCAGGACATGATGACAATCAAGGAATAGGCTGAAAGAAATGTAAAGCCCAGTATCAAATAAAGCTCGGCCCCTAAGAGGAGTAGGGAATCGTAAAACAACCCGCATAAAAGGTCGAAGAATGGCGGTAAACTGTGCAAGCAAGCCTCCAGACCGCAGCAACGCATGAGCAACGGGCAGATTTTGGACATACATGAAAGGGAGGCACGCGCAAGATCTAGGCACCACCAGCCTATATCCAGCCAATATAGGACGTGGTGGGGTCATGGGTCAGAGGTAAGGGGGTATGGTTTGGCGGTGGGGAGAGGTGAAAAGACCTATTCTGCGATTCCTGCCCAAGCTCTTTTGGGGGGTACGTCCTGCTGGGATAACAGACCACCCAATTAAAGAAGCAAGGTTGAGAGGGAACCGCTAGGTGCATGCCATAAGGGATAGAGAGAGAGAGTACCCACACCGTGGCAAGAAAGGGTGCCACGGCAGACTAATAAATAAAACAGCCTTCCTTTGTCTGGAAGTGGGGAGTGGCACACAGACGAACCAGTGGTGGTCGGCAAGTACACCCAGACCAGACAAAGGTGGTTAAGGGGTAAAATAGTAAAATCTGGTCACGGCAGGCACTATAAGAAGACCCTTGCTGTGCCCAGAAAAAAGGGCGAGAATCGGAGGGGAAGAATCACGAAATAGAAAACGAAAGTAAAAACAAAAGAAAGAAAAGATAAAAGGAAAACTAAAAAACAAAGAAAGAAGAAGAGAAAAAACAGAAAGAGTTAATCCGGTGGGCATGCACCAGTAAGCCAATTTCCTCTCTCCCTCTCAAAATCCTGCTCTCTTCCAAAAGTAGAAGGATTTCTTTGGGCACGAACCATTTAGATCTGTTTCCCTCAAAGCCATTAATCTCCACGGCAGGATTTTCCTTGGGAGATTATCTGCGTTGAGAAGATGCGCTCTTCCCTCTTTGGTTTTGCTCCTACGGACCAGACTTGACTTGATTTCTGTCTCTTTTGATTAACCCATATTACCATTTATTCTCTTTACTTTCTTTGTAAAAGTCATTGTTATTACTGTGATTATGTTTCATGAATAGGGATTATTTGGTCATTTTCTATTAAATAGTCAGAATACTCTGTTTTGTTGTTGTTATTATATCTGCCTGTCATGACTCATTTGAAACAGCTCTGCCTGCCATAAGCACACTCCTGGCAGACGAGGCATAGTTTGTGCACAAGCCGGCCCAAATTGAGTTGCAGTTGGACCGGTCTCAACTTCCCTTACTCAGAATACTTGGGCCTATTACCGTAAGAGACAGCCTAGCCCAACATAATAAAAACGGCCCCTACAACGATATAGCTCTAACTAATCCATATCATGTCAATGTGGAATTAGACTCATTAGAGTTCTAACAACTTTAAATTCATGTGTTAAATGCTAAGTCCAATTTTGCGTTTACCTTTTAAGTCTTTCACGTGCATTCGTTCTTTAGTATGCAAGTATTCCATTGTGATGCGAAACTATGTGAGGCACATGTTTTTATATATTATTGGCACAAAGGGAATGGATTGAGAATTCATAGTGTGACCCTTTCGTATAGTTTAGCAATTCGTTCACCTTGTCACTTCCTCAATTCCTATTGAAAATTAAGGAAACAAAACACTTATAAATTATAATAAGGACTCTTTCTCCTGATCATTGCAGTTTTTTATACATAAACTCTAAATTCTTCTTGTTTAAATAAAAAAGAAAAATTCATTTAAATCATTTTTATTTTATATAAAAAAAAAATTGATAATTGGGATGGAGAATTTGAACTCTTGAACATCTTTTTTAGAAACACCAAAAAATGCCATTAGAAAGTGCTTGTTGAACTATAATGTTCTTGACATTTAGAAAAAAAAAATTAAATTAAATACTCAAAATAAATTATATATGCTTTATTAGCAAGGAAGTCAATACCGTACCGGATGCTGTACCGGTTTGGCCAGCGGTACGATATATTTCGGATACCGGTCAATACCGGTGTACCGTTTTGGGTTTACCGCTATTTTTTATATTTATAAATAAATAAATATATATATATATGTATGTATGTGTGTGTGTGTGTATATATATATATTATAATAAATATAAAAGTTTACCATGAAACATTTCCTCAATTCAGAACTAATTATTCATGGTTTTAGACTTTAGTATCAATTAAAAGAAAAAAAAAACACAATATAAAAAATAGAAAGCTTAAAAGTTACCATTGCATACTAAGAAAATAAATAATACTAATAAGTTAATGCAAATAAGTTACCATTCTGCCCTAACAAAAATTCAAAAATTACAAAACTTAAAAAAAAAAAAAAAAAAAAAAAAAAAAAAAAAAAAAAACTTTTTCTGTACCGGTCGGTATTGCCCGAAATTGGCCGGTACGGCCGGTATTTTTTCCGATACGAAACAGGGGGTTATACGTACCGAATTGCTGGCCGGTACGGTATATTCCGGCCGTACCGGCCGGTACAGTACGGAATTGACTCCCCTGTTTATTAGTGTACACTAGTTTTGCATAGATTATGCTTTATTAGTGTACTTTACTTTTTAATCTTATTTTTCACAGGAAATTTTTTTTTTTTTTTTTTTAATTAAGCATAGAATAGATATATATATATTAGGTTGCATTTTATAAATTTCTCTCTTTTAATTTTAGATATAATGGAGTTATTATTGAAGTTTTTCTGAACTTACACCAACTATAGGATGGGATAATAATTATCTTTTCCAATCACAATAATTAGTATCTATACTTAACTGCTTTTGAATGAACTTTTTGTTGAATATTTTGTTCTTTTGTGGTTGTTTGGGAAAATTATTAGGTACTCTCGGAGTACCATAAATGCATATTTTTCCCTCTCGCATAAATGGTGAGTCTCATAATTAATTTAATTAGTAGGATCCATCGTTCATGTGAAAAGAGAAATACGCATTTATAATACTCTGAGAGTACACAATAATTTCCCCGTTGTTTGTCCTAATGTTATTGTTGTTTTGCCTTGAATTAGTGTAATTTTCTTTCCGCCATTGACTTGACTCACAATTCTCCAAAGTACCACCTTTACAGCTTACTCCCCATAATATTTGTCCGACATTGATTGGATTTCTGAGGTTAATTAGGAGTGAATTGGACTTAAAATGAAAGAGAAAGTAGAATTTCTGAGGTTGCTACCTTTACCAGCGGCCACAGGACGTGGTAAATGTTATTATAGGGAACAATACAAGGCTAGAATTTGTCGCACTTAATAATAACCTGTTCACGGGTCCTTTTCATCAGTGGCCAAAGATAAGACTTCTTAACTTATTCAAAAATGCTTTCCAAGCTTATCACCCATTCTCAATTGGTAATATGAGTCTCTTGGGCATGCTGAACCTGTCTTTAAACAACTTTTCAACAGAAGTACCAAAGGAATTGCTAACAGGTTGCAGATTTTAGACTTGTCTAATAATAAATTCAGTGGACATCTGTTGTTTGAGTGGCACAATTCCAACTCAACTTTGTCAATTGATCTTAATAAACTTAATGGATCTCTCCAGCAACTTCCTCTCATCAAATCACTTATTCCAACTTCCTGGAATTCACCAGGACATTATTAATACGCCATTTCTAGAAATTGATGCTTATAACTATGATCAATACACTATTATCGCTTTTTTTGAATTTTTGGTGATATTTTTTTTTATATGATAATTATAATCAATACACTATTATCTCTTTTATAAGTTAAATTCATTTCAAAAGTTGAAAGAAATATTATTGTGGTTTAAAGCCTAATAAAAACCATTATTGTTATCATTGAAAAGTAAAATGAAAAAAAAAAAAAGATTTCAAAATTTTTATGTAATAATTTATTCTCCTTTGTAAAATTTTTGTATAAGTAATCAAATTTGGGGATAATTACATAATAATAGAAATTTACATAAATTTTATTTTGCATCTCTGTAACTACCAAAAGTTGGTTTTATTTACAAGTGGAAATTTGAATCTGAAAAAAGAAATATCTAAAACCAGTTTATTCGTCATGTAAGAAACAATAAAAAAAAAAATTAAAAAAAAAAAAAAAAAAACCTTAACGATTAGAAAAAATGATAGATATTATATATTTTTGAGTTTTCTTACAAAAAATATATAACTCATTGTAAAGTGGTGGGCCTGGATTGGGATGTTGGACAGCTTCCTGTCGTACTAAGCCTGAGTTGTTTCTGGGTGAGAGAGTCAGGACCGGCCCAATTGGAGCACATCTTGGCCCGCTTGTGCGCAAATCACACCACGTTTGCCGAAGTCTGTTTATAAACTCACAGCAGGCACAGTCATTGTTAAGAGGTTATGGCAGGTAGACATAATATGGATAACATAAAGAAAGTACAGCCACTATTTCTGCCACAATAAGTAAGGCAAATAACTTAAAAGGCATCACTTTTAAAGAATAAAACTTAAACAAAGGGTTAGAGTGAGATTAGTAAAGTTAAAAGAATGAGTCTGCCGCACCAACTATTACCGCGGGACTCTAACCAGGGAAGGGAAAACTGCTCCCTCAACGCAAGTAACTTCTCAACGCAAGTAACTTCAAAGGAGAAATTAATTGCTTTGAGAGGCCAGCCCCAAATGGTATGTGCCCGGGAATAAGTCGTTTTTCCTCCAATGGAGAGCAAGACTATTGAAAGAGAGAGGGGGTTAACCCATTTGGGTGCATGCCTGCCATAAAACACTCTGTTTTCTTTTCTTCTTCTTTCTCTGTTATTTTATTTTATCTTTTCTCTCTGTTTTCTTTCTTAGAACTCTTTTCTTTTCTTGATTCCTCCTCCCTTTTTTGTACACAGCCACGGGTCCCTTATATAGAGCCTGCCGTGACCGATTTTACTGTTCTAGCCCCTTAATGGCCCTAGTCTAATATGGGAGTCTTTCGCCGACCACTTACCGCGAGTCAATGGTTCTGACTACCACCATTGACCTGTGGCTTTCAGACAACGAAGGTTCATTCTCTACTCGTCTAGTGTGTACCCTCTCCCTCTCGGTCTCTCATGGCATGCACCCAATAGTTCTTACCCACCCTTGCCTCTTTTGGGTGTCATGTCATCCCAGCAGAACTGTGCCCACCGAAAGAGCCTGGGCAAGAAACACAAAAATGGGTTTCCACTCCTCTCTCCACCGTCAGACCGTGCCCTCACCCATGACGTCACCCTTTCCCATAGCGGCTGGGTATAGGCTGGTAATGCCTGGGTCGTACGCATGCTTTACCTTCTTGATGTTTCATACATTTGCCGAGGTCTGAGAATGGGTGCGCATATCCTGCCGTGCGCTTTTTGACCTTTTCTGGTGTGGATTGTATCTTCGGCAGGCCAATGTTTATGACTTGTCCCTTTCTTTGGAGGGTTGAGCTTTGTTGGATCATTGAGCCTCCCTTTGGTTTGGGTGTTTGTTTCGTGGCTTGGCATCTCCTGCCATACCAGATTATTATTCCTGCTACTTATCTCAATCCTGCCGGGCCCTTTTGGGCCTGTCGTGTGTTTTTCTTCTCAGTAACCCAGTATACTTACTGGGTCTCTTCTTTCAGTTTTTTACGGGCTCCAATGTCCCTTTTTTTGTGGGCATCCCTGGCCCATTTTAGTTTCGTTTCACCCATGGGCTTTTGCTAACTCATCTTGGGCTTCCTCGGCCCAATTACTCTATACTTCATCCTTTGGGCTCATGGGTTCTCCATTAGCCTCTTACTCTCTTTGTTTTCATTGCATTGGGCCTGCTATGACCCATTCTTACTTTTCTTCATACTTCCCATGGGTTTGTTTCTTTTCTCTTTCCGGGCTTACTCAAGCACGTTTGCTTCTTCTGGACCCATCTCATGGACCCGTGAGCCATTCATTCCTGTCATGACTTCTATCTGCTGTTTCTTTTGGTCTGCCCATGTTGTTGGGCCTTTTGTCTTGCCGGGCTTTGTCAAAAAATGAGCCTCAACATTTAGCCCCTTGAGCATATGAAATGCTCCAGCGGTTTATATACGAATAAAAGACTATTCTTGTCTTCTTTTGTCTTTTTCTTCTTCTTTTCCTTCGCGGGCTTTTTTCGAACAATGATCCTCAACTCACGTGTATATTATTTATCTCTCTTTTTTTTTTCTTTTTTTCTTTTTTTGCCACAAACTGTGTTGCTTCTTCGAATTTCCCAGTTTGGCAGTTATTTTGAAGAGCAGCGTTGCTTCATTAATTTCATTCCCCATTCGGCGGCTGACCCATCACCTCCCTTCACTTCAGTTTTAATGATGGGGGCATTTAAAGGAGTCTCTTTCCTCTTTCCAACCACTTCTTCTCTTTCTCATACAAGTGCCTTTTTCGTTTTCTTTTTTCCACCATGCTCTTCCTTTCAAACACTTCCCTTTACTTATTCTGATCCGTCATGTCGCCGATAAAAAGCCATGCCTCCTCACGCCATAAAGGAAAGGGGGTTGCTTCCGATCCTCCCTCTGTTCACGATGAGAATGAGGAGGTTGAGTATTCTGAACCGAATTCTTCTGACGAGGAGGAGGCACACCGCCCTTCTGATGAAGAGGTTGTTCCGTTAATAGATCCTTGGTATGACATCCATACCCATTTCCCAAAGGTTCTTGTCGATTACACTCCGCTGGCGCCAGGCCGGGTGTGGCTTGCTCTCTGTCGCCGTAGCACTGAGGCTCCTTGGGCACCGTTGCCTTCTTTGATTCCCGATATCGTCATCCGCTAGGGTATTTCGCTCCCCGTCCCCATTCACTTTGAGTTTGGGTCGGGCCAAGCCTTGGGTTGGAAAGAATGGGTAGACCGAGAGTTATCGGATGTAGATTTCATGGGTCTGCTACGGCGGGCCGGTGTGTTGCAGACCGTCATTTTGTCTCGTTGTTTGTCTAACTACAGGGACCTCTTCAATCTTCGCCATTTGGTCCGCCGGTGGTGCACTGCCACCCACACTTTCTTTCTCTCTTGTGGTGAGATCACCGTGACATTGGAGGATGTGGCGAACCAACTCCTTTTGCCCATTCTTGGTAACGTTGACCCGGGTACCCTGGAACTCTCTTCGGAGGAAGTGGCCGTGGAGGCCGAGTTGAGAAAGGAATGGCTAAGAACGCCAAGCTATCACATTGGGTCAGTTCTTCTTCCAAGTTTTCCGACACTACTCACCGTGCGGCTTTCATTTCCTTTTGGCTCTGTAAGTTTGTGTTTGGTTCGCGTCCTTATTATGCCATTAAACCTTTGTTTTTTTGTTTGGCTATCAAGATTGCTGCTGGGGTAAGTTTTCCATTAGCCCCCATGTTTCTGGGACACTTGTATGTACAGTTGGACATCCTGCGAACTGATGAGGACCAGGCAAGATCCTGCCATATAGTTACCTCCTCCGTTCATAGCACTATTCTGTAGCATCTGTTGTATGAACGCTGTGCAAAACACTTGACTAAGTGCAGACCTGCTCGCTTTGCAAAAGAGAAGTATATTTCCTGTCCGACGGTTATTACCGATTTTTGTGGCAGGTTTGAGTCTGAGTTTCCTTTGGCTTTTCGTTGGTCTGGCTTGAAGCCTATTTACCATCCTGTTGTTGAGTTCTTTGATAAGGGTGTTGGATTTTCTTGGCGAGCGTATAGACATTTGGGTGCAAGTTACACTTGTGGGGATTCTGTTATGGGTCAGTTTGCGGATACTATTGGTACTACTCATCCCCTGACTGATTTTGACGAGAGGGGGATCACATACTTGACAACCACTAATGCTGGGTGGTTGCCTTATCTGGCTGATGAGGGGGTCCGGTTTGTGTATTATCCTGCCAACCGAGTAAGAAGGCAGTTTGGGTTGGACCAAGATATTCCAGATGATCTCTCTTTTCTTGCGGAGTCTCCTACTTTTGCCAGGCCATTTCTGCGGCTTACTGCTTTTGACTTTTAGAGGCAACACTTTACTGCAGTCACTGTCCCTAGCTCCTCAAGGGAAGGTATTTGCACTCCTCCTATGCATGAATATTGGCGGGCTGTAATGACCTCTTTTGAGCAAGCTCTATTGGGCAGCCGTGGTTTCTCTTTGATTCCTCCTGACGGCCTTGGCATGGTTGTTTCTGCCAACCCCCGACTATTGCTTCCTTCTAAGTCCGTGTTAGCATACGTTAATAAACAGGGCCGGTCTTCCCTTCTTGAATGGGATGTAGAGGCTAAAGGATGGCGTTGGCTTGCGGGTGACTAGCCTCCGGGTTGGGATAGGAAGGTGAAAGTCCTGAACCCTCCTACATTGGGCAAGGAAGGTTCTGTCAAACCCAAGTCTGCCAAGAAAAAAGGTGAGGCAGTGTCTTCTGGGAGTGATCTGCCTCCCATGGGCCACATAGTTCTAAAGGGCTCTCCTCCTTCTAAAGCCCGTACCTTTTCCAGCACACGTTCTACCGCCGGCAAGCCCAAGCATACCATTTCGCAGTCATCCACAGATGCTCCTCCTTCTAGCAGGACACGAGGTAGCAAAAGAAAGACATCTCCTCCTCCTGCCCCTGCCACTGAACGGAGAGTATGTTGTCTCTAATTCTCTTTAGTCTTTTCTATATTTGTTTCTGGGTTTTCCTGCAACTAACACTTGTGCATGCTGACCCCATCTCTTTTGCAGTCTAAGCATAGAGAGGATGCATCTGCCACTCATCCTATACTTCTTGATGAACCAGAACTTGCAGTATTATATATTTTTTTTGCATTCTTCTGTCACATGCCTTTAGTTGTGTCTTTTCCTCCTTTCTGCGTTACTGTCTAACTACGGTTTTCTTAGTCTTTTTCTCTTGCTCTTATCTTGCATGATTAGCCTGAGCCCCTTTCCATATATCATCCTATAGCTGAAGAGATTTCTGCTGAGACCCCTGTCCTTCCTACTGAGCTGGTGCCTATGGAGGGCACTTATACTGAGGGGATTAAGGAGGCTACTCCCATTCCTGCCGAGACACCCACTTCTCAAGAAGGGGCCACTCCCCCTGCTGTTCAGACTGGGGTTGCCTCACCTGCCACCCCCTTTATCATTTCCACCAGCAATCCCTTTGCAGCCCTTTCTCAAGTTGTGAAGGAGGGTTCTTCCTTGGTAGTTACCCCTTCTTCCATCCCCAATTCTGCCACTCATGGGCCTGTTGCAGACTTGTCTTCTGAGGAGTCTGAGGAAGAGGAGAGTGGGGCTGAGTTGGTGGGTATGTGCCTCTTCCTTCCTCCTTTTTGTTTTCTTGCTTATGCCATTCTCCTACTGCCGCTTCCCTCATTTAACGCATTCACGTTCTTAATTGCAGAGACCTTCGAAGAACCAGAGGTTGCAGCAACTGCAGAGCTACTGACATCCACTCCTCCTGCTGTTCCTACCGTGCCTGTTTCTGCCATTCCTATTTCTGCTTCTACCACAGCACCAGTCTCTGCTTCAGCAGCAACTCCTGCCACTCCTATCTTTATAGTTCCTGGTAAGTTTTCTCACCTTTTTCCCTTACTACCTTCTCGCCAGTTTATTGCTTCCACACCGTAAATACTCATGTTGCGTTTCCTACCTCTCGTTAGGTTTGCTTCCCACTATCCCTTCTCAGTTTGAGGAAAGGAGTAGTTCTGCCGCAGTTTCAGACCCTGTGAGTGAAGTTGCAACTTTCTTTATCCGTTTTGATCAGCTTGAGACGAATGATCTTGGCCCGGCAGATTTCTAGGGAGCAGGTTCTCCTTATGTGGACTTTCATGGCTTCCGAGTTCCCAGTGAGTGTGTTTCTCACTTAGAGGAAATTTACAGCAGCCGTGGTGACTTCATGCAGGGGTTCCGTTTGGGTCATTCTGCCAGCGAACATTTCTTGAAGATGCTGGGGAGCGTGCTGAACGATATCGAGCACAGCTTTATTGATTTTGTTTCTTCTGAGAGGATTCTACAGTGGAGAGCTGCAGTTTAGGAGCTAGTCAGTGTGGGTTTTGCTGTGGAGTTCCTTTTAGACCATCTCCGTGAGATTGCCCGAGCCTTCTTTATGAGGAAGGTTTAGCCTGCTGTGGATGCCATGGACGCACTGATTGAGACTTTGAAGAAAGAGATAGCGAACGTAGAGGGCCGTCGCAAGCACTTGATTGCCAGTATTGGTGGGACTGACCGTTTTAGAGACCAGTCTTTGCTTTCAAGACTTCATTGATGATGGCAGGATTTTTTTTTTTGTCTTTGTTTTCTCTTTTTTTTTTTTTTTTATCTCTTTGGCCAGCACACTTCATTATGGTTTTCTAGAACACTTAGTTTGGCAAGACTGATACAATTTGGGTTTGTAACCTAATTAGTCACCTTTTGCTACTGTTTATGTCATGGAATGCTTTTATAATACTTTGCATATTTTCATTGCATAATTCATGAAAACATGTTATTAACTTGTCTTGTGACATGGTCACTTGGAGGAAAGGGAACAAACTAAACTTGGAATTTGTTGAACACAGCATAGAAGGAGGGTAATCACTTGATCTTAACTTTAAGCATAGTAACGCTTCAACCATTTCCCATTGATGGGATCCATCAAATTCTTGCCATCCATCTGAGTCAGTCGGTAGTATCCACTTGGGTGGGCTTCTCTCACCACGAGGGGTCCTTCCTATTTTGGTGCAAACTTGGATGGTCCTGCCATACCTCGTCTGACATAGTCCGCCACCTTTAACACAAGTTGTCCTTCTGCGAACACTCTTTCTTTAGTGATCTTGTCATAGGCTTCTGCCATTTATTGCCTATATCTGTGGCCACGTTCTTGGGCTTCTTCCATTTTTTCGTCAAGTCCTTCTAAATCTTCACACCTTTCTACCACAAAGACTTCCTCTTCTTTTTCCTTCCCCTGTATCTGCATGACTCTCAGTGATGGGATTATCACTTCTGCAGGGCTCACAACCTCTGTTCCGTATACTAGAGAAAAATGTGAAAATCTTGTGGCAGACTTTGGTGATTTTCGGTAAGCCTAAAGGGCGTCTGGCAGGTGCATTGCCCATCCTCCCGTATACTCTTGACTCATCTTACTGATGATCTTTATGAGAACTTTGTTAGTTGCCTCTGCTTGCCCATTTCCTTGGGGATAATATGGTGACGAACGATGATGCTTAACTTGGTAAAACTCCAACATCTTCCTCACTTCGCTATTGACAAATGGCATACCATTGTCACTGATGATTCTGTGGGGCACCCCAAACCTTACAATTATATTCTCCTTGATGAAGTTCGCCACTACTCCTCCTGTGGCCTTGCGAAGCAGTACTGCCTCTCCCCATTTGGTGAAGTATTCAGTGGCTACCAAAATCCATATATATCCACGAGACAGAGGGTTGATTGGTCCTACCAAGTCCAGTCCCCAAGTGTGAAAGGGCCATGGAGTAACCATACTATGCAAGCTTTGCAGGTGGGTATGAATGAGATTAGCCTGCATTTGACAGCTGTGGCATTTTTTCACAAGTTCTGCTGCATCCTTCTTCATGGTAGGCCAGTAATATCCCTTTTACAGCAGACACCTGTATAGCTTCTTCTTCCCTTGGTGTTCCCCACATTCCCCTGAGTGTACGTCTCTTATTATTTCCTTTGATTCCTCGGGGCCCAAACATCTTAATGGGTCCCCATCATATCCTTTCTTGAAAAGGACTTCCTCATGCAGGAAATAACGTGTTGCCAATCTTTTGAGTTTATAACTCTCGGAATGCTTCTGTGGCAGGATGCCTTCTGTTAGGTACAGTTTGAATGGGCTTCTCCAGTCTTCACTAGTCAATACAGCATAACTTTCTCCCCTGTCTGCCGCAAGCTGACAGGTCCCACACTGGGTTTGAATTTGGTCTGCATCTTTGCCCATACTTGGCCAATAAAAGTCTGTCCTTTAGAGTCTGCGGTAGAGGCTAATTTCTCCGCAGGATCCACAGGTCCTGTCGTGCATTTCTTTTAACTTTCTCTGGGCTTCTTCCTACCCCACACACCTGGACAAGACCCCTCCTGGCATCCTGCAGTACAATTCTCCTCTTACCAGAGCATAGTCTTTTAACACTTTTAATTCTGCGGCATCCTCGTCCTTCATCAAAGCTTCACTTATGGGGAACCGCCAATCTTTCTCATCCTGTTTTTCCTAGAACCTTTCCTTCAAGGTTTCGATGATAGACTCTCTTCTTTTACTGATTTCTACCGTGGCACTGTCTCCTTCAAAAGTTATCTGCGAGCCCAATGCAGCTAATGCATCTGCGAATCGGTTTTCATTCCTTGGGGCATGTTTTATTTCAAAGGTAGAGAACTTTTCCTCCATCTTCTTGGCCATTGCTTTGTACGGAGCTAAGTTGGGTTCCTTTAGGGAGAAACTTCCTTTGGCCTGGCAGACCACTAGGTTCGAATCACCCAGTACCCTCAAATGTTTGACTCCCATTTCGAGAGCCGTAGCTAGCCTAGTTAAATAGGCCCCATATTCGGCTGTATTGTTTGAACAGGAGAATTCTAGTTTAAATGATAGCGCCACTGCCTTGTCTTCTTCATGATACAAGACTATTCCCACCCCTCCGGACTGGGTAGTGGAAGACCCATCAAATTTCATTATCCATTGTTCTCTGATCTCTTCTGCCACGGCTACTTCCCTTGGAACTTCATCATCCAGCAGGAATTCTTCTTCTCCCGGAAACTGTGCCAACAAATCCGCTATCGCTTGACTTTTCACCGCCCTGGGTGTCTCCATTCTCAAGGCGTACTGTGATAACTGCAACAACCATTGGGATAGTCTGCCAGAGAGGATTGGTTGTTGCAACAAAGCTTTGATAGCGTGGGACTTGGTCATCAGCCATACTTCATAAGCTAAGAAATAATGGCGCAATCTCTGGGAGGCATACACAATGGCTAGGCACGCCCTCTCTGCTCTTGGATAGCGAGTTTTCGCATCTTTTAGAGCGCGGCTGATGTAGTATACTGGTTGTTCCATGCCAATTTCATCTTCTTGGGCGATCAGCACCCCTACGGCATATGAGCTAGTGGCCAGGTAAAGCAACAATGGCTTTTTGCGGACTGGGGCTTGCACGGTGAGGAGGTTCATCATGATCTGCTGTAGTCTTTTGAAGGCTGCCTGCTGTGCTTCTCTCCAGTCAAAGCTTTCCCCTTTCTTGAGCAGTCTGGTGAAGGCAAAAGTGATTGATGGCAATCTAGGGATAAATCTCTGAATGTATGAGACTTTTCCTAAGAAACTCTTTAACTCTTTCACTGTGGCTGGCGGCTTCATAGTTGCTATGGCCGTGGCCTTGGCAGGATTCACATCTATTCCCCTGCTATGAACCAAGAAGCCCAAATTTTTTTCCAAGGACACCCCAAATGCACACTTGAGGGGATTCATTCTCAACTTGAAGGCTCTGCACCTTTCAAACACCTGTTTCAACGTATAGAAGTGTTCATCTCTTTTCTTTGACTTCACCACTATGTCATTCACATAGTCCTCTAATTCCTTATGCATCATATCATGAAATATGGCTGTCATTGTCCGTTGGTAAGTCGCACCTGCGTTTTTCAACCCGCATGGCATTACCGTATAGTAAAAATTGCCTATGGGTGTTCTGAAGGCAGTTTTCTCCGCATCCCTTGGTGCCATCCTGATTTGATTATACCCGCTGAATCCATCTATGAATGAGAACATAGCACTTCCTGCCGTAGAGTCTATCAACAAGTCCATGTTTGGCAATGGGAACTTATCCTTTGGGTAGGCCCTGTTGAGATTTCTGAAGTCCACACAACACTTTATCTGCCCGTTCTTCTTCTTTACTAGTACTATATTGGATAGCCAGCGTGGGTGTTAGATGGGTTTAATAAATCCTGCGGCTAACAATTTCTGCACCTCTTTGACTATTTGCCCTTCTATTTCTGTGTGGAATACCCTGGCAAGCTGAGTTACTGGCTTAGCTCCTGGGTCAACGTTTAGTGTGTGCACTACTAACCCTGGATCAAGTCTTGGCATTTCACTGTAGTCTCATGCGAAAACATCTTTGAACTCTTTTAACAATTATACCCACTCTGACTTTTCCCCTTCCGTCAAACTTGAACTAACTGAAATAGGTCTTGGTTCCTATGAGTCAGACCCTAGGTTGACCTCCTCCAATTCTTCTTCTGTCATAACCTGAGGGTCCTTTTCTGCCATAGTTTTTTCATGATTTTCTTCACTACTTTTCTCTTCCAAACTATCTTGAATTGCGCAACACACTAGACTCCTGTGCTACCACTCTCGCTTGGGGCCCGCTTGTGTCTAACTCGTGGGCCCCGCACACCTTCATAACTTGTAAATAATTCTGCCATTAGTACTTCGGATTCTAACGCATTGCGGTGCGTCTACTGTTCCGGCGGGTGCTGCCTTTCTTTTCTTCTTTCGAGCTAACAACTCCCTCAGATTGGGCTCTGGATCGCTTTGAATGTCTTCCCACCTAGGTACAAAGGTACCAAGTGGCCTTGCTAATGAACTTTCTCCGGATGGTGCCCATTGGTCATAGAACATAGTTTCCACGAGATGGGCTTTTGCTTGCTCAAATGGCAACTGGTTCGCCATTATGCGTATCATCTTACCATTTAACCTTCCTTTTACACACTGGTGATAGGTGGATGGGACTAACCGGTGCTTGTGCAACCAGGGTCTCCCTAGTAGTACATGGTATGAGACTTCTGTCTTTATTACATGGAATCGAGCCAGGGAAGCTATAGGGCCTACTTTTAACCATAGCTGAATGTGTCATGCGGTATACTCTCCCCTTTTGCCAAAGCCTGTTACCTCCATTGGGCACCCATGGATTTTTCTTTCCGAAATTCCCGTCGCTTGTAAAGTGCTTAATGGGATGAGATTCACAGAGGCGCCTATGTCCACCAAGGCCCTCTTTATGGGGATTTGATTTATAGATGCTGCTAATTAAAGTGGCCTCCTGTGGTCCAGATATCCCACTTCCATGTCCTCATTGCTGAAGGTGATCTCACTTGATTCTTGTAAGAGGGCTCTGTCCTCTGTACTTTCTGCGGTCAGACACTCTACCCCTGCTCCGGAGGCGATACTTACCAAAGCCTCCGTGGCTACCTTTCATTCTCTCATAGTGAACCCTAATTGGTCGAACAAATTCTTGTACTTGGTACTTTGCTGTAAAGTGGTGAGAGCCATGGCAGGCAGAGCTAGGCTCTCCTCTTCATCCCTTCCTGGGTCTGCACAGATCACGACCACTGCTACACCCTTTCCTTTGTGGTTTGGGAGTGGGTTTCTTTGAACTTCTGACTGGGACAACTCCAGGGTCCCTTCCTTAATCCTGCGGTGTATCAGTCTACGAAGCGCCCAACATTCTGCAGTAGGATGTTGTACATAGTTGTGTAAGCAGCAGAAGCGTGGGTCCCTTCGTTCTTCCTCCGTGGGCTCTTTCGAGACCTGATTGGGTTTAAAGACCCCACCTGCTATCCATTTATCTAGCAGCACGTCTAGTTCCTTTGGAGTGCACGGTATGGGTGGGGCAGTATCATATTCCCTCCCCTCTGTCTTCCTTCTTCGCTCGCCAGTGGTCACCGTCATTGCCTGTGGAGCATTTCTTTTGTCAGTGCTTGGCTTTACTGACTGGGCTGTCTTTCTGGCCTTTTGTAACAACTGTGCAAACTGGGAGATGTCCAGGTTTTCTAGGACTGCTCTGTATTCCCGTATCATGTTAGTCATACACATTTCTACCAAGGTTCTTTCTTCACAATGGTCATAGCAGTCAAGTGCTATGTCCCTGAATCTTTTTATGTATTCCATCAGATCTTCGCCGCTCCTTTGCTTGGTTGCTTGCAAGGTCATAAGCGTTACTGTTTCCTCTCCGTGAAAGTACTTAGTACAAAACACATCCACCATGTCGTCCCAAGTCGGGATGGATCCTGGCATTAGGCCAATGTACCAGGTATATGCTCGGTCACATAGTGATTTAGAAAATTTTCGTAGACACAAGTCCTCGTCTGCCGCGTAGGGACCAAGGGTATCTATGAACTTACTTACGTGCTCAACAGCAATTCCTCTCCCGCCATCATACTGGGCAAAAGCCCGTGGCTCGTACCTTTCAGGGTATGGCTTGCTGAGCACTTTTAATGGGTACGGGGGTCTGCGTGCATAAAACCTTTCTTTAGGTGCTCTAGCCCTCTCTTGCTCGAGGAGAGTTGCTACTTCTGCCATGGTGATGAAGCGTTGCTCTGTATTCTGAGGGACCGGTGTTTCCTCCTTGTCTGTCGCGTGCTTTGGGACATGCTGGCTTCCCTTCTCTTTCGTCTTGTCTGCCTTCAGCTGACGGATTTCTTCCATCATTTGTTGCTGAGAATGTTGTAGTGATTGCAGCATTTCAATGAAAGTGTTGGTATTGTCTGCGGGATCCCTTGGTGGTGGCTAGGGACCAGCCCCCATTCCATTAGCGCCTTCTGTTTGGTAAAGCTGCTGTTGGCTAGGCGTAGTTGGCCTGGACTCTGCTTGCGATGGCACGACACTCATGTTTCGTATCGTTCTAGACTTTGGTGGCATTATTTGCGAGGGATCTTGTATTTTATCCCTATCTACTTTCCCAACTCACCAGCGGAGTCGCCAATTGTAAAGTGGTGGGCCTGGATTGGGATGTTGGGCAGCTTCCTGCCGTACTAAACCCGAGTTGTTTCTGGGTGAGAGAGTCAGGACCGGCCCAATTGGAGCACACCTTGGCCCGGCTTATGCGCAAATCACACCACGTCTGCCGAAGTCTGTTTATAAACTCACAACAGGTAGAGTCATTGTTAAGAGGTTATGACAGGCAGACATAATATGGATAACATAAAGAAAGTACAGCCAATATTTCTGCCACAATAAGTAAGGCAAATAACTTAAAAGACCTCACTTTTAAAGAATAAAACTTAAACAAAGGGTTAGAGCGAGATTAGTAGAGTTAAAAGAATGAGTCTACCGCACCAACTATTATCGCAGGACTCTAACCAGGGAAGGGAAAACTGCTCCCTCAACGCAAGTAACTTCAAAGGAGAAATTAATTGCTTTGAGAGGCCAGCCCCAAATGGTATGTGCCCGGGTATAAGTCGTTTTTCCTCCAATGGAGAGCAAGACTATTGAAGGAGAGAGGGGGTTAACCCATTTGGGTGCATGCCTGCCATAAAACACTCTGTTTTTTTTTCTTCTTCTTTCTCTGTTCTTTTATTTTATCTTTTCTCTCTGTTTTCTTTCTTAGAACTCTTTTCTTTTCTTGATTCCTCCTCCCTCTTTTGTACACAGCCACGAGTCCCTTATATAGAGCTTGCCGTGACCGATTTTACTGTTCTAGCCCCTTAATGGCCCTAGTCTGATATGGGAGCCTTTCGCCGACCACTTACCGAGTCAATGGTTCTGACTACCACCATTGACCTGTGACTTTCAGACAACAAAGGTTCCTTCTCTACTCGTCTAGTGTGTACCATCTCCCTCTCGGTCTCTCATGGCATGCACCCAGTGGTTCTTACCCACCCTTGCCTCTTTTGGGTGTCATGTCATCCCAGTAGGACTGTGCCCACCGAAAGAGCCTGGGCAAGAAACACAAAAATGGGTTTCCACTCCTCTCTCCACTGCCAGACCGTGCCCTCACCCATGACGTCACCCTTTCCCATAGCGGCTGGGTATAGGCTGGTGATGCCTGGGTCGTACGCATGTTTTACTTTCTTGATATTTCATACGTTTGCCGAGGTCTGAGAATGGGTGCGCATATCTTACCGTGCGCTTTTTGACATTTTCTGGTGTGGATTGTATCTCCGACAGGCCAATGTTTATGACTTGTCCCTTTCTTTGGAAGGTTGAGCTTTGTTGGATCATTGAGCCTCCCTTTGGTTTGGGTGTTTGTTTCGTGGCCTGGCGTCTCCTGCCATACCAGATTGTTATTCCTGCTACTTATCTCAATCCTGCCGGGCCCTTTTGGGTCTGCCGTGTGTTTTTTTTCTCAGTAACCCAGTATACTTACTGGGTCTCTTCTTTCAGTTTTTTACGGGCTCCAATGTCTCTTTTTTTGTGGGCATCCCTGGCCCCTTTTAGTTCCGTTTCACCCATGGGCTTTTGCTAACTCATCTTGGGCTTCCTCGGCCCAATTACTCTATACTTAATTCTTTGGGCTCATGGGTTCTCCATTAGCCTCTTACTCTCTTTGTTTTCATTGCATTGGGCCTGCTATGACCCATTCTTACTTTTCTTCATACTTCCCATGGGTTTATTTCTTTTCTCTTTCCGGGCTTATTCAAGCCCGTTTGCTTCTTCTGGACCCATCTCATGGACCCGTGAGCCATTCATTCCTGTCATGACTTCTGTCTGCTATTTCTTTTGGTATGCCCATGTTGTTGGGCCTTTTGTCTTGCCGGGCTTTGTCAAAAAATGAGCCTCAACACTCATGAATTTTATTTTATTTTATAGTACATAAACTTCGATATTGTAGCAAATAGACCCATTAACTTTTTTTTTTTTTTTTTTTTTTTTGCCAATTTAGTATATAAACTTTGATATAATAGCAATAAGACCTCCTTACCTATTTTTCCCCACCAGTTTAACTGCTTTTTGCACCAAATCATTAAAAAAGAAATGAAAATGAAGGACTCTTATTGCAACTGCATAACAGTTTAGGGGGGGGGGGGGGGGTCTATTTGTTAGGGTACCAAAGTTTATGCACTAAATTGGCTAAAATTAAGGTTAAGGAAATCTATCTGTTATATTATTAAAATTTATTTACTAAGTTGGTTAAAATAAATGTTCAGGGAGTGTAAGTGTGTGTGTGTTAGTGTTAGAGTGCACACATATGTTTTTGAAAAATTTATCCTCTGCTAAAATCAAATGGTAGCTCCGTCAGCATATAAAAGCACTTTAAATCGTACAAATCAATATTTCAAGTAGAACACTATACGAAATAGGGTGGGTTTCAGTTAGCTCAACTGGTAAAGTCGCTAATGGTTGAAAAAGAAATCTAGGATTCAATATCCAACTACACCAAAAACCAATTGGTGTCTTAGTCTGATGATAGAGCAATCATCAGAAGCGGACGTTATAAGTTAAAACTCTCTAAAAAAATGTAAAACACTATATGTAAAGTAAAATATATTAGAATTGCATAAAATCCATGCACTCCACAAATTTTTATCTTTTCTCACTTCTCAATATTCATTTCTTAACCAAAACAGCATGTTTATCTAATTGTTACTTGAGACATGGAATTTGGAAATGCGACATGGGGTATCCTACACGGCATGTCTCCATCAAGTTGAAATTAAAGCCATCAGCCCATGTGAATGTTGAAATTAAGACATTCTCTTAGTTAGAGCATTCGTACCCGGTCTTGTATATGCCATATCTTGCAATATTTTAGCATAAAACCATTAAAATGATGCAACACCCGGACTGCCAATTGTAAAATTTTTTACAATAGTACTACAGTACCATTGTAAATGTACAATGGTACTGTAGCAAGATTATATAATAAAAATTATTATTTATAGGTGTCTAAGCTACCCCCATTAAGTTCTTGCACACTATCTATAGGTGTAAGATTTGGGTGTCTCAGGTAATCAATTTTCGTTGTTAAGGGGTGAGAGAAATATGTAATTATATTTTGTTTTTCATAAATGGAAAAATATTCCTTCTCCACTTGTGGAAAAGGTGTTTAGAATGGTTTACTTTGCCTTTTCTTTTGGGGGACAATCACGGTTTACTTTGACCTTGGAGATTAGACAGTGCTGTTTTAGGGGATTTTTTTAGGTGGTCCAGGGGCTGTGTTCCAGGCTCCCCCACAAAGAGGGTGAGCTCCATCAGCCAAGTGTTTTCAGCTATCCTATATTGAATAATCAACGTAAAATAAATGTTGGGACCCTCATTTGATGTGGACTAACGGAGAAAAACTTAGACTTTTGAAATTGTCTACGAATAATTGTGGAAAAGATACTAGCAGAATAACGCGTCTTGGAGACTTGGAGTCCTCCGTAGAATAATCAGCATAAAATAAATCTTGAAGACTTGGATATTATTAGACGGTGCAATCCTATGTAGAATAATCAGCCTAAAACAAATGTTGGGACCCTCTTCTTTTATGTGGACTACGATGAGTAGTATGCAAACGGAGACAAACTTACAGTTTTGAAATTGACTTCGAATAATCTGTGGAAAAGATCTGAGGTCTGAGCAGAGTAACGTGCGGTGTGTTGGAGTCCTCTGAATAATCAGCATAATATAAAATCTTGAAGACTTGGAGATGGAGATTTACTCTAGACATTTTGGGCCTAATGCAAGAACTAAAAATAGGGCATTTTTTCATCATTATTTTTATTTTCTTTTATATTATTTTGAAGTTCATCATCAAGATTTGTTGTATTGCAAAATTGAATATCATTGTGATATTTTCATCTAAATTTTGTGTTATATTTTGTTTATTATTAATAACAAATTTATCCATTGATCATTTTTGAGAATCAATTAATTTTTTTTTTTAATTTTTTATATCCAGATGCATATTTTCTAGTAGACATTTTTAATCAAACAATATATTTATAAAGACTAAAATAAAAAATAACTTTCAAGTGTAGAGTAAATGAGAAATAAAACCTAATTTATATAAAAAGTATTGTTGTAGTTTCACCGAACAATAACAAGTTTTTAGCAATCTCAACCTGCATAAATAAATACTTATTCAATATATTATCACTAACTAATATATATATATATAAACACAATATTAAAATTTAAAAAAAAATTAAGTACAAGCATAACAAAAATTTAAGCAAGGCTTTTTAATAAGACCCCCCCCCCACCACAAAAAAAAAAAAAAAAAAAAAAAAACACAAAACTAATCCTATCTATAACCCAAAAAAAAAAATTATATATATATGAAGGCCAAACAAACAAAACAGATACGGTGCCCAAATAAAATATTTATACCATAACGTCCAACCATAAACAAAACAGAAACAGGCCCAATCTATCTTATTATCTTAACGCATAAAATGAAGAGAAAGCCCCAAATATTTATACCTGATAGTCTGATACAGTGAGCAGTTGAGAGAGGCGGAGAGGGCAGAGAATCAGATTCAGAGAAAGAATGAGAGAAGCGTAGAAAGCTTGCTTGAGCAGTTGAGAGAGGCGGTCCAGGCGGAGGAAGCTTGCAGCTTGCTTGAGCAGTTGAGAACAGTGGAGAGAATCAGAGAGAATGAGAGAGAGGCAGAGAGCAGAGGGAAAGGTAAAATTTTTAGGGATTTGAGTTGTTTTATTTGTTTTGATTTGGGATTTTTTTGTGGTTAATTTCTTAGACCGGATTTGTAGTTTTACTAGTTGATTTTTGATTTGTCTAAAGTATAATAATGTTATTTTTGGGCAATTTTTGTTTTTTTTTTGGTTAAAAAGATGTGCCAGATTTTTGTAATTCATCTTAAATATAAATTTTTTTTTTTTTTTTTTTTTTTGCCCCTACTACCCATTCTTTTTTAAAATTTTGGGGCCCCTTCCACTTGGGGCCTTAGGTAATTGGAAGGGCCGGCCCTGGGAGATTAGACAGTCCTCAAAGGCGGCTCTAGAAAATTTTTCCACATTGAATCATACAAAATATTCTTCATCATCAAAAAAAAAAAAAAAAAAAAAAAAAAAAAAAACATAAAGTCTTACCATTTTTGTCTATGAGTTTTTTTATTTATTCATTTAATTTTGAAATCATTATATGATAGTCTCATTATCAATGCTACATGTACTTCTCTTTCAAAATTTAGTTCGATTTTCTTGGGATTTTTTTTTGGTTTGTAAGGACTTAATATATTACTAAAAGTAGGGGTGTGCGCGGTTCGGTAGGCTCAGTTTTTTCTCAAAATTGTTATTGAACTGATAAGGATCGGTTTTCTCATAATTAAAACCGATTCATACCGATTGAGGTCGGTTTTTGGACCTATAGCGGTGCGGTTTGGTCGGTTCGGTGTAATCGGTTTGGTCGGTTTGAAACATTAAAAATTAAAAAAAAAAAAAAAAAAAAAAATCCTTTCAACCTATTCAGTATTCAATAGGACTAAAGTAACAATGTAACACTAAAGTGACAATGTAACACTACAAAGTCCAAACAAGTGCGGAAAAATTGATAATAAAAAAAACATTTTACTAAAAAAAAATGATAAATATTACTAAGTTTATGGTTTATAGCTTCTATTTTTACTAGTTTATAGCTTTTATTGTTAAAATATTATAAACGGAGCATTAATAACGATTCATCTTTTTTTTTTTAAAGTATAAATAAATATTAATATATATTATACACCATTATACTTACACAATAGACCTATACAGTGATGAAAAATAGAGTAATAGCTAAGTCTGATACTAGAATTTTTCTTTTAAACTTCTCTTTTGTCATTTTCAAAGCTAGACACGTGTGGGGTCATAAAAGTTGAAACGTTAAAAGACTAAAACTTTAAAACAGTACTAATCTCTCTGGAAGACAATAGAAACTAGAACTTACAAGAGTAATAAAAGACCGGACCCGTGCACTGCAGAACGAAGCAGAACCAGTGCAAAACGAAGAATAGAAGAAGAAGAGGAAGAAGAAGAAGAACGGCGGCATGCAACATGGTGGAGACCATTGATGGGTTTGTAGTTTTTTTTTGCTTTTGCTTTTTTAAAGACAAACCATATCCAAAGTTCCAAACATCTGAAACAGGGGTCGGTTCGGTTTGGCGAGACTTCGGTTCTGGATTTGCTGCTCCGATTACTGCACCGCACCGGAGTCGGAACTCTCTTTCCCTTCCGTTCGCCGGCATCGTCTCTGTCGGTCGGTTGCAGTGGCGGTACAGGAAGGTCGGCGCCGGTCGGTCTTGTCGGCTCCGGTACTGATTTGCAGAGCCCTAACTAAAAGAACTAAAGTTTTGTTACAAATTTAGTTGTAGATTAAAACTATAACTCATACGAGACAAATTAACATGACTACATATTTTGAAAATCTAAAAGTTGAATTGTATGTTCTTTATATTCTTAAAACACAAGTCAATCAGATGTTCTATGCTATTCGATACATCATTTTTTTTTTTTTTTGGGTACAATTTTAGACTATAAAAACTTGAAATTTCAACATTTGATTGATGACATAGTTATTATTCTTTGATCTTCTTAAAACTTTGTAAGTATGGAAGATATAAGGAGAAAATGTAATTCAACGATGAATTTGTCAAAATTCATATTCAATAAAAATATATTGAGTGGAGTTGTAGAGTCTACAACCAAACTTTGTCCAAAGTTTAATCATGATGGCCCTAACAAAATTTAGGGTGGATGATCACAAATTTTTTTAAGAGTAAAAAAGTTATTTTAATATATATATAATAATTATTTTTTTCCAAGTCAAGGTGGATATGTGACCACCATGACTTCAATTTGGAGCCGCCCCAGTGTCCTCCGTAGAATAATTAGGATAAAATAAATATAGGGACCCTCTTTCATGTGGACTACGTAATAGTATGCTTTTGAAAATGCTTTCAAATAATTGGAAAAGATCTTAGTCGAATAACCTGTGATGGAGCGATGGAGATTGGAAAGTTAGTGGTGGCTCTAGGAATTGTTTTTATGATAATTATTAAGGAATTTAAATTATATAAAATTTAATAAAAAATAACCTGAATGTATAGACATGACAAAAACAAAACATGCAAATATATAAAATTTTACAATTTTTTTCTACTAACAAAAATAAAAAAAAGTGCAACAAAGGCTACGTACTTGTTGTGACTGCAAGCTAAGCCACTGAAGAGTGTAAAGTTACCAATCAACGTCACTAAGGATAACGTACTCACAACGACAATATCTCTCAAAGTATCATATTTTAGGAAAAATGAAATGACAGATTATTTTTTTGTAATGAGTTGAATGAGTTTTGAATTTGAATGATTATGAGTTTTTTGTTGAATGTTTTGTTAATTTGTTATTGTTTGGCTTATTTTTGCTATTATTTGAACTAATTTTTATTGTTGTTATTTAGGTTTATATTATTTCTTTTGTTTAAGGGGCTAGGATACCAAAAATATTTAAATTAAAGATTATGGTGGGCCCATATGTAAATTGGTATGCTTATTAGGAATATTGTGAAATTATTTTACATTTTATTGTGTCTTTAACATTACTCTCATTTTTGTTGGATCTAAATTCTTGTGGTTCTCAATAATTTTCAGGTGAAAAAAAAAAACATGTTAGTTTAAAATAATTAAACGATACGTAGAATAATCAGGATAAGGTTTTTGTACTACATTATTTGTGGATAAGTGTCTTTAAAATATTTGTGGTAAAGGATGTCCTAGGCTCTTAGCAGAATAATGTGTGTTGAGGTTGGCTTAATTACTTGACTTGGGTCCTGGGAGTACTGTTCTTTGTAGAGTATATATATAAATATATTGCAGAAGTAATGAAGTGTTAATCTTTTACAGCCATAAAATGAATGCCAAGACGTCCATGAGGATTATCATAATCCCAATGCTTCTCTTTCTGTTTCTCTCAACTACGATAATGATTGCCGACCTGAGCTATGTGGGCCCACGAGACGGTGAGTCGTTTAATTAATCTGCGAGTCTGTTCTTGCGCGCATGGTTGCAGCAACTTGCAAGTTGCAGGCGCTGGATTGATTCAAAAGTTTTTATGTACTAATTTTATATTTATCCAATTTCTTGTAACGCTTGCAGAAAAGAAGAGTCTCCAGCCGCGAGCAAACATTGTCCATAGGAAATTACGTTTTCTACCCCTGAATCCACCGTCAGGACATAAGGGTCCTGTCCCTACTGCAGGTCTTGTCCCTTTTGCAGGTGATGCTTATAGTTTTAATGAATTTATCAGCATTTATATTTTATACTTTGTTTCTCATGAATTGGAGGAGGATTTTGAAAAAAAAAAAAAAAAAGAAGAAAAATTTTGATAATGAGTTTACAGATCTAAGAATAATATGAAAAATATATATATAAAGAATTCATTTAAGATTCTTAATCAAACATAATAATTTTTAAGTTTTCAATTAAACCAAACATAATAATTTTTAGATTTCTAGTTAAACCAAATATAGAAATAGTGACATTTCTCAGACATCCAGATTGTAAGGCATTATATTCTCAATAATGTAAGTTCTCCCCTACCAAACACCACCTTAATGTTGCTAAGATAACCTCTAATTATTTAGGATACGTTTGATACACTGTAATAACTCCTGTAATGGAATAGTTATTCATGTGTAATAGCGAATTAACAATGGTTGCATCTTTATTACATTAATTAGATATTACATAAGAATGACTATTCCTTCTAAAAAAAAAAAAAGACTATTCCTTAAATTGAGGAATAGCTATTACTTTTTAATGTAATGGCTATTTCTTAGTGCATATAATACATTTTAAACCACCACATACCTTTAGTGTGATGATCACTTCACAAGTATAAGTACTTGTGAGGTGTGAAAAGTAAGGGTCGGGGTTCAAGTCTCCAAGAGGAAGCTTCACATACACATACACTTAAATTATTTTAGAGTAGAATTTCAATCTTGTATTAAAAAAAAATACATTTTAAAAATAATATATTCCCCAAAATATAAATTTTTCATATACATTATTTTTTTATTAGTTTTACATATGCAACAACCAAACTTATTAATAGTAATATTTATTTCATTACAATATCTTCTATTCCTAGTAATAAAGATTAAGATTCATAATGTAATTTTCATTTAGTGTACCAAATGTGCCCTTAATACTAGTGACAGACTCACGTTATGAGAATATATATTATTATTTTATAATGTGGTGTTTATTCTCTAAAATTTGTTAAAAATAATTTGTTATCTTTATAAATGAAACAATTTCTACAAATAATTTGATATTGTAAAAGTACAACTAAACTTTTCCAATTTTCAAATTTATCATTCTCTTAAGGAGATTATCATGATGATCAAAACTCATACTAAAATTATTTTTATTATCCTAAACAAAAGCAAGATGAAAGAAAAAAACTAAGAAATTGACTTTATAATAATTTATTACTCAAAACGATTGTTAGGCGTGCTAAAATACATAGTCATGTAGATTGTGTTATGATATAATCTCAAATTCTCACTTTCAAACAAATTAAAATCAAATCAAAGTTAAAGGAGAGAAAAAAATATTTATCGACAAAGTAAAGTTGCAAGAAAAAAAAGGGAAACGAAGAGTCAATAGTTCCTTTAATGGGGGGCATTATGCATCTCATGATTCCTTGGGCAAATGTTTTCCCATCAGGCAGGCCGAAGAAATAGTATTTCATAGGGAAATTTTGCCCCGAGCCATGGAGTACACTCATCGTGCCCAAATCAACGTGTTTCCCCAGCCGTGTTCTGAAAGCTGTTAGATGGGAGAGACCGGAGGTAGGTTGGGCCAAATTAAAGATGAAGGGATCTTCCACTGGCAACCCATGCTTGGCTGAAGCCTGAAGGTGGTGGTGATACGGGATTACTTGGGGAATTGGATTAAAGGTTTGCTCGAAATATTGGCATCAATCACCGACAACTTTCTTGCTGATATTTAGACCCTTATGGCATGTTTGGATGTTTAAAAAAGGAGGGGAAGTAGAGTAGAGGGAGAGAGAGTAATCTAATTATCTTGTTTGGAAGTTTTTTAAGGAATGAGGGGGAGGGGTTTGGAAGGGTTTGGAGGGGTTTCAACTCCCTCTAACCCCTCATTTTTAATTCCCCAAAATTGAAGAGATTTGGAGGGAGAGTAGAGTAGATAAATTATTGTCCAAGTAAATTCTCTAATTTACCATTTCTAACAAATTAATCATAGACCAATATTGCAAGTCTATTTTCAAATATGGGTAAATTTGTCTATTTTAATGATTTCCTCTCATCTCCATCCTAATTTTTAAAACATCCAAACAAGGGGAAGGACTAATTACTCCATTCCCCCTTACTAATTTTAAAAACATCCAAATAAGGTGGAGGAGAACCATTCTCCTCTACTCTCCTCCCTACTACTCTCCTCTCCTCTACTCCCCTCTACTCTCTTCCCGCTCTAAACTTCCAAACAGGTCATTAGAGATGGCCTTAGCTTACAACAATCTGTTGTTGTAGTTGAGTTGGATGCTAAGTTTGTTATAGAGCTAGTATCCAATACTAGTCCTACTAATGGTTCAATTTCCTCCGTGATTGATGATTGCAGGTCCCTGATTTCTCAGATCCCTCGGGTGGAGATAGCCCATTGCTACAGGGAAGTGAATAAATGCACGGATGCTTTAGCTAGGAAAGGAGGATCTCAGCAAATGGACTTTATTTTGTTTTATGTCCCTCCTTTAGATGTTATATGATTTTATTTGTGAATGATTTTATTGGTCTGTATATTAACCGGCTCTGTCCTGATAATATTGTTCCTGCTCGTTTTTGAGCTTTAATGCATTTCCTTGTTTACCAAATAAATAAATAAATTTAAGAGTCATAACTAAAGGAGGACAGGAGAATTGTATGGAGGAAGAATTAGACATGGCAAAACGGGTCAGAATTTTCTGACCCGACCCGACCCGACCCGAAAAATACCCGACCCGAACCCGATTTTTTTGACCCGAAGCAAAAACGGGTTGACCCGTGACCCGACCCATGTTTTTTGCGGGTCAACCCGACCCGACCCGTGACCCGACCCGAACCCGAACCCGAACCATTTTTTTAAAACTTTTTTTTTTGAGTAAAAAAAATAGTAAAACTAAGACAATATTGGTTTAATTGTTTATTGTGAACTTTAAGGAAACAATTGATACATTTACATAACTATATGCAAATTAATTGAAAGATTAATGGTTGAACATTCTGTAATGAGTGAATATTTTTAGATATCAAATAACAAAGTACATGCCAAAATAATCTGGTTACAGTAGAGTTAAAAACATAGATTTAAAATTGTAGACATGTAAGAAATATTCACAAGTGTAAAAATAGTGAAGCTAAAGTATCAAATTAGCATAAATTATGAATACTTAGACCTATTTTTTAATAATTTATGTCCAAAATAAACAGTTTTTCAAAATAAATTATGATATATCTTAGAGTGTGTGTTGCTTAACAATAATATGATATTCATAAAAGATACCATGTATAAATAAGTAAGCAATCAAATTTTAAAGTATATCTCAAATTGAAATAGAGTGTCAACCACAACTGATAATAGATTATAAAATTAATTTTCAAGATTGTAAATTTCTTATATATTTTTATTCTTTATCAAATGAGTTATCCAATAAGTCATTTGTAATTTTGTTTTATATTTGGAATGTTGATATTGTGTAGAAATAAAACTTGTGTATTTGTTTTACTTATCTTTGTGTTATTTTGTTTTAGATAGTAATGTTAGGATTTGTATAATTTTAAAATTGTTGAATAAGTATTAATAAGTTTAATTGAGTTCATTCTTGATATAAGTGGTGAATTCAAAATAATGCATTTTACATTAAATAATTTGTTGCATAACTTTCCAAATGACAGATACATGTTGTTTTCTATATAAAAATTAAATAAAAAAAATTCATGTGAAAAATACGGGTCAACCCGACCCGACCCGACCCGCAACCCAATTGACCCGAACCCGATTTTGACCCGCTTAAAGTGACCCGTTTTTGACCCGTGACCCGTTTGACCCGCAACCCGATTGACCCGACCCGAACCCGACCCGCCCCGCCCGTTTTGCCATGTCTAGGAAGAATAATGATAAGGTAGAGACTACTAAACAACACCTTAAGCTTTAACTCAGCTTGGCCCTTATAGCAGCGAAACAACAGTTGCCTTACAACAGTAACAATATCTTAGTAGCTTATTAATAGGCTTGCAAGTAGAAGCAAAATTTCTTTTTTAATTGAAGTGAATATTTTTAAAAACCTAAAAATTTATGGTATGCATTGCTAAAATCAGAATCTCAAGGATTCAACAAAATCTGAAAAAAGAAAAAAAAAGAAAAAAGAAAAAAAAAAGGCACATTAGCGGTCACGAGACCACTCGAATAACCACATCAAACACACTTATGTCAACTCAATGATAGACAGCTTCACACCACAAAAGATACAATTATTTCTTTTACCTCCAAGAGTCACCACGGAATGCATTTCAAGTAATCAAAATAAATTTCCTATCATGCTTCAAGAGCACAGGCAGCTGGTTCCAGCATCTAGTCAATTAAAATGTTTCAAGCATAGTTTAATATCATCCACCAAACATTTGACATTACACACAAATATATAGGAATATGCAGAAAACACATGCATCAAATTTTTAATATATTGATAGCAACACACCTATCCCACATTGGAGCTGTGCTAAGGGTGAAATTTAGCTTCTAATGTATCAATTCTTGCATCTCTTTCTTTCCACCACGAAAGGCACCTTTAATTGAACCATAAAACATGTTCTTTGGTTCTGGTTTCAGTTGTACCCATCTGTCATAGGCAATGACTTCAAATGGAAAGCTTGATTGGATGGTACTACAAGGAGATTTTATAATAATATTCACATAAATAGAAATTTAGATAAAATTCAAACTATGATGAAATAATTTAGTATTAGCAAACACTGAAGTCAGGTAGTATTTATTTTTCCTGATAGCAAGCAAAAAAAAAAAAAAAAAAAAAAATGGGAATAAAAAGTGAATTAAATTCTAAATAATGTGAGCTTCATTTCTTCAACCCTTCCATCAGCTTCAAACCTAAACAAAACTTAATCAAGACTTTGTAAGCAACAAATGCTTAAAAAACTGCAAAGCCTTTGGAGAAGAAACCAAAAATAAAGATGAATGTGCAAATGATTCCATATGGTGAATTACATCCAAAATTAAAAGCCCCTGAATATCAAAAAAGCTCAAGAATTGAGAATAATCGCATATTAACCATCAACAAAGAAAATGTTATCACACGATTTCCATGGCCAATGAAATTATTAATGGATATAAATATAACAACAGGGCACAGACGTAATGCTGCCTAATCATAAAAATCATTAATTGCAGACATTGATGGTTAGAACATATGAGTAAACTTCAAATTTGATTAGATGAACTGTGAATCTCTTTTAATAACCACACCATTGGGGAAGTTTCCATGCATACCAAAATTTTGGATTAGGCAGTCCAACTTTACAAAACAAATATCCTTCTGGCAGAGCAACTCCTCTCTGTTCAAGATACAATTCAAAAACTGACGCTTATTTTTTAGTCTCTGCCCCCTGCAAATGTGAAATATGAAATGGTTTTTCCAGTTGAAAGAACTAAGAACGTGTAGTGGACAAACAGGCAACCAAGTTGTATCCTTCTACCAGATTCGCATTGTCTACAAAAGTAAAAGAATCAAACTAATCTAGAAAATCATAAAGAAGAAAATTTTCAAAAACAACCACTTAAAAAAAAGGCATTTCTCACAGACTAATATAAATGGAGTAGAGAATGTATACATTGGGACTATGCCCTAAAATTTCAAATTTGCATAATGTAAATTCAGAGAGCTTGAACTATCTACAATCTCATAATCTTATAATATTTTCCAACTTTACGCATTAAAAGTAAAAATGAAGCTGAACACCTTGATTCCACATCCATTGCAAGGAGAGAGAGAGAGAGAGAGAACCCTCTTTAAAAGCAAATACTAAATCTATGCTACCCATTTTAGTAGTCTTTTATTGGGATTTATAAGGCCTTTAATTTACTAGTTAAATTAGGATCCCTAGCCCTAACAAGAAAAATAAAGTCAATGAATTACACAAAAAATGTGCTTCATTGTATTTTTTTAAAAAAAATACCAAATTGATTAATGTGATCATGAATGGCTTGCTTTATTGAAGGCATGCGTGCCTATAATATTCTTTTTCTATTTTCTTCTTCTTTGGCACACTATTACTATCCACATAACCCTTAACAGAAACAAACTTCTTTCTTTTACTTTTTTTTTACAACATCAATTCAAGACCTTCTCTGTACATGTTAGAACCATGAACCTAAAGCTTCCCATAACTTTCAGCCACCAAATAACCCATCAAAGCAAGCCTTAGACAAACATAATATCTTTTCTACTAATTATCAAGCATTTCAGGTATCCATGGAATCTGAACAGTCAAATGGGAACAAGAGCGTGAGTTAACATAGAAGAAGAAGTTAGGACTATCACTATCACTAGACAACTTAGGACTACACGTTACAGATTGTTAAATGCGAATGAAAATTCATGCAGTGTACCTTTCAAGCCCGAGTTAGTCAGGTTTGTTTTAGTCAAACTTCCTGCATGGCTGCAAGAAATGCTGAACCAACTGCATGGTATTGAGCTAGTGTTTTGATTATTTAAAGAATTGGTTGAATTATTAGGAAGGAGGGTCCATGAAAGTAGGTGTGACTAGGTTTAATTTTGAAGACTGGCTTTCCAATTGAGTAAAGCATATGTCTCTGCTTCTTTATTGACAGAAACAGAATCCGCAACAAATGAGGAATGTAACATGGCCAATATGACTAGAGAAACAAGGGAAACTAACCTATTCAAAGTAGACAATGCCATGGTCCATGTTTTTCAAATTGCAAACATATTCAAAACCATATCATTATATATCAAAGCTCCACGTTTCATCGTTAATGGGGGAAGAGAAACTGGAACCTGACATAATGGATCGCTTACTTTTTGACTGTTTTGATGTGGAAGTCTTTGTCATTATATGTCAATAAATGGGAAGAAATTCCATGCAAAATAAACAATACAGTTCATACGGGGTAAAAATGAGGAAGCTTGTATTTAAAGTCATGGCCTGGGAGTTATCTTTGGAAAAATTGCAACCATATGCACTTGAGCATTGAAAAAAATGGATTCAAATGACTACGAATAGATTACGTTTTCCCTAGAGTGCTTATTACTATTTCTATTCTTTTGACCTTTATGATACTGAAGATATACCATTTATGGTGGGTAGGTTAGGTAGGTAGAAGTAGAAGTTGAATCCGCTCTGTTGTCCAGTAGAATATTTAAATTATTTACTATTTCTTTTCTTAGTGGCAATTGGCAAAACCACAAAAGTGAATTTCCCATATGATGATTCATCAATTAGGTTGAGACCCTTATTTGTGTTTGTCCCACCACAAAATATCACACAGCAGTTTTCCAATGCTAATCATATGATTGCCAACCAATAGCAGCCACGCTTTCAAATGACTAAATTCTCATTCTGAAGGAGATCTTAAAGTAACATGCTTGAGTGTTGAAACAAGAAGTTCAGAGAAATGTAACCACCTGCCACAAGCTCTTTCTCTAATAACAGAAATAAAGACATACCACAGTTGTTTCAAATCATTAAAAGAGTTTACAAATTAAAGTCTACCTTTCACCAGTTAACCAGTTGTGTATTCATTTAAGACTCAATATAAATTCATTCAAAACCCAAAATTTAACACATTGGACTTAGTACCCTCACGTTAGTAGCCTTCTAAGCCTCTCTACACAGTACGGACGAAGTACAGCTTACCCATGACATGAAGGATGGCAACAAAAGCTATGAAGCCAATGCTCGTGACAAGAACAACATTGGGAGAGATCTTAAGTCCTGGGGCATCATCTGTGTAAAACTGGAGCATAGTCCCAACTGCCCCTCCAGATGCCCCACCACTTGTTGTCCTCCTCCTTCACATGCTTGCAGTAGCTTCTGCACTTCCCCTTGGGGTGAGCTGGTCCACTCAAAGCCATTTCTGCAATAGCCATTCAAAAACATTTAGAGTGAACAAACCTTCAATATCTCATGACGGAGTTGCAAAATTATATAGGATGAAAGTATAAAATTATATAGGATGAAAGTATAAGATTTAGTCCACTTCAATCTATTTTAGTTTACTTTTGTCCATTTTGGACTAATTAGGCCTTAAATTGATTCATTTTGTAGATTGCATTTTTAGTTTTTGGCTAATAGTTTCATTTTTATTTTTGTTTTATTTTTTGAGTTGAAAGTATAAGATTTTATTCTATTTGAGTCGAAATCTTTATTTTTGAACTAAAAAAAAAAAAAAAAAAAAATAGACATAAAAAATTATAGATATGAGCCCCAAAAGAGCAATAAAAATGATAAATATTCAAAAAATTACTTTAAAATTCAAGTTTCAATAATAATGGTATTATACTTATATATTTGGGAAGAAAAAAAAAAAACTCAACTCTAAAACTATATAATAAATTTTTTTTTTTTTTTTTTTTTTTTTTTTTTTTTTTTTTTTTTTTTTAGAAACAAACCTATATAATAATTTAAACTAAGTGTAACATGTTACATGTTTTCCATAAAATTGAAAAATTCCAAACCAAGTAGATACATACCAAGCACAAGTTCCAAATTAGTCAACCGATATGTTCAAATATACAATTAGTCAATTGATATGTTCAAAAATGTTGAAAGTTTCTTAGATTTGTTCAAATTAGTCAACCGATTATAGATCCAAATATACAATTTCCAAACCAAGCAGACACATATGAAGCACAAGTTTGAATT